>JACBFG010000020.1:436321-468810 GCA_013435955.1 Diaporthe sp. HANT25 | reverse complement strand
GGGGGGGGGGGGGGGGATTTGCAGTGTTTGGTATTGTGCTGAAGGATATAGAATGAACTCACCCAGTAACAGCGATTTCTTCATGCAACTCGAAGTTTGTTGTCGCCTAGGACTCTGATGTTGATTAGATCGGGGTTGTTGTCACACTGGCAGCACCGCGAACGAAGCTGAGCAATGAAGCAGGCGGTTTGTATCCTGACAACCTGATCAAGGTATCAGGGGTGTGATGGACGTCAAGTGAGGAAAGGGACAGTTGGAAGACAGTGTGGTACCGTCAAAATATTATGTAGAAGTAGGAGGAAGTACAGGAGCCTCAAATTTGTAGATCAAGCGAGAACTTCGCGAGGGTGGTGAAAACCAGGTCTGTAGAGGCTCGAGCCGTCAAATCAATGGCAGTTGGTCCCTTCACCAGCACCATCACAGGATTCAGTGTAGTGAAATGGCCGCAATATTTTCCAATTCACTCGTCTGACCCAGGGTAAATCAGTACTGTGCGTACCTCCACCCCCTCCCCCCGGTGATTGTTGACATGTGGGACTGATAGCCGCAAGCTGCAACAGAAAAGAAAACAACAAACACACCTTGGGCGGGAGGGACGTAATGCCATCGAGGTCAGCTGATACATCTTCTGTCCATTGATTGACTGTCTATTCTGTGCCGCAGAGAGAATGCGCTATTATTTGCAGTACGTCTCAGCTCCCTTCCACCCATCCCCCTGTGATTCTGCGAACAGGCCTGGCAATAGATGGCAGTTGAAACCCTGAACTGCTTTCAAGCAGACATCGTGTCAAGCAGACATTCTCTTCTGCTCACACTTCCGGAACGATCGTAGCACGAAGAGCATCGCCAACATGCACAAGTCGAGAGCGATAGTCCAATTATAGCCGATGAGATACCTTGGCGCGTCAACAGTCTTCCAGACGCTGATGGTAAAGGTTAGCATGAACAATACTGGACCCTAGCAAACTGATGTTGACTTACAACAAGGGCAACCAGGCACCGAAAGTATTCCCTATGGTATTCATGCTGCTAATCACGATGGCACGCTCCTCCGCATCCCGGGCGCAGATCTCGTTGGCCCAAGCATAAATAACAGCCGCGATGCCGTCGGCAGACCCGGAGAGGAAGAAGGCAAAGAACTTGAGGCCGACGGGGACATTCCATATTGCGAGGACGATGCTCGCAAAGATGTTGAGGCCAGCCGTGGTAGCAATCAAGGAGACCTTGGCGTCGTACGCATCGGAGAGGATACCGCAGATGATGGACGCCACGATGGTGACAGCGGGCGAGACGGTGGTGATTGTGTTGATGGACTCGACGCTGTACCCTTCCTCTTTGAGCCATAGCGGCAGACCGCTGTTGGACGAGACACCGTCTGCCTGCGAGAAAAAGAAAGCGAACGAGACGAGAACCCAGAAGTGCCAACCCGAGAGCACAGTCTTGACCAGCGACCAAGTCAGCGGCTTCCGTGGCTCCCGGTGCTCCTTCGCCATGCGAGCCTGGGCCAGCTCGATCTCTCGGGCCGTGAGGATGCGAGACTTGCAGTTATCTGGCTGGCCGGGCAGGGCGAGGAACCCGAGTAATGCAACTGGGATAGTGCAGCCGAAGCCTTTATTTGTCAGCCAGAGGCACTCCATCCCCTGTGATGAAAGTGTACTTACAAATGATATACAGCCAACGCCAGCCTTCAATTCCATGCTTTCCGTTGAGAGTGGCGTGGGCTCCGCTTTGAATATACCCAGAGCTCATGCCGCCTATCTGGCTTGCTATAAAGAACAGGGCGCCTCTTCTGCTGAGCTCGGAGCGCTTGTACCAGCATCCGAGGTACCACTGCACAGCTGGGAAGAACAGACTGCCAGCGGCGCCGACGAAGAAGCGTATCACGTACAGTTGGCGAACATTGGTGACTTTATACTGCGTTATGTTAACATCTTAGAAAAAGGCGTGGTGTGGCCCGTTATGAGAGTCCTGAAACGATACGCTATCTAAATAGTCACATACTTGAAGCAAAGTGAGTATTCCCCAGAGGAGGTCGGCCCCAGGAATGAAGTAGGTTGCCGAAAATCGTGTCATCTAATGCAACAAGTTAGTGATGATATAAAATCCAGCAGAATTCGGATCTCGTACAATGACGGTCAATGGAATTTGCAGTGTTATGAAACCGACCCTACAATACTCATAAGCCTTGAAATTTCCAGCAGGAGACGGTAGTCGTACATATAGGTCGTATTCAAGTAGTTCAATTCGTTGCCGTACAGCTTCAAATCCTCCTTCATTCCACTGACATAGGCGGTGCTCGTCGCTGACGAGTCCAGGACCTTGGCCCAGTATGCTAGAAAGACAAAGATCATTATCAAGCAGTCGAGCTTCATGATGAGCCGACGTTCTTCTGGCGTGTCGTCCGGCGCAAACCATTGGTACCATTTCTGCCTGGGCGGGCTTGGCGAAAATGCTTGTTCTGCTGCCGGAAGATCATCGTTACCGGGGGTTTTTCCCTGCTCTGGTGGACTTTCGGCGCTGGTCGATACCACTGTGTCTAGCGACTTCTCTACGGGGATCGACATTGTGACACTGCGGCCAATTCAGCAGGCACTTGTTCAGTCTGTTTGTGTGAATGCGTAGAGACGAAAGGTGATGGTCTCCCATGGAAAGTCTTCTTGCAGTATGCCAGTGATGGCGTCCAACAATGTGTCGATCTATGAGATGTGCTGATGCGAGAGGGCAGGTATCACGCAATCTGCTCATTGGATGGCGTCCCGGAGCCCACGTCAAAATTCTCTCCGATTACGCTGTGGGCCCAACCATTCTTCAAGTATCGCAATTATCCAGCTGAGGTCGCACAGTGTGCGCCGAACTTGCATATTGCCAGAGGAAATTGATAGCCACTTGTAGACAATAGATGTTACACTATGCCTTGGGTCCAAAACATGATGAAAGATAGATTTTGAATACGTCCTCAATCGTGACATAAATGGAGTGGTCATTAGCTTGACCGCAGATACGGGCAGGTCTCAATGCAAATGGCTAGTCATGCTCAATGCTCCACGGTCAGCCTCATTCAGCATGCATATACAATTTGGTAAGCTGCAAGTCTTTCTCGCGACCAATAGGCCAGGGACAAGTTGTGTTAATACATCTCAGACAAGGTAGACAGGATACAGTGAATTTGGCACCAAGACTTTGTCGTGGGAGAGTAGCTCATATGTCAATGAGATATCTAAACTGCAGTGGTCATGAAACATGCCATGGTGCCGATAATTCTTTCATCATTACAAAGCTGTTCATTAGTACATTGGAAAATATGAAATATATCCTGGGTTTTCCCGGTTGATCTGGTACCCACATGCACACCTAGATAAAACGCCGGTAATATATTCAAGCCAGCTACGTCATGAGCCCATCGTCAGTCGAATATCATAGTCCCACTGCTGACTTATCATGAAGATAGTATGCTGTATAAGACTTCGTTGGGACTAAATTGAGGATGATTGTCCTCGGGCAATTCAACAAGCCACAATTGGTTCCAATGCCCCTGGTCATCAAGAAACTTGTAGCTTTCGGGTCAACACGGGTCAACACGGCATGTGCGATGTGAATGATGCCGAAGTGTAGCTCGTAGCAATCGCTTGTGGGCCAGCTGAGATCAGAACTGTGAAAGTGGTTGTTACGGGCAACTTTCTTTGAGTTTGCGATCTTTGCCGTTGTCCATGAAAGATTTCCTCAGTAGAGGTCATTGAAGACTTCTCAATTTTCACACACATCTTTGATGAACGGCAAGGAAATTGTTTTGTTGGATTTCAAGTTGCCCGATCCGGTCATTTTCCTGATCTTTGGCCGCGGGACGCAACAAATGGAAGAGAAGCACAAGAGCTGCACTCCTTGTTCTTCGAGTCCGGATTCGAGTACTCCAACCGTTATCCCCTCCTTTTCCCCTTCTAGCCCATATTTCGGAGGTGATAAGTATTGCAAAGAACACGCCGCCTTGGCCTGTAAACAAAGCCCAGTGTAGAATATTCAAACCACGGACGAAATCGTGCGCACATATCCACTTGCCAGGTACAGTCTGGACCCTCCTCATAGGGCCATCAGCACTACTGCAACAAACACCATGGGTTCTATACTTCCACCACCTGGAAACCGGCCGTCATTCTCAATTGCTACTGGTGGCACGGTCGATAGAAATGAAGATGGATTTCCGTGCGAAGTCTATGACTTCGTAGTAGATTCGCAAAAATGGGTCAATGATATAGCGACTGCCAACCAGCGGACTATCCGAGGCATTGTAGGGTACCGCAATGGAGTTTGGTATCGCAGATGCTTTTTTTGCGAGCAGGGCCCGAGCCGATGTCCTCAAACTGTTTGTGTTCGCATGTTCCATTCTCACCGATTGACGCCGGAGCAGGTGAACAAGTTCTTGAGTGAGTACACTGCTGTGTTTTACTGTGTCCAGCTCGTGAAGATTTTCCGGGGACATCCAGACCTCTCGGGCTTTAAGTACAATTGACTTTGCCTCTGGTCAAGTACTGACCGCCTTTTTTCTTTAGTATGCCCGACGACAAACAACATGGGTCTTGGCGTCTTCGCAGGCGCTGAAATTTTCGAGGGCGAGCTCCTTGACGAATACTTTGGCGAGCTGATTCCCCCACGTGTGGCAGCAGCCCGCACAGACGACAATTACTCATTCGAGGTACGGAGTGTCGCAAGTTGCTCTGCTAGAGACTATGCAAATTGGACCCGTTTCGTAAATCACAGTTGTCGTGATTACAACGTCGAAGCTGTCAACGACGTGTTGGGTGGCCGAAGGACCATCACATTTCGAGCGTTGCGAAGGATTGGGCGAGGAGAGGAGCTTCTCATTGATTACGGCGTCAAATACTTCGGTGACGGAGAGGGTGAAATCATGTGTCGATGCTCAGCATTTCCACAACCCCACATCCCTCCAAACCAGACAGATCAAGCCTTCCAAACCCAACAGGCATTTCCGGGCCCTTCAGCGACACCGAAAACCATTATGCCTCCTGATATCACAATGTCCGATCAGGACGATTGGATCGCTCGGAACAAAGCTTGGCTAGGAGAAACACACCCGAATGGCTATTCCCGCTGGACGATGGTGCATTGGCGCGTCCTTGAGCAGCTCATCAGGCGCCGTCGGCGGAACAGGGATTGGCGGAGCAAGCCCGAGTTCAAAGATATATCATCTTCACGGGGTGACCCTCTGCTAGCTTACGTCGTCCGTACGCAAAACTTGAGATCGAGAATGAAGGTCTTCCAGTGGCACCTCGATGTTGTCAAAGCGTTTCAACAGGACAACGTATGTGGCACAAAAGACGGCAAGCAGTGGGAGACCATTGATGTCCTGAAGAGGTTATTTGCTGTGAATGTCGCGGCCAAACGAAGAAAGAAAAGGTCAGAACGAGAAGGGTCTCCCGTGACAACACCGCCGTTGGATCCTGAAAACGTACCGACGAACCCTCCGGCAATAGAAAATCCGGGGAAGACGAGTGGAATAAGATACCCGGACCTTCCCACAGATATCCCAGGGCCCCCATCAGGTCTCCCAACCCCACCGGCTACAGTTCGTCAGGCGAAGCGTGCGATGGCCCGCCGGCGCCGTCGTCAGCAACGATCATACAGCACTTGGCATGCTAATCAACAATTTTCAATGACTCGGGAGGATTAGGATAGATCCTGACCTTTGGGATGGATGATATTCAGTGGAGGAACTCAACCACGAACACATGCCCCTGGGGCACGCCCAGATTGTTATTTCCTGTGTCCATACTGGCGTTGTATGTTATCATGAATGTCTGAAATAGTAGAAATCTGTTCCAAATAGCTTTATGTGTTCCTGGAGACCCCTTGAATTCAGTAAATTACAAAACATTCATACTGTCGAATAACGAGGGCCCAATGCTCCAGGGACGCACGTGGCCAGCTCGCTTGCTGTTGGATGTGCTTGCGATAGCCACCATCAGAAAGCAGCAGCCTGAGATTGGCTGGGCTCACGAGCTCAGCAAAATGTAGATATAAGTGAATTCCATCTGCCGCTAAAATTCACCGCTGGCTGTCCGCATGCAGCCACCCGTATCAGGCACCCATTTAAACCCTCCGTTTTGGCTGTTGCCTGCGCATCAACATCAACCCCGAGTATCCACTGCTTAAGCATCGTAATCCTCCTCAACAACATAAAAAAGTCACGCAGTAGATTTGCATGTGTTTCGAGGGCTCTTCGACAAAGCGAGTCGCCTCACAAACCGGTAAGCCCATCACCGTCCTAGAGACTTTCGTTGTTCGCACGCTAACCTCAATCCGGCCACACGTAGACCGCAGAACTCAACTCCTCCCAAATTCCACTCGATCGCGAAACATCAACGTCTTGAATCGAGCACGACTACAACCAAAAAGATGTCATCATCCTCGGTTTCCGGCCTTTTCGGCCCACCCACTTCCCACTCCGAGAAGTCGCCTGAGCCGGCATCGAACGGAGCAGGAGACGGCATCAACCTGAACACTTCGGCGCCTCAGGCAAACGACAAGTACCTACAGGACAAGGACCTCAACTGGTGGCTGACGTTCGCACGCACCTTCAAGAGTGCCGTCAAGACTCCACTGCCTGACGATGACTCTGATCTATAGGTCGAGGAGGAAAGGACACGAGAATAGACGGGGGAACATCACACGGATACATTGGAGGAAATAGGGTCATTGAGCGATCAGAACTACCCCACAACTTGATCACCACGTCAAAACACTCAGCGTGCTCTGAAATACATAGAAATCACACATCTGGACCCCAAGGTTCTCACACGCGCTCCCACGTGACCCATATGTTTTGCTGCACTACATTAGTACTATCAAGTGACACACATCGGTGCGCGCTTGGGCCTCCCTACTAAGGGATTAGTGGCAAGTCATTTTGCGCAGCCAAATTTTTGAATGTTGTAAACACACGATCAAAGGGAGAAGTATCATGTGGGGATGGAATTATCTTCTTTAGTTATTCCGTCGGACCAAGTGCTAATGTGTTGAGTCCTCTCTAATGCTAGTGTGTCCAATGAGAATGCATCTACCCAGACGCCCATCGCTCAATATGCCAAAAGTGTCGCTGAAAATGCATGCATACACGTGTTTATGATGCGTTGCTCAAAAATCCGGCGTATCCTCGTCCTCGTACGCGACCACAGAGTCCCCCTGATGAGGAGCCCGCCCCCATCCAATCTTGGGACCATGCCACGAAGCTGTCGGCGGGTCTGGGTATTCCTGCATGTCGTGAGGATATAGCGTCTCCCCCTCGGGTGTCGTGACCATCAGCACCGGCTTGTCGACGTCCTCCGTGCCAGGAATGTCGTCCTGCGGGTACGGCAGCAGGATGCAAGGGTCCTTGATCAGGCCCGTCTCGCCCACCTGGGCGAAGTACTCCCTCGTCCTCTTTTTGCCCTCCTCCGCGAGGTCGCAAAGGAGCTCGTCGCATGCGTATCGGTTTTCGTAGCCGATTTCCGAGCCGGAACAGTGACACGGGTCACCTGTCAGCATGCTGTTGGCCTGAACGTTTTCCTCCGCCTCCTCTTCTTGTTGTTTTCTTGTTGTGGTGTAGATGTCCTCCTGGTCGTTGTCGTCGTAGAGAGCATCAGTGTTGTTTTCCGTGCAAGCAATAGCCCCATGCTCCCGCACAGCTGCCTCCCAAATGGCCCGCTGCATGTCGGCCGACATGATCTCGTCATCTTGGCTGGAGTCGGATGGCTCGTAGTGTGTGTGATCCTGTTCACTCAACTGCGCGTTGTTAGCATTGTTTTTGTTGCCGTGCTTGCGTGGGGTTGGTCGGTTCGGGGTAAATACTTCTTGGCTCTCCTCCTCGCAACTGTCCGCCCAGTCTGAGCCCGCTTGCCCATCCCAGCCCACTTCTTGATCTAGCATTGCTAGTTGATCTTTCCAGTCCGGCTTGGCGGCCACTTCCTTTCCCTTGTCTTTCGACATTGTGTGTTGTTGTCCCATCAGGGGTGCCTTTTTCAGTTAGTCTCAATCTTCGTGGGTATGATAGAGTGATGACGAACAAATGAAGTGCTTTTCTGGTCTTGTTTTTCTTTTGTTTCAGTCGAATGACAGTTGCTTGAGAGTGAGTAAAATTGTAGGTCGAGAAGAGTTACGTGTTGAGTATAGTTGTGGGTTGAGTAGAGTTGTGTGTTGAGTAGAGCTGGTGTTGGAGTAGAGTCTTGGGTTGAGTCGTGACGTGAAGAGATATTGAGTGTTTGGAGCTAAATGTAGTCACAAGACGTCCAAGCAAAGAAAGTGAATTTAGTCTTGTACTCTGGCGTATCGAAGAAAAGCAAAAGCGTCCAGGGATGGGGGAGGCTTCGTCTTTATATAGGTAGACAGAGAGGACATTGAGGTGCACACTTATTCGCTAGCTTCCTGGTGCACCCTGTTGACTGAAGCATGGTCTGATTTTGGCATGCCCATGAATATTTGTAGATGCATCAGCCAGCCTAGCCGCTATCTTATAGCCCCCCAAGAATATGATGAAACCGAGCCGCCTCGGAATGACGGACACAGTCTAATCACTGCCCTAATTTTCTATGAAGCCAACACTTGGTGTCCGTTCAGGGGTGACACCCATGGAATATCGAGGCTCGACATGATCCATACCTTGTGGCGGGCTACTAGCAGGTTCCTGGCCACTCCAGTGTGCAGCCAGTACATAGGAACTTTCTTAAGTGTCTAGCTAGTCAATCTATGAAAGGATGATGAAGTCTCTTGAAATACAATATCTGAAATACAATCTTTTCGTAACTCCTGTCACCGCCCATAGATTGCCTACATACGTTTGAGTATTGGACTTCTCATGGACCGGATGAATGAAATCTCAGTCTAAGGATTCGAATTGCACGCATATATAAGATCACAAATTTCCCGGAACGGCACACAAGTTAGTGTGCTTCCTCTCGAATTTTGACTACTGAGCTATGTTTTGTAGGGCCTCCGGTCTATTCACTAACTCTTTAGTTCCCGTGTCAACTCGAAGGGGCATAATCTCGATTGATTACAACCGAGGTGTGTGTAGTACCCGACAGAATGGGGCAGATCCCCTGCCAGTCCAAAGCATCCTCTAAATCAGGAGCTATCCTCATCATCTTCCTCGATCTCGGTACTGGCCTCGGTGTCCGTGGTCTCTTCTGCTCTACGGCTACTAATAGTTGGGCGCTTGTGCACGCGACGGGTGAGGTCACGAACCATCTTTGAGTCCGTCTGAGGGCGGTAGGGCTCAGGTCTTCCAGCCTTGCCTCCCGTGATGTTCTCAAACGCCTTGTAAATCTGACCCACTTGGCGATCGGACCGGAAATCATCCTGGACCGTGCCATGAGGCGGAAGACGGAGCGTCACGTGTCGGTCCCAGTTGTCAGCTTGACCGGGGCCGATGCCGCCGATGTCCTTCCAGGTGGTGAGGACAATGCAAGTGCCCACACCAGCAACCTCGCGGGCAGAGATGCAAAAGTCGGTTGCGCACTTCTTGCAGGCTTTGACCTCGCCGACGTAACGGTCTTCGCACAGTAGCATGCAAGAATCGCAAGGTTGCTCGTGGATCAGAGTGCATGCTATGATAGGCGCCCTGGCACTGCGACGGGTCGGGTTGAAGAGCCTCTTGGTGGGAAAGCAGCGTGCCATGTGTCTTGTATAGCTGCTGTCAAATCTGCAGCCGCGACACTTCGTCGGCTGAAAAGTCTTCGTGAATAGGGAAAGATGTGGGAAATGGGATATCCAGTCCTGGTGGTCGCACAGCTGAGGAAGCTTACTCTGATAGTAGCCGGAGTGCGAAGAAATGTAGTACACCAGCTCCATGAGAGAGCGCTCCGTCAAATTGCCGTTGCGGAAGGGTTGAATGTAGGTCTCGGTCCGAAGCAGTAAACTTCCGTCCAGCATTCGCGGAATGACATGCGTGGCGAGCTTGATATGCCGAGTCGTCTTCTTTGCAGCCATTGAGAGCCACGAAAGGTATTCCTGAGCGGCCCTATGATCCTCGTAATACTTCCTCCCAATCATCTTGACCAGGCCAGGCGAGATAGTCTTAGGCAAGTTGGTGACTAGCGAGCGAGAAACGGGACACCGGATCCCATGATACTCTGAGAATCTGGTTGGAGGTCGGTGGAGCTTGAGGCAGCGGGGGCAGGCGTACGAATTGAGCCGTTCGTTTTCGATGAGGAGGAGCAAGTTCCAAAGATTGGGCTTGGGCATCTTGAACCAGCCGGTTCCAAGGGCGATGTACGTCGTCTTGCATGCAAGCGCGAGGCAGGCGGCTGATTCAATGGGCAAATGCTCCGCAACGACCAGCAGAAGCTCGGCTGGCATGCGCAGAATTGGGAAGCGCGAGTACATCGAAAGCTCCTCTTGCTTGATGGAGTTGCGGAATTTCGCGAGAGTCCGCCACGGGTTGTGCTTGACCAACTGAGATGCGAGGCCCTCGTTCTCCACCATGTAGATGTCTTCGGCGGTCTTGGTGTCGCTGGTGGGGAAGTCGTCGGCAGGTTCTGAGTCTGAATCGCTCAACTCAAGTGCACTGGGGATATTATGAGTGGGCATTTGGTCGATGCTGGAGCTGGTTGACTCGTTGTCATCCTCGTCATCAGACTCGTCGCCGCCGAGGTGTCCCTCAGTGTGAGGAGGATGATATGATCCTGGCAGGCCAGGAAGCGATCCGGTCGATAGGAATGATTGGACCGCAGACGACTAAAATAGACTGTTAGATACGGGACAGAGACATATACCTCGGGGATTGCAAGACTTACTATGGCAGTACCATGGGCCATGCCCTCATCAATCTCGTCGATAGACTCGCCGTCCCTTGTATGGGGATTCACAAAGAAGCCCTCCTCGTTCATCTCCAAGATTTGGCTGAAGGGCCAAAGCTCAGAGATTGACTTTAGTAGATCTGAGATCACCATCTTGTACGAAGTCGTTTGACGGATTTCCCAAAGACAGAAATTGCCCCAGTTGAGGGTGCTAGGTGTTGGGTGGATTGAAAGGAGAGTTGCTTGGTCTTAGGAAGGGTGAGCATTGAGGGCCCTAGGTTTAAGTAGTGTGGTTCTTGGAAGTGAATACACGCAGTCGTCGATGCTTCCTCTCCTATCAGAAAAGAGTGGGTGATGCGACCTCACCCAAAGGGAGGCAAGTACTGTTGTGGTGAGCCGGGTAGTAAAATTCTGTTGCTGCTACTGGAGAGAGGGAGGGAGTAAGAAGCCAAAAGGCCGTATTCTGAAGGATAAATACTTGTCGGGGTTGCCTGTGACTGGAAGCTCAAGTGAATGCCACTATTCACTATAACCCAACTGTACGTGGGGTGCTCATGTGTTTTCACTTGAGCGGGAATACTGTTGTTTGCGTGGGCCGAGCGTATTTGTTGAATTCTGCAAGCATTCACTTGGACCCGAGTTGAAACAGCGGCTCTGGCACCGCGTTGGGGTCGTACCGGATGCCTGATATCGTCCAGAATCTTCGATGAGCATACTTCGACATGGCTGCAACATTTTTGATCGCATTAATATCGACGTGCACTCCCCTGAAGAAGCTTTTAATATACCATGCTCGATATCAGTGCACACTGAATAGTAGTTCTTCCGGGTCCATATTCTACATAGGGCCCATGAATAGAGTCTCTGGCAGGTATGCAGCCAACTCTCCAGGTCGAAGAAGATTGCCTCGGCATTCACATCTATCAGGCAGCTCAAATTTCAATGACTTCCTCTTTCGATAACTTCCTCAATCTTTCCAACCGCTCAGATGTGAGCTGGTACGGGTTAGGTAACCCAACTTCCTCCCACGAAGCACCGTCCATCAGCTTCACAAGCCCAGGAGCAGCAGTGAACGTTCTTGCCATTCCATGCCCGTTATGCCCAGCACATATCCACTGCCCAGGAAGTCCCGGCAGCTCCCCAATAAAAGGGACGCCATCCTTGGTATTACCGATGATCCCGCTCCAGCTATAATCATACAGCGTCCCAGGCCCTGGCACTGCCGCGGCCCAACCCTCAAGCTGCTCCTCAGCGAGCGCCTTGACAGCCGCAGTTATCTCCGGGAAGTCAGAGAGGCCATCGTCGGTCCACCGCTCTGGGTGCTTCTTGAGCCACTCTCTGAATTCCAACTGGCCGGGGTTTGAGCCCCCGAACATGATGACGCCGTCAGATGTCGGCCGCGGGTTCACGCTGAAAAGGGCACCATCCGGTAGCAACACCCCATATGAGTTCCTCAATGCTTTGGACCCGGCGAAGTTCGCTGGAGGGACGACTTTGTTGCACATGTGAGGCGTGGGCACGACGAGGCCTCGCAATGACGGTTCGACCGCCGCGCCGTATGCATTGGTTGCGTGCACCACGCGTGAGCACTCGATTGTACCCATATCGGAGTGAACCACCCATCTTCCACCCTCGGTGCTCTTCATCACCTTTCGAACAGTGGTGTATGTCTGCAAGTTGAAGCGCGGTTCCTGTGCGATGTTGCCGCGCATGATGTGGGCCACCAGTTTCCATGGCTGTAGGGTCGACGCGGGCCATGCGAAGCAAGCTTGCGCTTCCCTAAGCCGTGAGATCTTGCTGGCCTCTGCTGGATCAAGAGAGACCTTGACGTGGTCAACCTTTCCGCCCGCGGACTTGTATCGCTCGAACACGTCCTTGGCCAACGCTGCAACTTCTGGTGTCATAGCCACATCGAGGGTATCGCCGACCCAGAGATCACAGTCTACCTTGTTGTCGCGGATGTATTTCACTAGACTCATCCATGTCTCCTGTTCGTTTTGTAGTATCTATTTCCTCATTTCAGCCGATTCCTTTGGAGATTCATCAAGGTCTAATAATACCTGTAGGGCCTGTCTCGCACCGAATGCCTTCTCGTATTTGCCGAAGCCTCGCCCTACACATTCGGTGAGTATATGGAGATATGGGAACATCAAGTCAACTAACATTGATCCGGCTTGCAATGTCCAGCATTTCTTCCGGTTGCACCGCTACAAAACTCACGGGCCTCGAGAACGACAACGCTCTGCTCAGGCCATGTCTCCAGGCACTGCTTGGCAACCAGAGTGCCCGTGATCTTCAAATGTTAGCAGATTGGGGAATTCCTGGACACCTCGGTCCCGTGTCGTCGGGGACGCAAAAGGCATGGGGCAACTCACGCCAGATCCGATGATGACGATGTCTGCAGACGCGGGCAAGTCTGGCGTTGATCTATAGTCGAGCAACGGATCACATCGGACCCCTTGGAGCCAGTACGACAGAGACTGGCCCGTTTGCTTGGGGAAACCCGTCCAGTTGCCGTCAACGTCTGGGAACGCATGATCGCTCACGTTGAGGACTGCGGGGGAGCCTGCGGTAGTCACTCCACTGGCCGATGCCGACTCGACTTGCCTCATGACGGGAGTGGATTATTGATTTGCTAGGTGAATCTTATTGTGATATCTCAAGTCATCGATGACGAAGTCAAGAATTGCAGCTTGCAGGCTGCAGCGGATTTGGGATATGCACTCTAGCAGGTCCAGCGTGTCGGCACATTGCCGGTGCTATCTCTCCCTGGATATGACGCGAGAACCGACGAATGTCGTTTCTCCGATATTCGGAAATAAGGCCATAGTGAATGCCATGCACTCACTGCCATCAACCCACATCATCGCCATGATTGCGCTCTGTTCTTTCGTAAGTCACAATTTTGTTAAAAATGCATCGCACTATAGCTTAGTATAATTAGCCCACTTCATTTGTCAAATGGTTCTTGCTCCGGCGCGGAACAGCATAGGTGTCCCGGGCGGCGCCAGAAAGCCATGGGGTTATGCATTGATATTTTCAATTTCATGCCGCAGGTATCTCATACGTCTTGTGAAAAACTTGCAGAAAACTCCCTTCATCATATGTGCACATCAGACCTACAGGCTGAACCCTCCGCTGGCATTGTCTAATCTTGATGAAGCCAGACAAGAGAACTCGGATCTCTTGTACCCTGTTCATAGTGGAGTAGGAGGCCCTAAACTTGCTTTGATTGTCAAAGTGCCCAATGCAATTGTTCTAATGCGCAGTGCTTGTTGAGACCTAGGTAGGCTTACTTCAGTTTGAACAAGGAAACAACTTTCTTTGAACGGCAACATAGTCAAGTCTATCTGTCTCCTTTGTTCTTCGTCTGCTGTCGTCCCTACGAAAGTACAAAAATACAAAGCCATTGTATGAGAAATACCAGCAGAAGTGTAGACTCCACCCAAGATTAGGCTCGATCGTCACACATATATCAGTGAGACAATATCTGTTCAATCTACAATCTTCTCATTTGGTCACCAAACATTCATTCAGCCGGGAAGTTGCCTACTCAGACACTCTGTGCCAAACAACCAATTGTTTCTGTGGGCAAACCCTCTCTTCAACATGGAAAGCCCGGCTCTCGTCTTCTGCGATCAGTGTGGAACCCTTCACTGCGCCTCTTCTGCTCCCACCACTCCTATTGGGGATGTTGCTAGTTCTAGCAGTCCCACACCGGAGCAAGAGCCTCTCCACCAAGGCCCTCCTGGAATCATGGAAGATATTCAAGTTCGGACAGAACTGCCTTTGGAACAGCAAGGCAATGTTCAGACAGTGAATCCCATGAATCTCACGAGGGGTCAGCAGCAGCAGCAAGAGGAAGACCTCTTTGTGCAATCCCTTGAGCTCAGTGGTTTACCGGACGAGATTGATGGTAGGCGAGTCCACAAGGCACAGGCTCCGTGTAGAAAATGTTTTCAACAGGGCACGAAATGTCACAGAAAGCCTGGCTCAGATTCCTGTGAACGCTGCGAGAAATATCAGAGCAGATGCAACAGTTGTCTAACTGACGCTAAACCCAGAAGTGGGTCACGGTGGGCAAGATGCATAGTTGTTGATTACAGCTCCCCTTGCACCATCTCCGCTTCAAGGATCATACACAACTTTTTTGAAGGGGATAAACTTGAGTACTACGCCGGGTTTGTCCCCAAGGGCCGCCGGGCGGCATGGAGGGCGGCTGAGGAGTTGAAAGCCTACCCATGGATTTTGAAGAAGTTCCACTACGACAACCCTCAAATGCCTGGGCCTCCTGACTGGCTTGGTGAGGAGGATGGGGATGCTTTCTTCTATGGGGATTCGAATGAATTACCTCAGATATAGGTGAGGCTGAAAGTTGATTTATCTAGGTAAGTGTTAAAAGAAATACACCGCCCGTCCCCTTCAAGTGTGCCCTCGTTGTCAGGTAAGTTTCCCTTGAATTTACTGTCAGTGTTATACAGCTCCGCCCTTACGGTAGGAATAATACAAAGTCTTGGTTGCCCACCCTGATTTGATCCTCTTCAGTGTGTATAAGGTACAACTTGTCTTGTGATCGTCAGTGTAGTTGGGCTTTCATAAAGTCGCTTAAGCCCTCCATTGTGGGCTCCATATGTGTGTGCCCTTGTACTAACGAGTCTCATTAAGATACTCGTCACCTAATACTGCGTTTTGAAATTTTGGAGCAAATGAACTTCGTTAGAAGAAAAATAAATTTCGTCGGAATTATAGTGATGGATA
Source organism: Diaporthe sp. HANT25 (assembly GCA_013435955.1). Lineage (NCBI taxonomy): Eukaryota > Fungi > Ascomycota > Sordariomycetes > Diaporthales > Diaporthaceae > Diaporthe > Diaporthe sp. HANT25. Next base: position 453,268 of record JACBFG010000020.1, on the reverse strand, counting down.
TCACCCATGGGAAGACCTGCGCTGTAGGCTCTGCAGACAGCAGGCCAAGCACTATCTCTTGACGAATCTCTGAGAAGAGTAAGCACGAGTATTGCAATTGACTTCGTTTCTTTCCACGCGTTTCGCTTAAAACCGGCAATGGCATTTTACGTACGAGCTCGTATCAACGGCTGCGGAACAAGATCAGACAAGCAACAGCAACAAGAATCTAATGTCAACCGTCGATGGATAATTTGCAAGAGCGTACCGATTCCCAAGGGTTAGGACCCCAAGAGCTAGTCAGAGCAGGTGGCTTATAGGTAGGTACGGTTTGTACGTACATTTACTTGTATCTAGAGGTATCGTGGAATTTATAGCTGCTTATTGTTATCTTGAAAAACTAGTTCTTCAAGCACGAGCAGGCAGAGAGAGGTCTCATACCATCAGCAAAGCGAGCTTTCATCCAGCGACTAAGTTCTGGCATACCACGATATATCCGTACATCATGGCTCGTACTTTCCTCCATTTCTTGGGAGTCTTCGTGGGGTGAATTACTTAGCCGCCGGGTACTTTGTGTTTCAAGTTATTAAATATCGCCATACGATGGAGGATGGTGGGTCTTGCGACAGGTAAGTCACATTCTTCAAGATGTCAGGTCTTCAAAATCTAAAGCCGTACTTACATTATTGTAGTAATTGTAGATTCTCTGTTACATACCCATTATTATAGCTCCTTTACATCTTCTTATGCTTCCTTGCCATCATAATGCGAATCGACCCTACGCGAAAAGTCACCGGTCCCGTCAGACTATTTGAGTTGATTCACATCCCGAAATTCATCATTCTAGCTGCATAGATTTGGGATCTTGTAATGACAGTTATTACTCCCTTGTGGTTTGACGACGGGGACTCCACGGCTGCCACGACGTTTAGAATATTTTGGGGGACACTCAATGGCTACCCTATTGTTGGAAGTTTAGTGATGAGTGTTATATGGTTGGCGAGCCGCTACGACCTGCCTTCCATGTCTGGGCTGACAAATGGTTTCTGGGCCTGCAATCGAGGAATAGGACATCCACAGATAAATCAACCTTCAAGTCCGCCACCTTATTATCCTCAAATACTTCTCTTACGACCAATCTGGTGCATCTAACCAGCTTGCAGGCAAAAGTCTCCAAAGGGCTTAATCTTGACGGAGACATGCCGGACTTTCTGGAAGTATTCAAGGACGGTACTTCAACTTATGTATTCAGTGGCCTGCTGCATTTCGGGAGTCTCAGTCGGAACCAAAACTAGTCTATTGATCAGAAATTCTTACATAGCTTCGAAAGCGGCTCGATGACATCGCTGCAAATTGAGCTCCAGAGCTTCGAATCCTCCCAAGTCAACGTTCCGGATAACACCCTGTTTCCCATCAAACAGTGTGACACCGTCTGTCCATAGAGGCCCAGCATTGGGTTGGCCCCGTCATCCTGCCACTCCAAGGCTTTCACCAGACGCTCGTAGTAGTTCATAGACCGTGAATGTGAATCCGACTCGTCCAGCCCAAATCGTGCCTCCAGAGTCATACCGTGCCATATCTCCAGCAATATGATACCTAGCTCCAGCAGCGCGGCCTTGGGCTCCGTGGGATGTACTACTGGACACTCGCCGCTGAAATTACAGACCACGAATGGCCGATTGAGATCAGGCTGGGCTGTTTGATTTGTGCGGTTAGTTGGAGTGGAGGACGTGTCGACTTCGAGAAAGAATACTGAGTCTTTGGACCATGCCTGTGTGAGCCACGGTGTTGTGAGAAGCTGTAGGAGACTGGATGCCAGCCGCAGAGAGAGATGCATCCGTGGTTTCAATGGGAGGATTGACGATTTTGTCTTCAGTATTTGGCTCAGGGATATGAGATCCCTATGGTCCCCTCGGCAGAGAGACCGGGTCACAGGCGTGGTGATCTGATCCGGAAGAGTACCCATGTGCCGGTTTCCTAGCAAGGCGAAAGAGAGCCCAGATTCCATCCTATGGGCTTCCTCGATGGTTGTGCAAATGCTATCGATGGTAGCTACATTGGGCTTAGAGGCTGATGGAGCGTCAGCCACATAGAAAGTAACCGCTTCTTTGACCGACTCAGGGGAACTGATGAGATCTATATCGTCAAAGTCATAGTCGTCTATGACTTGAACAGCTGTTTCGTAGTACAACGTATTTTCGCGCTTTCCCTCAGCACGAAAGACCAAATCAAATATCATCTGTGGCGTATTGGTGGCTGCCGCACGGCGCCGGTGTAGCAGATGGTGAGCAGTATCGATACGGTCGTCGAGATATAGCCTTGTCTCATGATGGTCGTGGCATTCGTCTTGGAATCCGTCCCGAATAGCGCTGTACAGTCCTTGTGCCACCCCGCGAATCCGACGAAAACCCTTCGCCAGCTTCAGAGAGTTCCTGGATGAGTTGCTGTTTGTCAACTGGCAGTTTGACAAAGTGAGCCTTAAGAAGCGATCGAGTGCATTGCAGGCCTTGTCAATCTCTTGGGTCATGTTCTTTATATCGGTAATACCAAGTAGCAGCTTGATCGTCGGAGCCAAATCAGCCATCAAACTTGGCTTCTCTTGGTTGGCTTTGATGATAGTGATGAAGTCGTCTTTGGGGCCCTGTTGCGGTGTTAGAATTGCTTCCAGTATTGTAGTTCGTAATCTTATTTACTCTGCTTCCGGGCACAAGGCCTGATATACACCTAGCCAGTTTCCTCACGGCCTCACTGTTGGCCTCGAGCTCGCCAACCAGAGATTTGGCGCTCTTTGTGCCTAAGTATTCCTCCACTTGCTCCTGGACAGCAGGATTGTTCAGAAAGCGAATCGGATCATCATCCAGGGTCAGCACATCTTCGCACCCGCTCGCCAAAACGACCGACTTGATGAGTTCTTCCAGAGTCCGCTGTTGGAGGAGGATTGCCCGAGCCAGCTTCTCGACATGCTTGCGCTTGTTGAAGGTTGTACCAAACCTGCGGAAGCTGTCTCGATAAGCATCCACAGACTTGAGGATGACAGGGAGGGCCCCAAGGATGAGACCTGCGACTTCAATCCCCGACATGACAATAGCGCGTACAGCGGAAGAAGCACCGAGCAAACTAATACATAATACAATGAGCCCGTGCGTTGGGCTGGAAGATCGCGAGAAAGGCGTTCGCACGCCAGCTTTATCGCCACTACTCCGCTTTCTGTTTTGCCGGCCTTGAGCCGGCATGCAGTGCTACACTGAAGGACAGTATATACTCGATTTGGAATGGCATTGTGTCGCCTAAGTAGCCTGCCTATAGACGGAACAGAGATGGTCCATGGATTGTTACAGAGCCCGCGGGGTTAGCTGCATCCAAACTATTCGCTGACCCCCACTCGGGAAGGTGGCTATCCTCATCTCGCCATGAAAGACTTTTACATCAATACTCTATCTGTCAAGATGCCTACAATACAGTAAATCCTCCACGGTATCATATGCTCCTTCCCTTAACTCCTCACCTTTGCCCTCGCCTATGTCTTTCGTCGCTCTGCAGTTTGGCAGCTCCTCGACCAACCGACACCACTTGCCACTTCACCCCTCCTCGCATCCATTCCCGAAGGCTCATGGTCCCGAGGTCGCGTCATCTTTGCCGTGTATCCACCTCGGGCTTGTCACAACTGGCTACTACCACAAGTGGCACCAACTGATCGGCTCCCGTAGGCAAGCCATCTTGGGCATTAAACACCGACGAGGCTTAAAGGAAAAACGTAGCATCATCGTTTCCATTGGAGATTGAAATGTCTATAGACGCCGTGCCTGCCAGTTTATCCCTGGCAGACCTGGGTTCCAATGTCATAGACCTCTTCCGGAAAGTCGAAAAGGCTCTCAAACAGAGCGCCGATGGGGCATGGCCCGAGGAATACTTTGTAGCTGAATCAGAGAGATTCGAGCTCTGGGCTGCGAACATGGGACTTTTCGTTGCCGGTCATGGCTCCTTGGACTACCGTGTTCGAGAAGCCGAGGGGCCGACACAGACACTTCGAAGATTTATGCAGGACTTAATCAACTCGCTGGACGATGGTGAGATCTCTCCGAATCGATTGAAAATCCAGGGTTTTGACGAAAGCAAAACAGTGCTCCAAATGCGCCCTGGCGCCAGCCAAGAGAATGCAATTGGGTTGGTTCAAACCAGCGGAGAATTCCCAGACCCAGATTCAGAAGCGCCGGTAGACGATGATGGCGAAGATGACGAAGAAGGAGTCGATATGGAACTCTTGCTAGACAGCGTGCGAGATCCTATCGACAGACTCTTCAAAATGTCCACGAAAATACGAAATCCTTCTACACGACTTGGATCTTCCAAGTCTGCCAATCACCAACAGGTGGATGAAGAGACTGGAGTAGATTTCCTTGAAGCCATTAAGACAGCTGATGTCGAATACGTGAAATCTGCATTCCTGGAGTATCAAAAGGTCAAAGCATGTCAAGAGAATCGTCCTGCGGAGGTAACAAAAGGGCCATCCGGAGAAAACGACGACGGAGTGTGGGAGCCGATCAGGACTGTGCTGGCCCAAGAACGCGAGCGAGAAAAGACCGGCGCCAATTCTCACCTTATCGAACGCATCGCACACGCAAATTCTCGCCGCCGACAGCAATTTGCGTATTGGGCCAAACACCGGGACACACTCCATTACCACACAAAAGCGTATCAGACCCAAAAAGGGCAGCTTCCAACAGCTCAGCGGCACAAATTAAGCGAGTTTGTGTCAAAATTAGAACTTACTCCTGGTGCTGTTCCCTCCGTCACGACTGCCACAAATCTCAACATCGCGCAGCTCGAGTCATCGGAGCACCGTTCGAATTGGACGATTTCAGAATATGCGCCATCAACACGACAGGCCGCCGAAGCCTCTGTAGATTTCCCTCCGGCGCCAAAGGTTCAGCGCAAGACTCCTACGGACAATTTGTTTGAGTGTCCTTACTGCTTCTTCCTGTGCCCCAGAGAAATTCTTGCTGATAAGGCGTGGAAAGCTCACCTGATTCACGATATGCGCCCCTATATCTGCACATACGAGAGACTGCCGGAACCCAGGACAGCTGTACGACAGCCGCCAAGACTGGGTACACCACGAGGAATCGGAACACCGCAAGGTTTGGAGGTGTCTGGAGCACTCCGACCAGGTCTTCAAGAGGCTCGAGACATATAAACGTCACCTTCAGGAGCAACACGCGGGATATATTAGTGATGAAGCATCTTTAATCCGCATCATCCAGGCCAGTGAATCAGCTTCGGATCTCATAGATCGGGCCTGCCGCGTCTGCACGAAGGCGCTGGGTACAATGAGAGAAATGGAAAGCCACATTGCGCTGCATCTGGAAAGATTTGCTCGCTTTTCTTTGCCTAGATCTGTTATGAACGACGATGATATCTCCAATGCCGATTCGGACAAGGCAAACAAAGTGGATGAGGAGGATTCTCGCAATGATGACTTCGACGATCGTTCCAAGCTTTACAGCGATATGGACGCCAGCGAAATCCGAGTTCACGGACAACCGCCCAAAGTTGGTAGCTCAAGCTCATTACATGGGGCCGGATCTATCGAAGGCGAACCCCAGGACTTTGGCTCCCAAGCTTTTGACGATGAGGAGGAGCTTGATAGTAAAAGCGGTCAGGATCAAGATATCCAGCAGCGCACCGGAGCGCAGGAGGAGTCTGATTCTCTCATTTTGGGTCAGTGGTGTGCCGATCCTGGGAAGTATGAGGAGGCCGAGAAGAGTTACCGGGAGGCCCTAGAGCAGAGGGAAAAGGCGCTGGGCCCCGAGCATCCCGATACATTGGCTAGTATGAGTGACATGGCTCGTTTACTACTCGGCCAGAGGAAGAACGAGGAGGCCGAGCAAATGTACCGGGAGATATTGGAGCTCCGGGAGAAAGCGCCAGTTCAAGATGATCGCGAGATTTGGGTCAGCATGAACAGGCTAGGCATCGCACTATACAACCAGGGCAAGTACATAGAGTGCGAACGTATAGGTCGAGTGGTATTGGAGCTTAGGAAGAGGGCGCTGGGCCGAGAGCATCCCGATACGCTGAACAGTATGTCTAACCTAGCGATAACGCTTGAGGAGTTGGGCCAATTGGAAGAGGCCGAGAAGTTGGGTGTGGAAGTTACGGAGACTCGCAAGCAGATACTTGGACCTACCGATCCTGATACGCTCACAACCATGTCTAACCTAGCATTTGTACTTCACAGGCTAGGCCGATTGGAAGAGGCCGAGAAGCTGTGTACGGAAGTGATGGATATTCGGAAGCAGACACTCGGCCTTGCTCATCCCGATACTCTCATGAGTATGTGCAACCTAGCACTAACTCTTCACGAGCTAGGCCGAAAGGAAGAAGCCGAGAAGCTTGGTGTGGACGTGATGGAGACTCGGAAGCAGAAACTAGGGTCTGCCCATCCCAGTACGCTCGCCAGTATGGACGACGTGTCTCACATCTGGCACTCTCTCGGGCGTGTCGCTGATGCCATCGCCTTGATGGACTCGTGCGTTCAACTCCGCAGTAAAGTATTGGGACTGGAGCATCCTGAGACCGCTTCATCTATCAAATGTCTGGACGCTTGGCGTGCTGAACAAGTACCCAAATAGTGCCTCGCAGGATTAGGCTATTGCAACAATATACAAAGTCATATAGACATTCAGACCGGGGCGGCAAAGGTTTCAACATGTTAATGTTGGTTGGGTTTACATCCAATTTAGGATTTATTTTGTCTTATACATGCTTAAATGGACAATCAAAGATCTGACAAACGCTTAAGGAGAGAGCACCACTGTATCTTTCAGCACCTCCTGAACTTGTAATTCAGCGTCTCAGTATCAACGTCGAATGAGCTTCCATCGCCAACTATAGCCACCCTGAAGTTGACATTGAGGATTCCGGGGTTACCGTCCGAGCCAATACACTGAGACCACAGGGGGTCCGTCGCGTTTGCCTTGATGGTGTAGTTGTTGTTGGTGATCTTGTTCTGACCCCCGGTGTTATCGATCGCGCCTTGCAGCGTGAGCTATGTAGAAATCCGTCAGTGCCATGTTGTCCCTTTCGCAAATGTCAAGAAGCATGGCATTTCTCTAAACTAAACAGCAATACTCACCGTATCCGCAGCATCATCGCTCCAGTACACCTGCCAGTAGTAGTTGACCTTTGCGCCCGGCGCGAGGACCAGCTGGCCGGTGACGTCGGCCTCGGCCAGGCTGACCTGCCACCCGGGGCTCAGGCCGGCGCCCTGGAAGTGCAGCTCGCAGTTCTCGGTGGTTGGTGTGCCGGCGGTGATGGTGTCGGCCTCGAACTGCGAGAACTTGTACGTCTGCGAGACCCAGCCGCCCGACCGCGTCACCGAGTTGGACCCCTGGGTGCACCCGTTGCCCGAGTACCGGAACTGCGTCACGGTGCCGACCGAGGCGGGAAGCTCACGTCTGCTCAGGACGGTGTGTTGTTGGAGGGGGGAGCATAGGGCGGTGAGGGGGAGGATGGTGGTTGCGAGGAGTTTGGACAGCATCTCTGAGACTGTTTTGCCTGCAGCGGATGGGAGTTTATCGGTAGCAGCAGATAGTTCTAGAAAATGTGATGATCTCCGTGCGAAATCTTCGGGAATATCCTCGTCTGGCTGGTCTGACAACGCCTAGGGGACCAAGGGCATGATCCTTAGAAGTGGAGCCTCATCTTTATAGACATAAAATCACAAGACTAATGCTGGGGATCACATGGCTCCACTTTCGAGAAGTTGTCGCCACAGTTCCGATAGTCTGTGAGGCCGTCGAACTTGGGTTGTATTTATCCATATTGCTACCCGCAACTCCGGCGCTCTGGGACCCAAGCTATTTCAGTCCAGACCGCAGCCTATTGTTGGTCCACCCCGGTTCACCCGCCATTTTTCCCAGGGTCATCGGTTGGCACCGGTTCAACCTTAATTGATTTAAGCTACCCGCTGGCAGTTAGTCTCAGGGTCCCTGGGCCCAAAGGGTCTCATTTGGGATAGATGAGGTGTGGCTGGCTGCGGAAACATCGTGCCTCCGCATCGGGAAACCGTCCCTGGCGCTCACCGATGGAAGGGTCTCGCCACCTGGAACTCTCCGGCCCAGATCTAGAGCACAGCGGCGGCGGCGAGTCTGGATGCTAGGGAAGGGAGGGGGGTTTCGTCTTTTATTTTATCTGGCCTCGATCTGGCCTCAGCTGATCCAGACCAAGCTTGCAGTCGCGCCGGCGGACGAACTCCGCACATTTAATGATGGTAAACATCGCGATGTCACCCAGACTGCTCCGGCTTCCTTGGCATACTAGTCTGGCTCCGCGCTGGCCGGAATAACGTCAAACTATTCCATGAAATCGCAATTGCAACATCGGCGCCTGCTTCAGGTGGTCGATGGTATGTCGCTGTAGATTGATGATACTTCCACACATCAACCACTGTTAGGATTCCCGCTAACGGGTTCGTTGTCTGCTTTAAGGAGTACTACCGATGTCTCGCAGTGTAACAATCAACCAAATGCTACCCTTGGCGCCCAACTGAACAAGAGCTGAACCACGTGCCCTTTCCTGGCTTGACATCGCCAGCTGAATCACCTGGTATTTTCTTTCTGGGTAATAATCAAGGACCGCACAGTAGACTTGACGCACCACACCCCAGCGTGGCCAATGCTCGCCAGGTCGATTATAGCTGTGACGGATTTGTTCTCAGGATTCTGTCACAGAAATTCGAGTGATGCAGACATGTAGAAACGATCAATATGGCACAAAGGTGAGTGACCCAAGGGGCCCTCAGGGCGTGGTGATCATGGATCTAGACCACTTGGCCAGTCTGGTGGTTGGTCAACTTGGTCCCTTGGGAGAGATTACAACGCGGGCTAAAGCATCCCGAGACTCTGGAAGACATGTGCGAACTCGAGGGTGTTACATTGCGAAAGGCGACGCTGGTCGAAGAGCGGAACCGTGCGCACCCATTGCTCTAGCCAATGCGACACTCGCCTTGGAAAGTCTAGGCCTCCAATGAATGGGCTTGGATTGGGAGACTGGGTCCAAAAGCTTGATTCATACCTAGCTGGGTCATTCTCCCTCAGTCCAGATCTACGTCTTCCTTTTGTCATGAAATGACATCCAACTGCTCGTCTGGTGCTTCCTAGCGGCTTGAGAGCCGCCTAGCCCTCGGAGCGACATGTCCTAAGAATTTTCCGCTGCAACGTTCATACAAGGTGGTGAGCCACTGCCCCCAAGTCTCGTGCCCGGATGGGCGTTTTCCGATCTGTTACCTCTCTGAACAGCCTCCCAGAATGTACAATTCCTTTCCATCGTCGTATGGTTCCTCTCAAATCAGATCCAGCGCCGAGAACATGTCGACCTCAACACCTCCCTGCGGCGGTCCATTCTTCAATGCAATCCACTCGTCAAGCTGGTGCAAGAACCAGACGGTATATCCAGACGGCACACCGTCCTTCACTTGGGCATTGTCCTCGATGCCACCGTCTTCAATGCCGGCCTGTACGCCGCCATCCTCGTTGTCGGAGTCGTACTGGTTGCCATTTCGTGGCAACATACCGAGCCCATGTTTGGGTTTGATCGTGGAGGGGCTACTCTGATCGCCCTGGTCAATGGAGGTATTCAGATTCTTGAGATATCGAGATCGCGCGGCTTCGAAATGGCCGATGAGGGAGCGTAGGGTCGATGGCTGGGCCGCCGTGAAAGTGGGCAAGTCCTCGCTCGCCTCAGAAAGAGCCTGTAGGAGGATGCGATGAGTATGGAGAGACAAGGACTCAAGGTTCCTGACAGCCGAATAACACAACATACCTGATCAATGACTGGAAGACTGCCCGGTTCGTCCAAGGCATGCATGATCATCTCAGTAAGGGCTGAGAAGGACGCTCTATCACCTCGCTTCGCACCCAACTGCCTTGGGAGGATGTTGTCCTCCCCGGTTGACTTGAGCAGCTCCATGACCCTAGGGGTAAGCCACCTGATCTTCTTCTTCCGCAGGTACTCCAAGTTCACCTGGGCCCAGAACTCGTCCGCCCCGATCCTGCGGCCGAGCTTCTCCGGGCAGAGGAGCACAACAGCCATCATCTCCCTCGCAAAGGCTCGCACCAGCCGGCCCGCCTCGCTCGACAGCACGATCTTGCCCTTGCTGGCCAGGTGCATCTGGTGCGCCTCGAGCACGTGGACCAGGTCGTCCATCTCGGCCTCAGTGAAGGAGGGCGGCGAGGAGGGGTCGAAGGCCATCCCGGGGAGTGGCGCGCACAGGGCTTGGGTCACGATGTCCTTGTTCAGGCGCTGGAGCTTCTGGGGCTCGTCTTGGTCTACCGCGGATGGGCCGTAGATCTCTGCCAGATTGCTCAGGGAGCGAACTACAAAGCTTCCACTGGCAATTGCGTGCTGGATGCGAAGCTTGCGGTTGCGTCTGATGTTGACTTGGTCTCTTGTATGGTGCGCATGGCCCAAGTTCTTGCGACGATGGTTGTCTATGCTGGATGGGTGCTTCTGGATGTTGGCATCGCGGTGACGCTTGAGGACATCATGTTGGCGGTTGCGGCGGGTACGAAGGAGGCTTTGAGGTGTGGCCGCAGGAGTAGTGCCCATAGAGGGGATAGGAGGCACATCATTGTCGATGTCCATGGCCTGGTCAAGCATGAAGGCCTCATCGGCCATCGTGAAGTGGTTTGCTCGAGGTGACTCAAAGAACTAAAGATCTTGGGTGAGTTGATGTCAGGATGGTTGATGTTTTCGTCCAACTGTTCAGGTTGGGTGGAAAATTGACGTTGACTTGAGTTCTTAGAAAAAGGTAGGTGTTATGAGCCTTTCTAGTAAATGATTATGTGGGTGACAGGCACGACCTTGAGAAAACCAGGAAATTGGAAATGGGGTTGCTTGCAAACGAACTCCTTTCTTGATGGGTTGTGAAGTGAAGTGAACTTGAGAGGCGGTGCAGGTGATCTTGAGTGTTTGGTACTGACCTAGATGACTCGAAAGCTCTCGAAGGTTTGACTTTTCAACCGTAGCTCAAGTCTAGCAATAGGCCTTGTAACTTTTCAATGGTTGACATCGACTACCTTGGTGGGTTCATTCGACCAGAAGCTGCACGTGGTCCGGTTGCGTTTGTCCTGCTCACTATCCATAAAAGCCGACTACACCCTGCCATTGGTAGTGTCTCCGAAGCAAACACATTACCTCCTAGACTTGTGCTCTGGGTTGCCACCATCTGCTTGTACAGTGTTGAAGATTTGAGTCCCATTGGATTGCCTGGTCTAATAGAAGACTTAGCTCCCCTGCCATTCTATTCAACACACAACGCCGAGAGCACTCGTAATAGAAACTGACTTGAAACTGACTAGATTCTGTATCGTGAGTTGAAGAATCCCAACGAGTTCTAGTACCGGGCACATGCACACGAAGACTGATACAATCGATTCGGTGGACTCTTTTTCAAGCAGTGCGAAGAAGAGGTGATCATAGGGGGCAAAAGCTGCATTGGTAAGGCCTAAAAGTATATACAAAAAACCACCCATCCTAATTAAATCCTCCACATGTCAACCGTTCATCCGTTGAACTCTCACATTCGCAGCTTCTGCATCGAGGCCGTCGAGTTCCCAGCGCCGCCCCGCGAGGCAGCCGCATCATACAGGGCCTGGATGTCATCCTGCCACTGTTGAACATCGACACGCTCGATGCGGCGGTCATAGGTGAGGAGGCCATTGACCTCGCCCTCGACGTCGGTCGTCTGGGTCCAGACGCCGCCGCTGCAGGCGAAGAGCTCGATCTGCTGCCTGTACTCCTCGAAGATGACGTGGGCGCGGTAGTTGTAGGCCTCGAGGTCGATGTTGACCTCGTAGGTCTGGTTGATGGTGTCGATCGCCGCTTGGACGTTCCACAGGCTGTTGTTTTGGGGGTAATTCGTCAGCTTTTGCCCTCGCGCCTGATGCAGAGGTCAGGGGCAGGGAAAGGGAGGAACTTACTGGTCGATGGAGACGTTGTGCCCGATACCTCCGAACTCGCCCTGGAAGCCAATTCGGCTGCTGTCGTACGGGGAAGACTGGATCGAGTAGAATGGAGAGCCGCACTGAGGGTTGGCGTAATGGTGGTTGTCGGAGAAGTCGCCCGCGCCGTGGTCGTACCAGCCCGATGTCGCGTCGATCAGCCTGGTGCTGTCCATGGACCTGATGCGCTCGGCAATGGCGTACTCGGGGTACGGTGGCGTCCTGATCTGGCCCCAGCCTTCGTTGTAGATGATCTGGACGAAAGTGTCAATCAATCAATCGCTGATTCTTTTTTTTTTCGTGGCTGTCACGCCACTTACCCAGGTGATAATGGAGGTGTAGCTCATGTGTTCGTTGATCAGAACGTCGAGCTGGCGTTCAAACTCGGCCTGCTGTTCACCGTTGGGGAGCGGTACACGCGGGGACATCGAGGGCATGTCCTGGATGACCATGAGACCGAGGGAGTCGGTCGCATAATAAAACAGATCGGGCTCGACTTTGATCTGATGAGTCGCGGTTCGTTAGCGCCAATTCATCCACTTTCAACCAAGCTCACACAATTTCACAGGGTCTCACTCACGTGTTTGCGAACCGCATTGAAACCAAGCTTCTTCAGCTCCTGCAGGTCGAAAATCAAAGCCTCATAGTTGGGCGCCAGATGGATCCCGTCGGGCCAGAAGCCCTGGTCCAGCGTCGCCCACGGGAAGACGAACTCGCCATTGAGCAGCGGCCTCTCGACACCATCGACCACGCCGCGGCCGACGGTGCGGAAGCCCGTGTAGCTCGAGACGGTGTCGTCGCCCAGGGTGACGGTCAGGTTGTACAGCGTTGGCGAGTCCGGGCTCCAGGGGTCGACGCCGTCGACGGTGAACTCGAAGGCGGAGCCGCTGGTGCCCGTGCCCGTGCCCAGGACGCTGCCGTCCTGGTCCAGCACCGTGATCTCGACGGGCTGGCCCGTGCTGTTGCCCGAGGCGTGCACGTTGACGGAGGTGGTGCCGTCGGCGGCGGCCTTGACGTCGAGCTGCGTGATGCGCGTCGCGGGCGCGCTCTCGAGCCACACCGTCTGCCAGATGCCGCTGCAGGGCCGGTAGAAGATGTGCTCTGGGATCTTGGTCTGCTTGCCGATTGGGATGACATATCCCTCCAGGTCTGTCGGGTCGAAGACAAACACCTTCCTGTTTCAGTCACCACCACCCTGGTCAGCTTCTTTTCGGCCTTTTATTTTTCTTTTCTTCGTGGTACATGAAAAGGTCTGGGCCTCTCCCAGATTTAGCCGGACTCCCCGGCACAAGGCGGTCACTTACAGCTCATTGGTCCCGTTGGAGCTCAGATACGACGTCACGTCGATGGTGTTCCTGAAGTACCCGCCGCGGTGGAAGCTGACCTGCTGGCCGTTGACGTACACGGTCGACTCGTAGTCGACCGCCTCGAAGTTCAACAGCACGCTCTGGCTGCTGTCCCAGTCCGAGGGCACCTGGAACGTGGTCGCGAACCACATGGCCGACGTGTCGAGCACCTGCAGGCCCGAGATGGCGCTCTCGATGCAGCTCGGGATCAGCGTCTCGTACTGCAGAGGCGCGCAGGGGACGTCGGTCACGTTGGTGGCATTCCCGGCCCCCTGGTACGTCCAGATACCGTTCAGGGACAGCCAGTTCTCCCGCTTGAGCTGCGGGCGCGGGTGTTCTGGCCATGGCTCCAGCCCGACCTTGTCGGTCCATGGCGTGTCGAGGGGCGGCGTCTGGAGCTGGTACGGCACCGGTGTCGACGGCGAGCCCGTGCAGCTGCTGTTGCTGAAGGGCGGGCTCTGGGCCGCTACGGCCAGCGGCCAAAGGAGGTGGAGGACTCGGGAACGCATGTTCACGTCAGGGAGCTGGGTCGGCGGTATACTGAACTTGCCCAATGCACAGCGAACGAAGGTCAGGACTTATGCCTATGAATGTCGTTCTGGGGGGTCTGCCTTCGCGGCGATACACTCTCAACAGCCGCGTCTAATAAAAGAGGGGAAGGGCAGCAACGCGACAGGCACGGCAGACGAAGAACAGGAGGAGAGCCTGGGGCCGATCTACTAGACAAGCTCGAGAAGGGGAGCGGGTCGACCGGGCGGTTTATAACTTATTATATGGAGACTATATTTCGTGCCGAGCCATGGTGGCGGGCGCGCAACCGTGATGGAGCTTTTCGCCGGCCCCGGCCCCTGGGGACCGAGAAGTGTGTTTACATTGGGGATTGGATGCACGTTGACATATCCCATCTGCATGCCAGGATTATTACACTACACTATATGGGTGTGTGCGGTTGGGGTCGGGACGACCAGGGCTTGGAGGAGGAGGATGTGGTGGTGGAGGGGCAGAAGGGGCTGGGCTGGGCTTGCGGGCCACCACACTTCTGTGCAGTCTGACCGCTGCGCCTGACTACCAGGATGGGCCCCGCGTGCAGGAACCAGGGGAGCTTGGGGAGCTTGGCCAGGATCATCGTGACAAGGCCAGCGGCGCAAGAAGCTTTGCGCTGGTAGATTGCGCCCAGAAAGGCCAGAAAGGTTGTCCGCCTCTTGGCCCGCAATGCCCGCATGGTCGGACTGCATCACGCTGGCATGACGCCTGCGACTCTGGACGAGAGCTGAACAAAGGCAGGCGGCAAATCACCGCGCGGAGAAAATGGCCGTGGGTTTTAAAATGGCTCCTCATGTTAGTCCCCATATATGCGCACGGCCTGCATGAGCAGCGGCCTCGCTGGCTCGCTGGCTCTTCGCTGGCAGGCTGGACGCTGACAAAAGTTGTCTCGAGTTGGAGTAACATGAGGAGTCAGTCCGTCCTCTCTCTCTGTCTCTCGCCGAGCCTCGCGATCTTGCTGCTGGTTCCAAGATGGGCGTTGCTGTTTTCCGGATTGGGGATGGGCGACGACTAGTAGGCCCGGTACTTGCAGACAACAGGCAGCGTTGGCAGCATACGGGCCAAGTTGGACAATTTGCTGAGGGCTCCAATCAGGCACCAAGAGACAGCAGTTGGAGCCATCTGGACGTGTCAGCAGGGCAGGATCCTTCCAGGCACGATGGACAGGAACACTTGGTCTAGTGATTACCTGCAGTGACGCTGCATCCGGTGATGTGGGTTAGGTAGAATGATGATCACCTCGTGTGGGTGCGACATCGTTGCAGGGGAAACAACCGATCCGACGAACTCCCCTTGGCGAGCGCAGGGCCGGGTCAGGCCAGCGCGCACGATCGGACGATAGGCTGGATGGCCGCTGTTCGTGGACATGTTCTCCTTGCATGTGCATAACCGAGGAAACAAAGTTTCGAGCAACAATGAGAGAGGCTTTTTTGGTCTCTATCTGCATTGAATTCCAGCCCCCGTCCTGCCGTCTGCCCCGACTTCCAACGGCCCTGATGTGCCGAAGAAGCAAGCCGCAAAATCATCTAAGGTCTTACTGTACCAGCCACACACAATTAATTCCCCATCTCATCGACAACGAACTCCATCCATCTCACCACCCCTCCCTCCCCTCCCCCACATCACCGCCTTCCCGCGAATATCTGGGGTAGCCCCAGCGTAAGCCACGGGTATCTCCCGGGCCTGACCCAGATGCCAAGGGGTTGGGGCCACACGCGGCCCATAGAAAATGCGGGAGATCCCTGCTGCCGTCACCTTGGCCGAGCTTGTGCGGTAGTATGATATAGCCATCTCATCTCCCATCGGACAGAACTAGTGTATGTACGGAGTACTGGGAGCGGTCTGACGGTATGCCTAGAGAAGAAGAACACATTTTCAGTCCCTTGGCCTGGGACAACAGCAGCGCGAGATAGCACAACTCGGAATTATTGAGCGCCCTGGTGCGAGGCGAGCCGACAACACATGCGTGCGTGACGAAGCCCACATCTTACCAACATCGGCGAGAAAAACAAAGCACATGGATGATGTCAATTTAATGGCCGGCTTATGCAGTCATCCTCGTAGGGTCCCTGGGGGTTGGACTGCTTGCCAAGAAATGATGTGCTCCTGCGTTGCAACGTTCCGCACCATTACAGGCCCAATTCTCCACGCGCTGTCCTTCTGTACCAGTCAACCCAGTGCGGGGGTGATTATGTTCTTTCGTGTTTCCTGAGATTAAGGGGAGCCTGGACGCGCAAACCATGGGTAGTCAAAGCTCCAATACCGCGTGTCTTGTGGATGTATCTCTTTTCGAGGTGTGCGTGGGTTAAGCAAGCAGGGTTTCCAATCAAGTTTGATGCTGCGAGGCAGCCCAAAGAAGCGAAATTTCATGTTGAGAACTCGCATTCCAAGACTGCTCGTGACTATGCGGACAAGATTTCCGAGATTAAATGCAACACCGATCTGCCCTCAAGACCAGGTCAACAGGACCATCTCCAAGCAATACTGCGCATGCGAATCATGCATCTCTACCCCAGACGGACGTCCGCCCCAAGATTCTTCTGCATTCAGAGTTCTGCACGTTTTCTATATTTAAGCGCCCCCTGAGATGAGGCTTCAATATCCGTGCATCTATCCGTGCCGATACCGACACCTTATTCATGGCTGACCATACTCTTGCATCTGAACCCATCCCTTCAACATACACGTAGGAACCCAAGCCTGGTCTTCTGATGGCCAAGGCGAGGTCGTCTGATTTACACAGTACACCCCTCCACCCTGCCTGCACCCACCCATCCACACAGCCCCGCAAGCTTTTCCGTGGCGCTTTGGGGGGCGGCGCCCTAAGAACCTAAGAGCTAAGAGCTAGTTTCGTGCCGAGCATCCCGAGGCGTGGCGCTCGCCCTCTGCCGGCATAAGATCAAGAAATATGGCTGGTTGACTAAGTTAAAGTCCCGCACACCGTTTCGTGCCACAATCTGGGGAAGGTAACAACAGAAGAAGAAAAAAAAACGCGCTACGGGGCAGGCAGGGCTTGTCGGTCGAAGCGCGTGTGCAACCTTCCAAGACCCGGGCGGGCGGCCACATGACCTCCATTA
>JACBFG010000020.1:389475-431728 GCA_013435955.1 Diaporthe sp. HANT25 | reverse complement strand
CGCCCAGGGCGGCGCTGAGGAAGACAGTCATGGTCAAGAAACAAGACGGACACCTGGAGGGCCTGTCCACGGACGCGGCCGGGCACCCGGAGGATCATCATGCATGACTATGAACTATCATTATCCTTCGTATGTGGTTTTGTATGTATGGTAATTGCGCGCAATCTAATAGAGTTGCTCCTTTTGTGGACGACTAATGCCCCGTTTTCTAACCCCGCTCAGTAAACCCTGGCACCCTTCACTCCACTTGGCACGCATGCTACTTTCCCGCTTACATTGTGGTGGTAGTAGAAGCCATAAAGATAGACCCATGAGCCCTTTAGTAGTTCCTCGCCGGGTCAAACTTGTCGTGGTGCTGGACATTCCTCCAGCTCGAGATCTCCTCGTCATCGATGAGGATGCTGCCGTTCTGCTCCTTTTTGCGCCTGAAGCACCCCCTGTTCTTCTTGAAAATGACAAAAAGAATGCCCAGCACGACCACGCCGCCCACCGGCGCCGCGATGGCGATGGTAGTCGTCATCGTGTTGGAGCGGTTGGCCGTCTTCTCGATGCCGCCGTCGCTGTCCTGGTTCTGCTGGAGGCTGGCTGCCGAGGCCGAGGGGGAGTCTGCCGCGTCGCTCGCCGAGGGCGTGCTGCTCAGTGTTGATGAGATCAGCGTGGTGGGCAGCGGCGTTGCTGGGTTGAGCACCGCTGGTGTTGATGCGAGGGATGTTGTTAGTGATGATGAGATCTCCGTGGGCGCTAAGGCGCCAGGCAGCGACGCAGTACCGGTGGAGGAGATCAGGGATGAGATGGACTCAAGCAATGGGGTAGATGCCGGAGGCGTTGGGGTCTGGACCACGGGAGTCGTGGGTGTGTTGACTGATGGTGCGGATGTCGCTGGGAGGGACGTGGATTGCTGCTGGGCTCCGCCGGCCACACTGCTCGTGGGTGCCGTCGTTTCAGGCACCTCAGAGGTGGGCGTTGTTGAAGTTGGTGATGGTGATGGTGAAGCTGAAGATGAGGTTGAAGCCTCAGCACCGCCGCCGTTGTTGCCACCTTGCTTCCCATTGCCATCTTTCCCGTTCTCTCCTTCGCCCTGGCCCTGACCTTTACCACCATTCTCATCCGGATCTGCAGCGTTGTTTGTGGCATCACCTCCTTGGTTGTTGTTGTTGTCGTTGTTGTTGTCCGACGAGTCTGGTGGTGGCGGCGGTGGCCTGGCATTTTGGCCACCTCCCAATAGACCGCCGACCCCATTGACCAGCCCACCTACAAGTCCTCCGTTTCCGTTGTCAGACATGTTGTTGATTAGGTAGTACTCTCCAGGAGACTCGTATGTGTAGGTGTTTTAAAACAGATAAGGAGAAAAACAGACCAGCTGCATAGATGACAAGGTAAGAAGTGAAAATCGAGAGAAGTTCGATATAAATTAGGTGAACTGAGTTTGCACTAAAAGACCGGCGCCCGTTGACATGTTAAAGGCCCTGATATTCTTAGCCGTAGATCCAGGACCCTGCTCGTCGCTCTTTTGGGTCCTGATAGACAACAGTGTGCAGTGATCATGGCTGGACACGGTTAGCTGCAGGAGCTTGCAATGCGGCTGGGGGCCCTTGACTGCGCATTCTGATACACCAGCTCTGCCACGACGTCCGTGGAGATCCCAAAAATATACAGTGCCAGTCAGTGCCATAGTGTGCCGGATTCCCGCCACCTACAATGCACAGCAGCGTGGCCGTGTTCCAATTCCCATGTCTATCCGTACGTCAGAACTTGGCAGGAGAAAGGGTCCCCGCCCCGGATTTAGACCGTCAGACCGTGTGTGTGAGGCTGATCGTCAGGGGCAGCCGCCGACTCACGTTAAGCTCCAACCTTGCAAGTCCTGTGGTGCAGCACCACGTAGCTCTCTGCCCACCCGTCAGGCTCACACGGCATATGGAGGGGGGGCACATCGGAGACACGATTGGCCTCACAATTCTGCGTACGGAAAAGATGTGGGGGGCCACGTTCTGCAAGGCACAGCCTGAGGTTCGCACCGGCAAGTTGGAGGCCCCGTCCCAGCAAGAATCCAGCCCTAGGGCAGAGGCCTCTGTGCCGTAGCCGCCTTTTCGAGTCTCGATAGGGCAAGGGCCAAGAAATCAAGCTTGTTTTGACACCTCGGGGTCAGTATCAAAAGCCCGGATGGCGTGGATCAATCCGACCAGGGGGCCAATAAAGTGCGGCTCTTGGCCGTCCCGAAACCCTGATCCAGGGGCTGGGCTGAATCTGAAACACCACAACATCCATCTGACGTCTGATCACAACGTTCGAGTGGGACCTCACCCCAACTCACGTGCGATCCAGTGGAGGCCTTCGACTTTTGGTGCCGTTTATCCTTCTATCGCCAGACTTGATAAGCAGTGACTGCAACCATCGTTCGTCTCAAGGCCAGACGCTCTCAGACGCGATCGTCCGTACAAAGGCTTCTGGTCAAACCTTTGGGATGCAAAGTGAAGGGCACGGCTCCCATCGTACGAATGATTAGCCTTCTCAGAGTGTCACGGCAGTGACGGCTCGGAATGGCTTCAAAGATTCGCAGCACATAGTCTGTAGTCTGCCTTGAGTCTTGGCAGCTGAAAGTTTGAAACCGGCAACACGTCGCTGTTCAAGTCGACGATCTTCTGGTCCCAGGCATTGCTGTTGCTAGAGCTTAAGATCAGCATACTCCCAACCAAAAGAGAGGATAGCTGTTCCACCAAAAAGCATGTGCATCATGTCTGCGCCTCGTCCAACCGGATTGCCGGTGACTCCAGCCCCATGCACTCTCTCGATTTCGGCATTGCCGGCTCATCGTAAGGCCTCCAGGCTCCAGCTATAGGTCCAGGTCCCACGCCGTCCAACCTCACTGGATCGGTCGTTCATCTGACAACCCGCGTCATCGTCGCTGGAGAGGCATGAAATAGCATCAAGCGTTTCCATATGTTCCCCCCACCATCCGATTTTACATGCTCACCAGAATTGGACGCAATAATCAATCGAATCAAGTACCAATCCACCGTCGATAGTGGGATGATATTGCATTTAGCTGCCTCTCCGGACTGTCCGCAATCGGCATCTCCTCCGTGTTTGGGCAGCATATTAATAGCCTTCCACGTCACTCGCGGCAGTCTTACGAGTATCAACTCTCGCCTTACAGCAGAGCAGTGGGGACAGAAATTTGGTACGAGCTGTGTCACTGACGTAGCACAGCGAATGATCAGTACGAGAGTGGCCGCTCTGGTCACCCGATGAGGATGCAAGGCGTTATCTGATCCGTTCGTGACGATGTTGTCCTGCCTTTTGCAGCCCAGATCCTCTGGGAGTGGTCCCTTTTTGATGCATCAACTTCAGATCCAGATTACTGCTACCGCTGGATATGTCCAGAATTTTACAGTCCTAGGATTTGGTGTCTCCAGTCTTGTTCCTCAATCCAGGCCGTTAGCCATGTGCATTAGCTGTATCCGAAAGGCATGAATATACTTTGCAAATCAAGGAGATATCAAAGGCCGTCAGATAGCGTTCGTGTAGTTGGCAAGTCTGTGTCTACGCTTCACAGAATGGTTGAGTGCCAGCTCTAGGCTAGCTCCAAGGATCAAGTGAGCCTTCTCCATACCTTCAAGTCACCTTAATTGTACCTCTTTCTCTATTGACTTGCTTGCCAAGATGACCTATGCTCTTTTCCCTCTGTGCTCGGATTGTAAGCGGCGCTATAAAGTTGAGCTCCCCCTTATTTGAGCTGGTCCTTCCTTATACTGTCATGAAGCATTTCCAATAAATCCAACGTTCCTCGCGTTCGTACTAGGCCCGTATCGCTGAGTGTGGGGGTGATGACTGGTACCACACGCTTTGGTAGATCGTGATGCCCCTGAAAGCTCTCCTGCAATTCCAGAAATTCGACGACTACATCCCAACCTCGTTTAACGGCAACTTGTTTCGGTGTCGACAACATAATTTCCTGCACCTTTACTTCGGTGTTTGTTTGTGAATCTGAGCTTGACATGTCGACCAGAGAGTGTGAGGACGACTCTGGCACAATGCACACTACCGACGCCAGAGGGTGCAATGGACTCCCGTGTTTTATGAGCAAGCGGGCACAATCGAGCCATCCATTGGCAGCAGCTAGGTGCAATGGCGGTACCAATCCCACGTCGCCTGCCATTTTCAGAACCTGAACGAAATTATCACGGGCGTCAGGATGCTCAGCCATTGCGCTCAAGCAATCATGATTGCCAAAGAGTGATGCGTAGTGGATAGGTGTCAGGCCTGAGGATTGTGCAGCGCAGCGAGGACTAGCGCCAAGATCGAGAAGCGCCTTCACACATTCCCCATGGCCTTCTCTGCATGCCACATGCAATGGTGTCAGGCCGTTATCATCCGGATAATCAACCGTAGGTGCCCATTCCAAGGACTCGAGGGCAGCTCCTATGACAGAGATTATTCTGTCGTCGCCTCCACAAGCCGCGTGCCACAATGTCGACCTGTTCATCGAATCAAGTCGGCATGCTACATCGGGTGCGTGCTCACAAATGTAGCTCACGACCTCCAAGTTGGACATTGCTGCCGCTCTGTGGAGTGTGTTCTCTCCCTTTTCGTTCTGTAATCGTAACAGAGAGCTCCACTCGTGATTGATATCAATGTCATCCAACTGTTCTGAATCTCTTAGGGTTTTGGTCAAGGCCGCCATGACGGCTGCAAACTCCTCTTTGGTGCTGTACGTTGCCACCAAGTGGAGAGCCGTGTCTCGGGTCGATTTCACTGCTCCGAGGTAATCCCTGATACTGGATAGGGATTTTGCGGTGGTACCAGCCTTTTCTTCCGACTGCTCGAGTAACTCACGAAATCCCAGGGCATTTCGTAGCACCGACGCGATATGCTCTCCCGTCAGGGCGTCGACTTCAGAATCGAAGCATTGGTCAATTAGCCACGAGGTTACTTGAGGATCACCGAAAAAGCCCAAACAGTGAACGAGCCGATCTTCAAATATTCCGTGCTGCACTACCTTGTCGGTGCCGTGTGACTCATTTGGCTGTACCACACTTATGGCATCCCCTTCCACGAGACTGGACAGGATTTGGTTTATTAAAGTTTCTCTTTCATCTTCTGTGTTGGGCCTGTCACATTTGATCTTGTGACAAATAGACTTGCAGGTTTCGCCTGTATCTGGCAGTCAGCAACGCTTCAGGGCCGCAGCCAGTGTTTGTGCAATGTGGAGAGACTTGCATTTGTACTGTTCGGACACGTTCAAATTCCAATCGCTCGGCATTTCAGGACGCCGGTGTTGCACAAAAGCCTTGTTTCGCTGTCTCGCCCTGACTCTGCCCTCCAGTGAGATGAGACGACCTGGCTGGGAGTCTTCGGGGACGCAAAGGGGCTTGAATAGTAACTCCAATTGCCCTTCTGCGCTCATTGGAGCTTTGCATTCTCTGAGGCATCTCAGAGTAATCAAATCCGCCTCTTCAAAATACAAAGTGGAGACCGTTTGCTGGAGCTCGGTCTTCGCGAAGATATCAAGAACGTACGAGACGCCGCCAAGTCTTTGAGTCCTGCGCAATTGGAGCGAGGCAACCATATGATCCCGGTATTCGTCCGCTAGCTCAGCTTTGACATCCTGAGAAGCCGTTACCCATATTTTGTTCAGGTAGTCATAAGCCTGGCGTACCGTCCTTCCCTCTGGTGGTCGCAAAATTCCAACAGCCTCGAACCGGCCGGAACCAGTTGATTGAAGAGCAACGGCGACATCAAATAGGCCGTCAGTAATACCACTGCCAGGTGGATAAGAGAATCTGAAAAGGCCCTGAATACATCGCTGTCGAGAAAGGCCGGACCTGAAAATTCCAGACCTCGAGTCCCACAGATCTCGAGGATAGACTGCAGACACGACAAAGCTGCCTATTCCTCTAAGAAACTCTTCTGCGACGGAGAAGCTGGGGAGAGAAATAGGCTGGTCCTGCTTCACAAAGAGCGTCTTGACTTGACCTCCTTGCCTGTCATGCGTTCGGACATATCGACGATCGTCCGTGGTCACTCTCGCGAATTGGTCTCCCCACAGGCGTCTTAGTGAGATTGTTGGACTGTACTCGTGGACCCATTCTCGGCCGCAGTCATCCAGCTTTATACTTTCAGCGGTGCAGTGTAGAACCGCCACAAAATCATTCGTCGAATTTTCCTCTGCATTAGCCTCGGATTTCGAGGGTTGAAGGTACAGCTGCACCATGAGCCCGCGATTGGTCATGCTCCACGGAGTGCTGCTTTCAGACTGATACCAGTCTGACATAGGATACATCTTTGGAGTATCCCGAAAGTACGCAGGAGATTCGGCTAAGAGCCCCGATGCTCCGCTGTGGTATTTGCTTCCGGGAGGCGCAGACCAGGCGAATATGGTCTGATCATCTGTAGCTTGTAGGATTTCGACTTGAAGACGGATGAAAGCGCGAGCCTCGCCCTCGCCGTACAACAACGGCATATTCACGCTGAAGAGACCCATCAAACAATATGCAATGTCTTCCTGGCGAGTCGTTTTTCTCCTGGAAGCCCATCTCATGCGGTTCGCAACGCTGACCTCCTGCGTGGCGATGTCTCCGGATAGCACGCCGATGTCAATGCCAGTTGCTTCCGCCAGAAGACGAGTTATACGGTCCTCATTGCTCTTGCCAATGAATGTCCAATCTTTTGAGTAAAATGACACTGACCGAGGAGCTAGCAGCTCCTGAAGCGTCCAGCCGCGAGTGATCCAGCAGCTGTCCCGTATTAATCGCATTAACGACTCATCACTCGAATCCTGGAGGTCTTTTTCGTCCAATTCCGCATCTTCTAGGTAGACGAGGCATATCTCTGAGCCCTGATACCATCTATACATGGAATTGATGGCTTCAGAGAGCTCCGAGCTGCTTGTCTTGTCAATGCAGCAAGTGTCGACCCAAATCCAGTCATAACCCTCTGAAGCAGCGACCTTGGCCGCATCAAGCACCTTCTGGAGGCCTTGCTTCGGCTTCAGAATGTTAATCCGGTTGGGGGAGGATAGCCATTTGGCCCAAAAACCCTCCATGTCCTGCAACGTGACCTCGTCCTCGCCCCAGGTGTGGGACAAGATCGCATATGGTGGAATTGCATCTTCACGTATTGATACTACTTGAAGATACTTCGTGGAAATGAGTCTCATCGTCTGCAGTAATGACAGGGTGAGAGGCAAGGTCGTCGAGATGTTGCTGCTGACGAGAACGAAGTGCGAACAGTTGCAAACAATCAATTATGCGGGGTCAAAATTGAGCAACTGAAGATAAATTTTGAAGCACTTGAGGATTGATGCATAACTGCATATGCGTGTACACACATTGAGTGGAGCGTCATCCAGCCCCAAAACGCTTAGGTTGTCTTGCCTACTAAGTACTCACCTTTGCTTCCTGGTACAAACAAGATCGAAATTGTGGAACAAGAACAACATCTTGAACAAGAAAGCTGAGAACCGGAGTCACCGGCAGTGTGCAGACAACAGAACCCGCTAATGAGTTATGCTCTGAGTGATTAAGTGCAGCGGTACGAAGCTGACGGTTGGCAGGACTTGTATGCCTTAAAATGGTAGAAGGGCCCGGGCTGATTGCCCAGGTGTGTGCCAGGCCCAGTCACTGACTGAACCCTTCTGGGCTTATCTTATCAGCCCAATTGGCCTGCAAAACCACGATACCCTCACCTTAGGTTACCTCTCTTCTCTCTCCTTCTCCTTAGGCAACATAGTTCTGAATCAACTATTTTTCACAGCTGCATTGCTCGTCTGTTGCATTCGAGTGGAGTATGAGGACCGTCTCAGCTGAAG
This sequence comes from Diaporthe sp. HANT25, assembly GCA_013435955.1. NCBI lineage: Eukaryota > Fungi > Ascomycota > Sordariomycetes > Diaporthales > Diaporthaceae > Diaporthe > Diaporthe sp. HANT25. Next base: position 423,921 of record JACBFG010000020.1, on the reverse strand, counting down.
ATTTAGCTGTGTCCCAAAGACAAGAACATCTGACAGCCTCTTCCATACCACCCCAGATTGACCATGCCTTGTCCTATCCTCCACTTGACAGATACACCTATCATTCAATGCCTTTCTTGAGGTTAAACGTTTGTATATTGCTCGCCCTTTATGCTCTTTCCCAATCTCCGATGACTCAGGACCAAGGTTGCAGACAATCAATGCAGCTCTCTAATAACCGGCCATATTTTTATGCTGTCGCTGTCTTCTAGCCCCTTGTGATTGTGCTTGTGCTTGGACGCCATAGGCTTTTTGAAGCTGAGGGTATGACTGTTGGTAGTTGAAGGCAAGTTGGTTTGCATTTTGACCTGAAGGCACAATGTTTGGCTGAAACCAGGTTGGAAAATAGGTTCGCCAACTCCTGGCATTATCTGGAGTGTTGAAGTGGATGATGATTCTGTGGCTATTGGTCTGGATCCATTGAACGAGCGTAGGAAGGAGGATGGTCACGTCGCAGCCTGATACCTTGACAGTTTCCCCAGAGAAGACTTTGCTGCTGGTTCCTACATATTTGAGATCTCTGAGGTAGCTTTCTAGGTTTTGGGCAAGACCATAAGTCGGGAAGCGAATTGTCAATTGCACATGTGTCTTTCGAAACGGGGTCCGATTGCCCCAGAACCATCCGTTCCTGTGAGAAATGAATATTTCAAGAGTATAAGTCTGGGCAGAAGAAGGCATGATTCAAAGATTTTGGCGGAGCATGCGCGCGGAGGCGGAGGGAATATCGGGTTGCAGATGGCCTTTTGATCACTGTAGAGTCATATATTGACCTGAACCGCTGAGCCCCGCTGCCGTAGAACAGCATTTAGAGCCTGAATTAAGCAGGAGATGCCCTCTTCCTTGACCGGTCCGCCAATTCAGGCATCATATCTCGCGCCCAGGCCTTGGCTGTATGCACGCTGCAGCTGCTCGCTGCAGCCGCTCGATGCAGCCTTTGTGATAACTGCTTTTTCATTTGGGGTTGCGCGGTGATTACTGCCCAAGGCCTTGAGGGAACATGAATAGGACTGCGTCTTGACTCCGTGCCGCCTAGCATTGTTCAGCTTACCTTGGATCTCTATTATGGCCTCGCTATTCCTCAAACAGTTCTGCTTTGTCAAGATCAAATGGAAGATGAAGTCAAGAAATGAAACGAGTCGTGGAGTGCGGAGGTACACTCTACTCTTCACAGGCGTGGCAAAAGTATGCCTCGAGCCTGCATATCCAGCCGCTTGTGCATACCGGTAAGTATTGGGCAGGAACAACACCAGTCAGATTTAGACAATAGAGGTCCTTACATCTAACCGAGATTGATCAGATTCGAAAGAGAGACACAGCAATCCGCCGAAGCCAGTTGCAGTATCGAGATGCAGCTTTGCTCCGGACCGCAAAGAGAAAGTACCAACGTTCACTAAGCTTTTTGCTGAAAGAGGTGAAGGACTACAGGTGACTTTGGTCTTGTGCTGTCTAGGGTCATCATTTCAAAGTGAAGTTCTACCTGTGGAATGAAAAACTGACACGCAAGTTTCCTAAAATAATTACTTGACTCGAGCACGAAAAGGTTGTTTCCCCAATTTTTCCTCGGGAAATGATTTCGATGTAGCCTCATGTGTAATCTCAACGGTACAAGTAAGCAGGTGGCAAAAGTGCAGATTGCCACGACGATTCGACAGTTGTCCTACACACCATGAGGCGTTGAACAACGCATTGCTACGTCAGCTAGCTACCTGCAGTGTTGCCTGAGTTTGCTCAATCCCTTGGGATTGTTCCAGATCTCAGCCTCAGAACACTTTGTAATATGTAAAACAAATCTCTAACTAAATGAAGGCTAGAAGTCTGCATGAGACCCGAAGTACCCGTCGATGAGGAACGGCACGTCTTATGACATGATGCGATACAAGCAAGCAAGCTCACTGAATCTGTCATTGTAGAGAAAGCCGAGACCTGGAAAATGCAATGCTGCGGAAGAATCTCACGTATTAAGGGAACCAGCTCGTTCAAGGCCTACACAGAAGGCAACGCCATTACCGCACGCAGGATGGAACTGACTATTGAGTGAATGTATGGGTTGCCTGCATCTTTTGAACCAGCGTTGGAGAGAAGCCAATATCGCCATCTCATGGCAGTCGAAGTGTGTCTCAATACTGCCAAGGAAGTACTTAAGGTCGTCGACACATGTTGTGTCCAAAGAAATCTGAAATCTGCACAATGAATCAGTTCACGGCTTCAGGTGACCGCTTGACACAGGAACGCGTCACCTGGCAATGGTCTATAAATCTGGATATTTGAGCAGAGTTCAGAATGGAAATGGAGTGGCATGAAAGTAAACCCAAGCCGTTAGTCTGCAGGCCAAGCAGATATCATGGAGGCTACCAAGAGTCCAAGACCAGCCAGGGGCGATTGGCAACGCCGCCCCTATTTCACAGCCGTAGTGAAACGCGCCTAGTTATTGGCATCACTTTGCGGGCGCGATCAGGCTCAGCCTCATGTTTAAGCTTTCCAACTACCGTGGGAAAAATTGTGATGAGATCTGGCGGAAAAGTGTCAACTAGATCATCCCGTGGCAACGCCCAGTCGAAGTGATGGTTGTTCAAGCGCCATCCCATGTAGCGTACTGTTTATCTTGCAGTGCACGTCTTCCACCTTGTGGCCTGCTGGATATGCTGCAAAATACAGACACAAAGTGCAATGTAGCTGATTGTTGTTATTTTGAATTGGTGATAGAGAGCCCGTAGCGGGGGCAAGATGGCTTTGGCGTGGCACTCGGCGGCTTTGAGAAAGTTTTCCGGCCCGCAGCCTTCAGATAATTTCGACCCCGCGGTGCGCTCGGCACTCACTCATTGGTGCGCCGGTCCAAAGACTGCCGGTGAGATCGACGAGCTGCAGTTCCCGAACTACCGGCATGAGCCGCAGATTTATTACCAGGGTGCATGCAGCTGCCATAGATTCGTGATCAACGTCAGACATGCTTCTTGAGAAGGTCCTGGAAATAATGAACAACACAGAATGCACTCTTGGTAGTTTCATATGGGTGCTACGTAAATCCGGCCATGCATTTCTGCGCCTCGGAATTAGATGCCTCCCTGAGCCTCCTTTACAGAAGGTCCTGCCCAGCGCAGACCCTGATGCATTCATTGAGTCTGCGACTGCATTTCTGACAAGTCAAGCCATCATGCCAGGGCCGGTTTAACCCGGACCGCCCTGACCATCCCCTGCCCAGCGCTCTCCCCATTGTGCTTGTCCGTCCCCATCTGGAGTGTCACGGGGCAAATGGGATAAAACCGAGGCCGCGTACGGGCCTGTCCATGGGCCCGCGAACATGGTGAGATACCAACTTTGGACGTCGGGCCAGGCTGGGGCTTATGCGACAAGTCGAGATGGGGGCGGGCCAGGGTTATATGCTTATGGGGGTAATTTCTCGGCGCGTATGCCGAGTATAGTAAGCAGCGAACGGTCAAAAAGGGAAAGATAAAAACCGATAACAGCCCAGAGGCCAGACCTGTGTTGCAGTCCAGTGGGGCCGCAGGATGAGCATGAAACATATACACATGAGCCATGAAACCCGAAATGGGTTGATATGGCTTCATTTCTGGGCGCCTGCCGCCCACGTCGGAAACAGTCTCTGACACTGGCTGCTTGGCCGTCAGCTGATCATGAGTCGAGCCACGCCGCCGACGGGGGCGCGTCTAGGGGCTTCTTGAGGCAGGGCTTTCTTCTTGCCCTGCTCTTGTAGGATTGAATGCAACAGTCCCCCCACGACAGAGATAAGGATTTCGTTTGATTATTTGATCGGCGGCGTGCCCATTATTTTTTTTAATTCTCCTTCGGTCAGTCGTGCATGTGCTGCTCGGAACCTTGTCGCCAATCTACACGTTCGTACCATCTTTTTTCTAGTATGCCAAGCCGGCTAGCATCCTCCGCAAATAATCAGTAATAATGCCTGCCATCGACACTCGCGTCATCAGCCAGGAGCTGGGAGAGCACCTCAATTACTTCGTGGCCAGATCAGTGGATCACCGTGCCCTAGAGACACTCGCAGTTGGTGAGTATCAATCCGAACGTACATCTCTGTCCTATCTCGTTAGCTAATCCTTTCTGCAGTGTTGACAATCGTCTTCGGTGTCGGCGGCTACATGTACTACGCCATCAAGGTCCAGAGCAAATAAACGATGCAGCCTGGCTTGGAATACACACACCGGAAATCAATTATTTCTGCCGCCGGAGTCGAGGCATCCCGAGACCTCGATGATGGACAACACATGGCCCAACATTCACAGGCCGAGCATACATACATAGGCACAGCCGAAGCGATAATGGTCGCGACCTACAAGGCATGGACCGCAGAGCCTTAATAAGCGCACAACAGCCGGCGTGCGAAGGATGCACGGGTGCACCCACCGACAGGTCACAGGTGGCCATTTAAATACATACAGCAGCGCTAGAAGAGATACCCCAGATCGAATTAGAAGGCGTACGGAGCAGACAACATGTAGAGAGAGTGGCGGAGGTGAGAAGGTTCCCAACAAGAGTCACAGCTTGTCTCTCAGGTTGGCGGTCGATCCATTAGAGACTGTTGAGATATCCAGCTTTAACAACGACCATCAAAGTCAGAATCGGAAGAGGGGCCGTTGCATGCAGACAAATGCAGCGTGAGAGGAGGCATCTCGGCGCAGACCAAGATTCCAAAGAAATACATCATATCCTGAACTCAAGTCCCAAAACATGACAAGAATGAATTATCTTCATCATGTGTGACAATCTGGGGGACAGTGGTTCGTAGTCCAGCTCACGGCTCATGACAGCGTTCGAGGCACTGCTACGATCTCAAACATGCACATAGAGGGCAGCCCTGGCAGCCTTGATATTTCGTCTATGGGAAGCACAATCCGGTGCATGGGATTCCCCGACAGTGAGACAAGTATTGTCACCGGCTCTATAGCTGTGTGAAAGGCCGTGCTCATGAGGGAATGTCAGGGCAAAAAGGTTGCTAATATTGACGGCTGCATAACACCCGGGCAGTAAGCCCCAAATAGAAAGCAATTTGACCCGGTTTCAACCGCCGGGAATCTCAACTGACTTTTTGTACAGCAAAGTGTTCAAATGTGATCCATCGCACAATCATCAATGAGATGACTGACCAAAAGTATCTTCTCTCTCGAAGTTCCACCCAAATGCACGTCTAACTTCGACGTAGCTTTGCTCTTTCATGATGTGAACTCAATTCCCGGTTCTCCAGTTCTTCGACTTTCTAGAAACCCAGGCAACTGTTGTCGCAGTATTCGTTCGAGCTGCAAGGTTGAGGATTTTAGGGGCCAGAGTCCCTGACGGCGAGGACAACCCAGGGGTCTAAAATCATTAGTAAGCTGTAGTCTTACGGATAGATGACAAGTGGGTATGATTTACGGCCAATGTCTTCGCACATCTTCATCAGAAGAATATCGAACTGGCGAGAGGCAAGGGAAGTAACCTGCTCCATTGCAGAGGTGCTCATGTGGAAATCGGAGCAACCGGATGATGCGGTCGTAGCCAGGAGGGGGAGGACATCTGGGAGGCATTGTCGGCTGATTGCCCGGAGGTGGAAGAATAGTTTGAGAAGGCTGTATGGAGGATTTTGAGATGATTTGTATTACAGTGGCCAGAGTTCCTGTAAAAGGGTGGAGATGAAGAGACATTAGGAAAGTCAAGGTCAAAGTCGGAATCGAGATCAAGGTCAAGCCGAGGTGTTGCTCAGCAGGTCCCCCACCGAGGAACGGCAGGTAATGCGCACAAGCCTTGCTGCTGCCTGAAAAGGACTTTGAGATCCTCTGAGGTAATAGCTATCGACACCGTAGAGGGAAGGCACGCTCGCATCTGACTTACAATAGATGCAGGAAGGAGCATGCAGAAGGGTGATCGGTGTACCACCGTCACTGGCCAAATGGAACAGAGAGATTGTCTGTCTGAAGAACACAGAGAAGCTTTTAGACTTTCGATCTTTGACGAGAGAGCAGAAAGTTGGTCGCAGAGAACTTTGTTCTGCCCTGGGGAGCTGCTAGTTTGTGACGATGGCACGCCGTGGCTGGGGAAGGCGCATGGGTTTGGCTTTGTTCCGGGAAGCACAGAAGAAAAGTTGGGCTCCGTTAAGATTTTCACATACAATTTGAATCATTTTGAGGCAAATCCATCATCCTCGTAGATAGCCTAGCTTCATGTGTTGTCCCACGTTCAATATGCCAGATCTCTCCTACCTGTTGCCTTGCATCCAAGAGCCCGCTCCTATCCTGGTACCTTCCAAAAGCATCTTGCACAGACCGCACCTGGAATCTGCCAATAGGTGCTGCAAAACTTGGTCCATAGAACGTACAGCCCAGTCCCCAAGACTACTACAGTCTGGACTCTGTCGGGCGTCGAACGCCCAACCTTGTGTCCCCTCTCAGCTCCTTGCCTTAGCCCTGTAGCCACCACACGACTCTCAAAAGAGTCGGCCCCTCACCCCGAACCAGAGCACTTTTCCAATTGAGCTTCGAGCCATTCAGATCTCATTTGATCATTTTTCTGATCACCTCTCGTCTGTTGCAAGAGGGCTTGGAGCCGATCTTGACTTCCTTTAGGCCACACGACTGGGCTTTCGAGCCTCTAATGGAACAGGCGGAGCTGCTGTCTCCAGCTTGGATGTTGCCCAGAGTCGAGTCCCACAGGAGTGTGAACTGATCGGCGGACTCTGAACAGCCTTGCTCAGGTCTTAATTCGTCTCGAGTGGTTGTTCAGAATTTCAAGGGTCGTAACTTGGGTGTCCGGAGAGTTACTCCGTCAGCGGCACGGTATCGTCATTGTTCTCGATAACCACATCCACCCGACAAGAATGCCTGTTGACATACTTGTTCGTATAGACTCCGATCTCGTCGTACCTCCTGAACGCCTCCTCCTCCGTTCCCACGATACCCTTGTCGAGGTACTGCTTCGCCCCTCGCTCGCGCGCCACGTCGGGCATCACGAAGACGAACCACCTCTCATCCACCAGTCCGCCGATCCTCCGCCACGGCTGCGCGTCGGCCAGCACGTACGTTCCCTTGATGATGACGACCTGCGTGCCGGGCCGAATGATCTGCCCGTCTGGCACCGTCTCCCTCGTGTGCTCGTCGAACCCAGGCAGATGGACATCCTCGCCCGGCCGGCTGTTGCGCAGGTCCTCCACCATGTGCAGCACCGCATCCCCATCGAGCGTGTCGATCGCGCCGCGCTGCTTCAGCTGCTCCTCCGACAGGTCATCCGCCGGCCTTAGGAAGCCCTCGACAGAGACAATCTGACACTTGAGACCCTGCTCCTCGACCCTGTCGCGCACGTGCCCTGCGATGGTCGACTTGCCGCTGCCGAGCCCGCCGGCTATGGCGACGAGGCTTCGGCGCGGCCGCTGTTTGTTCTCGCCGTCATTGAGGGACGAATTATGGTGGTGCATGACCACCATGTCAGCAAGGTATTGGTACGGCCCCAGACGCATCGTGTCTGCCTGCAGTCGATGGTGTTGTGGCGAAAAGTGCTTAACCAGGTGGGTTGCGTTGGTGGGTTGTGCTCAATTGGCTGTGCTCTGATGTGTTGGGACAAGTAACGAGATTCATGACGTGGGCGGCTCATGATCGGGGTTTGAATCAGTTCGCTGGCCAGATCTTGTTGATGCGCCCGGTTTCAATCCTTGCGTCAGTATCCACATCGTGCGGCTCGAGAACCTCACGGGCGCGAATGACTGGGGAAACATGAGCTGATCATCAGTGAGCTCGGGGTAAAATGACGCAGCACCGACGTTAGGCGAGCGCAACGTCAAGTATTGAAGGTGGGCAACTCTGCTCGACGCGATAAATCAACGAGTTCCAAATCAACATCGAGAAGTCCTTCTGGTTTTGTAGGGCGTCCGGCCAGTGCAGGGCCGAAAGACTGTCAGTCTTCACCCGTCACAAAAATCCTAGGCATTTCTAAAAGTCGTACAACTGACAGCGAAACAAGACTACCAGCCGGGTTTTATGTATCGCCTATCGTTTGCGTTAGAAATTGAGAGAGACAGCTATTTTTGCAGTCTGTCAAATTTCATCGACGTATGCATTTCCTCTGGACATCCCGGAAGTGGATGCCGGACAGGGCCTGCAGGCCTGTAGGGCCGCCGGTATGCCGCAGTCTCCCGAGTGAAAGGCCGGTCACTTCACTGATGTCCACATAGCTACCGAACTACGTCGCAAAGAACTTCAGCACCACGATGTTCATGAAGGCCAAGCAATTCTCGTTGTAGGCAACCACTGCTAGCGGATCTTTGAACTACGGTAGGGAGATTGATATGAAACAAATTAGAAAGGGTATCAATAACGCTTAAGGATGTGTGAAATCTGGCTGAGTATGTCTCAGGGCGATGAGAAAAGACGAAACACCGTCCCTCCCGCCGTCTCTAGAGATGTCATCACCAGCTTGACCTCCCTCAGACTGCAGCATCTGTGCCTTAGGATTTCAGGCTCCTGACTGCACGCACCCAATATCTCTGCTTCTTGCCTTTCAGGACGCTCCCCACCCATCGAAATGATGTCTAAACGTTTCTTCAGCACCATGATAATGAGAAACTCACACATTTTCTGCCCGTCCTGGACTTGTGGCAGGCGCTCTCTTCTCCTCCTCTGAACTGTCGACCGTGACCTCGTCAGACTCAGCTGTATTCAACATCTCCGCATGTGCCTCCAGTACAAATGGTGAGCTGCCACGCTGCCTTGCTGTAGGGAAGATTGTGTGGAGAAGCCAGTGCATGACCAAGGAGGTGCAGAAGCCGTAGAAGTACGAGATCTGGTACAAATGGTCCCAACCATTTCCAGATGAGAGCCCTTGTATGGCGCGTGCAAAACCGGCTACAGTAAAGATTAATACAACGGCCTTCCGTGAGTAGTAAGGAGATACTTACGCAGCAGAGGCGCCATGCCTAGTACCCAAGCCAAAAAGCATCTCGGATTGAATCCAGCGCTATACCAATATGCGCTGCGGCTGTTTCCCATGTACATATCGCCAATGTGATACTGGCCCCGTCGGACGAGAAAGTAGTCAGAGACAACTATTCCAGTCATTGGGCTAAGAAAGACACTCCAGCCACTAAGAACAGTGATGAACGTGCCCGGGTTGGTCACATAATTCCAGGGGCAAATGGCTATCGCGATCACGGTCAGGATATAGCACCCTCGTCGGATGTTGATCCATTTCGGGCAGAGAGCCGCCATATCCATTCCTGTCGAGATGCCGTTCAGCATCTGGCACAGCGCAAGCTGGTCGACCAAGAAACCAAGGCCAGCGAAAAAGGTGCCCGCCCTCGCTGCCGGCGACATCGAGTGGACCTGCACCACCAGGAGCAGCTCGAACGGGTTCCAGATGTACTCCCCGTATATGGACGCCGCAGCGCTCGTGATGATGATGCCGCACACGGACGTCACCACGATAAAGATGGGCGCACAGATGAACTGCCCAAACAGCGCGGCATTCGGCGTCCTAGCATACCGCGTCCAGTCAGACTGGCCGAGGCATCCGCTGGCCTGCGACCCTACGATCGACTGCAGGCCGAAGACGGCGGCCCAGCTGAGCGCGGAGCCGGAGCCCGTTGCGGGCGTGGACATCAGGATGCCCGCGCCGCCCGCTGCGTTGACAGACCAGCCCACCATGCCGAACATGGTCGCCGTGATCATGACGAAGACGATGCGGAAGGGGAGCTGAAGCTTCTCTGGCGGGATCATTGGTAGTGGCAGGAAGATGACGATGAAGACGAAGAACGATATCAGGCTGGCTGTGTCGACGTTGGCTGACGCTGGGAGTGTGTTTGGCAGGTCGCGGAATTTGGGCCCGATTATGGCCCTGAGGATTATCTTGACGGCTGAAGAAGGTCAAGTCAACAATCTGATAAGACCGCATTGTAGTTCATAAGTAAACAACGCAGATATCACTGGCTTACCTTGTCCACCCCAGTATGCTTGTATGCCCATCCAGACGCACGCAGTCACGATGCGATTAAGGACTGGCCAGAAACCACCACGCATCCCCCACGAAGCTCGGGAGAGCACCGTGAACCCCAAGTAGAGATGGCTCCCGGGCCATCCTGCAAGCACAGCGACGAGAGCAGATATCAAAGCAACTCCGACCATGCAGCCTATTGCCTGAGGTGCACTCAAGCCCAGAGACAGCAACGTCGAGCCGGCCGTCCACGCCGTCGTGTTGATGCTGAAGTGCAGTTAGTGAGACTCTCTCGGAGGGTGTAACGTCGCAGAATAGCGACCGAGGATTTTAACTCCGACTGATTCACGCACCCGCAGATGACCCAGTACCCAGCGAAACCTTGCCACGTCCAGGTTCTCCTGTCCTCGGGGATGGGGATCAGGTCACGGTTGCACCAGAACGTGTTGCGGTAGTTGGCATTCTCGTCGACCGGGCACTCGAGCCGCTTTGCCCAGTACGATGCGCGGGACTTGATCTCGCCGGCCATCGTGGGGTGTCTTGCTGGTGCTGGCAAACCACCATCGACAGTCGAAGAGCAAGAGAACGTTGGGGAAATGTCAAGTTATGGCTTCCGATGTAACGGAGGATTATATGAGCCCCGTAGTGGCGCATGGCCCAGTGGTACTGGGGACACACACCGTCCACCAATCCTCGGTGTCCCGTCTTGTCTCGCCAATTGTCTGCCCGCGAAAAGGCCGACATTCGATATGCCTCGAAGCCTGTGCCGGTTGATAAGCTCGAGACCAAGTCTCCTAGGCTGCGGCGGACATTTCTCCTCTCAGCGTGTTTGCCCGTAGATAACCATCCTCACTCGGCGACGTCCGACAATCTCCAAGATCGGCAACGCAAGACTGCGGCAACTCGTGTGGAATCTCCGTCTGTCCCCCGCGCCCTATTGGTGCCAAGCTCGGGGCCGGCATAACGTAAGATAGTTAAATCCCCTCCCTCCACGTCACTTAGCGCTGCTACACGATATCGACGCACATGTGCGCTGTTCCGGTACAGGCGACGGCAAGGAAGCAGGTATTCTGACGCTCAGAGTGCACATACTATTGCGTTATTCGAAACCACGGCACACTTCGCCATTAGCGAGCTTACCGGGGCATGAAATATGGCTGCACCACTGCCAGTGATTGATTTTAGCAGGTGGCTAAAGGGCTCACCGGAGGAAAAGAAAGAAGTCGCCAAGGATCTCGCCGAAGCGTGCCGGGGCGTTGGGTTTGTATATATCGTCAATCATGGGGTCACTCCCGAGCTCCTGGACGAGGCCTTCGGTTGGTCCAAGAAGCTGTTCGATCTGCCGGAGGAGAAGAAGATGCTAGCACCACATCCTCCAGGTAAGCAATGCAACGCGTTATAGGGTCTTTTCTCCTCGGTGAGGCGGGCCTGCTCACCTATTTCTAGGCCCCAATGTTCATCGCGGCTATTCCTGGCCAGGCCTCGAGAAAGTGTCGCAGTACATCCACAAGGACGACGCAGACTCGGACGACGAGGATGCCGAGCTCCGCAAGGTGCAGGACTGCAAAGAGTCCTACGAGATCGGAAGCGAGACTTTCGCCCAGCAGCCCAACCAGTGGCTGCCCGAGGAGGTGCTCCCGGGGTTCCGAAAATTTATGTCAGGCTTCTACTGGTCCTGCTTTGACACCGCGAAAGAGCTCCTGCGAGCCATGGCTATGGGCATAGGGCTGGACGACCCGGATTATTTGTTGAAGTTCCACAGCGGCGAGAACAACCAGCTACGGCTTCTGCACTACCCACCGGTCGAGACCGAGAAGCTCTCGAGCAATGCGTTGGCGAGGATGCCGGCACATTCGGACTGGGGCTCTATCACCATGCTGTTCCAGGACGACTGTGGTGGTTTGCAGGTCGAGCACCCGAAGAAGCCTGGCGAGTTCGTGGATGCCACGCCAATGAAAGGAGCCTTGGTGATGAATGTGGGAGACCTTCTTATGCGGTGGAGCAATGGTGAGTTGCGTGGAGTGCAGAGATCCAGGTTTCTTCTCCGATCAGCTAATCTCTGCCGTCAGATTACCTCAAGTCGACGCTCCACCGAGTGACGTTGCCGCCTGTGATGAAGGAGCAACCAGAAGGAGGTAAAGGCTTGACAAGGGCTCGTTACTCAATCCCATACTTTGTCAGCCCTGACCCAGAATCCATCATCGAGTGTCTCCCTGCCTGCGCCACCGGCCAAAACCCGGCGAAATATCCACCAGTCTTGCAAGACGACTACAGGAAGCTACGGGCGAAACTGCAGTACTCGGATAAGCCCGATGCACCAGCAAAGACGGTCGCCGTGTCTTAACTAGTTCATGGACTTGTCAACAAGAGATGCGGGGCGGCTCAATGAGAAAGCCCAATTCGAAAGACGGGTCCTCAGCTGGGCCCACAGAAATACTAGGCTCAAATTAACAAAGTGTCACAAGTGCAGAGCTGAAAGCATTCTTTCCAATCCAACCTCAGCCAATAGGAATCTGCTTATATCAAGCTTTTCCCCCGGCTTGTGACGATCTGCTGCATATAGGCACCCCAGCTTAATACCCTAACAACAAGTCTCCATCGCCCATCCACAAATAGTGCTGATCATTGCTTGTTCGAAAGCGGTTGCCTTCGGATGCTGATCCAGTGCGCTGTGCTAAAGATCCGTTGCGTGCACTGACGGAAGCTTCCAGGTCCCGGAAATTGGTCTACAGTCCGGGTGAGACACTACTTGGCTTAGTAGCGAGCAATCAATTCTCAACAGGAACGTCGTTGACATATCTGCCAGTCTGGTGCACGGCAATAAGCGATCGAGTATTTATAAGAGAACACAACGACTTCGCTTCAACCGATGTACCATTCCATTCCAAGGCAAAAGAATACACCTGGGCACAAAATTCGCTGTGAATGATGAATTCAGTTCCCCTGCAGCCACTCAGGGCCGCCCTAGCCTTTGTCTGTCGATCTCCATGCGGGCCACAGACTACTGGCGGGAGAGCGACCTTCCGGCTGACGGGGCGTCAATGGTAGAGCAGGGATGATGATGCACATTCTAATTACACGAAAGCGAGGCGATACCAGGCCGGGACAACTGTTTTGCGGCTGGAATTCCCCTCGTGATCGATCATAAAGTCTGTCTAGTACACTATGACGTTGTCTTCACTAGAGGATACCCTCGAGGGGCTTTATAAATACGGGCTGGTGGTTCACTCGCCAAGTCGGCATGATCGCTACCCGTGTGAGTGTGCCCGGAGGTTCGGTACAGCAAGTGTGTTTTGACGATATCTAAATTACACAAGATGCATTTCATTCTTTTCTACCTCGCGCTATGGGCGCCCTTTGTGTTGGCCTTCCCCTGGATGACTCCTGAAGGGATGAATAACCTGCTCAACCACCCGGAGGCCCGACAAGAAATCGATCGGCGCTTGAAGGAATTCGGTCGTCAAGCCCCTGAACAATCACAGCATCACGAGGCCCGTCAATTGGGTACCGGACTACTTAATGGTGTCGGTACCTTAGTTGGCGGCACAGTTGAAGCAATTCTGGACAACGTTCTCGGCCTTATCCCTACCTCCGGTTCAGTCAACGGCTTAAAAAAGTTTCCTGAAGGTATGCCACAGCTATGTGTCTCCTCTAATCGTCGCTCCTCTGTTCTGTTCTGTACTGAATTGACTTTCAGCGGCCTACCCATTCCGAGCACCCGGCCCTACTGACCAGCGAGGTCCTTGTCCCGGGCTAAACACTCTGGCCAATCATGGCTATATTCCACGTACCGGCATCGCCAGCATCGGCCAGATCAATGCTGCCACTGCGAGAGTATTTAACATGGGCGCCGACTTGTCCACTCTGTTGGCGACGGGTGGAGCCCTCGACGGTGGTGATATTGTCTCACAAACGATGAGCATCGGTGGACCAGACAGCCGTGTTGGCCTCCTTGGTGGCGCTTTGAACGGCATCTTTGGCACACCCTCCGGGATCGCAGGTCACGGTAAGAGCATCAAGTCAATCAAGTTTGTATTAAACTCCATACTGACAGCAACACCAAGGCAAATTCAACGAAGGAGATGCCTCCGCCACCCGCAACGACTTCTACCTAGACGGCGACAACATCTCGTTCCAGCCCGAGCTCTTCAAGCAGATGCACCAACAGGCCCTCGCAAGGGGCAACGGCACCTACAGCGTGGACGCCATCAAGGAGCACTTCAAGAACCGCTACGCCGCGTCCAAGGCCGCCAACAGCCAGTTCTACTTCAACCTGCCCAGCGCCGCCGTCGTGATGGGCGCATACTACTTCATCCCAGGGTTTTTCAGCAACGGGACCATCGGCGCCGGGGGCGTCGCCAACGAGGCGTCCATCACCTCCTTCTACGGCGCCAAGCCCAGCCGCGCGGGCGCGTGGGACGACCCGGAGCTCACCTACACGCACGTGCCCGAGCGCATCCCCGAGGGCGGGTGGTACCGCCGGGCCACGCCGATGAGCGTCGTCGAGGCCGTGGGCGGCATCCTCGACGTCTACCTGTATGCCATGCCTGCCCTGGGGGGCGCCGGTGCGGACCAGAGCTGGGTCGTTGGCCCGCTTGACGTGCCGAACAACGCGCAGGGGCTTTCGTGCTTCCTGTACAATGCCGTCTACGCGAACTTTCCCTCCGAGCTATATAATTCGGTCGTCTTGCTCCAGACGGTGGTGAATGCGGTGTCGGGGTTGATTGCGCCTGGTTATAAAGCTTTGGGCTGTAGTGTCAACTTCCCTGATGCTGCAGGAAGTGACGCTACGAAACAATGGCAAGATTATATCACCAAGTATGTGGGACCTGCGAAGACACAGGCAAAGGGAAGTGGATATTACAAGGCGTCGTAAACCGGCGACGAGCCCATGCTCAAACTTTATTTCAGCATGGGTGATACATAAATTCAGGGAATAGGACAATATGCACATAATACACGCATGATACATAGCCACGTACAAAAACTTTCAATGGTTGAGAGAAACAAAAAGGATTTATTGAAAACTCCTAGACGTGTTGAGCGAGTGCGGTCTTGGATGCCTCTGGAAGCACCAAGCATTCACGTAGCTAGGATTGAAAGACTGTGCCGCCCAGAGCCAACACTACGTGTGCTGGCCACAATTTCTAGAACGAATGTGTGAATGTACAAAAGAAATTTCACCCATCGAGCTTAACAACTTTCCCTACGACACTGTTCTCGCCAATTAAGAATGAAAACGTCGGTCGGCAGAATTTCCTCGCTCTGGGCTCGTCCACGCAACTCGCTTGGCATGTCAGCAGGGAGATGGGAACCACTCTCAGTCTCGGGGCCTTTGGAATCTTTGACGTACCGACCGCTCTGTTGGCCCACGAGGGCTAGCGTTGTGTCCACCGAGACGCACTCGTCTGCACTGCTGTCCAAGTGACACTTGCAGGGACATTCGCCCACCTGGCTGCTCTTCGAAAACGCGGCAATGGTTTCGAAATGTTGCTCAAAATTAAGCCGGCGCAAACCCCACTCCTGAGAAATCTGTCGGCGGGACGCCGGAGTGCTGCAGTCCTCCATATAAATGATGTGGCGTACGGTGCTTGACTCTTCAGTACCCCAGTGCGGAAGTGGCTCAGCGGCTTCGAAGGGGAAGAATTGAAGCAACGAGGCACTTCCCGCGCTGTGTCTTGTACCATGTCGGATCACCAGTCCCACGCGACTACCAGCCATACTTGTCACAATTGAACGACTGTTAGATGGGTCTTCGATGACTAGGATGGGAGAGTTGCAGTTTCGACAACTAAGCAAATGCTCGAAGATAGTGTGACCCATTTTGATCCGAGGAAATCGAGAATGTCTGAGCTGGAGGTCTGTCGATCTTGGTCTTCTAATTTTGTCGTGAAGAAGGGGTGCCGAAGGGTGAAGGGGTACTGTTGAGTGAACGGTCCGGGCCCGAAAAAGTCTCGCGCAGAGGTGGATGGGAGGTAATCGAAGGCAATAAATACCTACAGAAAATCCTCGTACGTTGGCCACACTTTCTTGATCAAAACTATGAGGGCAACACAAAGGCATTGTGGGCGAGTCCGACAATAGACCCTCTCATGCGAGGACAAAGGCACGGGCCCGTCTCCCACCCAACAAAGCCTTCAAGTTTATCTCACAGAGGCTCCTTGCTGTACTGCTAAGCCGCATGGCAATACGTTGATTGAACAGGTCTCCGGTAGATCAATGGCTGTCCGAGCATAGACAATCTGGCAGCCACTGTTGGTTTCGTGTGACAATCGCCTTTTCCGTTATCATATCAAGAAGACCATCATTGAGTAGCTGTTGACGCCACTTACAATGGGTCTCGGGGCTTTTCCTGAGATCTCGAGCGTATTGGCAACTGCGCTCTAGCGAATAATAATTGATTGACAGGGAATTTGCTTTGAGCCCACATGAGCCGTATGGATTGCAATAGAGAAAGCGATTCACATGCGGAATCACGGTCACAGCACTCCAACTACACCTCACGTCTTGAGCTCCTTCACAGCATACGCAGTAGTACACTCCAGAGCCCAGCCGAAGCACCGCGCATACCAGCCCTGTGCCCATAAGCTCAACTCGATACAATGCGGCGCGCCCTTGACCAAGCTCGCGTCAACCCTCTCGCTGCCGCTGAACCCGCCCGCAAACTCCCTGACGTGCTCCTCTGTGCCCTCCCACAAGGAATCTTTCTCCGCAATCCCGATCATGACCGGGAGCTCGACACCACCGCAGAGATCTCGCCACTTTTCGCCACCCCAGACGGCCTTGTAGTCGCCCAGCTCGGCGTACGGCATGGGGTTGTTCAGCCTCTTGGTCTGCTTGTAGATGGCCGGATCAACCGTCTCCTGGTCGAACATGCCAGTGTCCTTGACCTCGAGGGGTATGTCGATGAACTCCGGCATCTGTTCTGGAGGGGTCTCGTCGCTCTGTTCGACGATGGTACGCTTGTTCTGGCTGCCAAACCCGTGTAGGATCAAGCCGGACAGAGGGTACGCCGGGGTGTCCCCCCGAGCTCGTTCCCGGGCATCCCATCCCGCCAGCATAACAGCGCTGGGCACCGCCAGACTGTGGCAGAGGAGCACCATGCTCCCGCAGCCCTGGCCGTACTCCTTCCAGATGGTGGGCAGTATGTACTTGTGGAGTTGGACAGCTAGTCCATCGTGGTAAGTCTTGCCCTCCGGGAGAGGGTAGAATGAGGATGACTCCTGGTACAGAGGGCGGTCGATGGCGACTACGGGCACGCCGAGGCCCTTGCTGCAAAGCACGGCAGAGTGTTTGGCGTCGGCGTCAAAGTAGGTTGAGTTGTAGCTACCGCCATGGATAGCCACAATTAAGGGCCGCCTGCTGTCGTCTAAGGCTACATAAGACGGGCTCGATGGCTCTGGATTGCAGAAGTGGCCTGACAGAGTTCCACCGTTGGGGAGAGACGTTTTGAATGCCTGCATTGTTGATGTATCTTTGCTTGTGATCCGGTAAAAGTATTTAGTCTGGAAGCTGAGACTTGTGTTCGAATCCTATGTGCTCTCGTGCTTTATGCCCCGCGTCTTGGGAGGTACTGCAGTCAGCATGCCTCTGTAATGGTCCTGTTAATTGATCCTACGCACGTCGGCGCCAAATGAAACTACGAGATTCAGCCGGTGCACCCGGCGAGTGTTGCCGGATGTAGCTAGATACCCCAAGTATGCGCGGGGCACAAAGCTGGCCATTGAGCTTCGGCGCTCCAATGCTCTACAAGTTGATCTCTTCGAAACGACTCTCTGAACGGCCGTTCAGAGACTGGCGAACGGGCGCAGTGCCCATTTTATCAAGCTGACTTACAGCGGGCGTAGAGATTGAATATTGACGGCTTGACCTCGGAACGGAAGGAAAGGCGGAGCTGTCTGAAATTAATAGCATCTCCTAATGGTTGCATTTGACCCGCGAGCACGGAACCGACAGCACCAATAGGGACAGCACCGATTTGGACAGTTTGACAGGCTTCCAATGCTTCCAAAGGGGTGCTTATTCTGTTGCAAGACATGCTCACGGACGTACGTAAGCCTTCACCCCTGAAGGACCATGACCTCGGGTTTGGCCCAGAGAAAGAACAGGCGATCCGGCAAGCGCCGAGCTCTCATCACCGAGGCTAAAACTTCCCAATCTTGATTTAAGCGATCATCCACCAGCATGGTTGCGGCTGATCGACAGGAGTGCCACCCGCTTCGAGGTTTGACACTGGAGATCCAGTCCTACCAGCCCCGTCTGAGCACGAAAGCGAATCACGATGGGGACATTATGATAGCGTCGGGTCGGAATGGCACAGAATGGTCCATCGGCTAATAGGACATTGAGGGCCTCTCGGAGATGCTGACGTCTGGTTAATTTGGACGAACAAGCGAGCAAGGGGACGAACCCAGCTGGTGCTCTCAAGAGGAAACGCCTGTCGGCCCCTTGCCCCTTTCTGTCCTGGCTGGCTGCTTTTCGATTTGATCGATGTTTTTTCGACACTCCACTCTCTTGACGAAGTTTCGAAACGGTTCATGCAAGCAAGAATGTTCATCCGGGGTTCGGTTAGCGGGCGGGTGCCAATAGGCGGAAAGGGGGAGCCCCAGTGGGAGTCGCCTGAAACAACCGACCAGTGCTCAATTTAAACGCGACGAGGCGCTGCGTCCACATGGGCGCTGCAGTGGGTTCACCAAGCGCCACACGGCCAATTGACGGTGCCTCGATTACTATTCGGAGCCTGGCCGACGAGTCATGTTGGCACGTTGTTTCCAGGGGCTCGCGAGACCCATAACTTGGCGGGGCTCCCTCGGCGCCTTCAAAATCAGCTTCGGCTCTTCCAGCAATTGTCAGGTGGTCGCTCCCTGGCCATGGCAAGGGTAATTGCGCACCAAGAAAGGTAGGCCTAGATCCATTGTGGACCGTCCTCAGCCTCCTCTTGCCGCATTTGGTCACCCTCCCCCTAATCTACAATACCCCATTGGCCCAGAAGGGGAGCCGTGTTTGTTTTCCCTTCGTAGATCCCTCCACCCCATCGGGTTCATCCTCGAAGGCAAGGGCCTCAAGTTGGTCTTCTCGTCCGGAGCCTCATGGTCAAGGGTGTCTCGTCACAAAAAAACAGCCGCCATCTCTGTGATGAAGGGTTGGCGCAGTGGGCCATCATGACCCATCGCGGAATGCCGACGATTGCACTGCTCCTGGGGCCAGCCTCCTTCTCCCCCGTCAAGTGCCGGGAGCCGGGCCCGACTGCTCGGATAAGGGGGTTGACGGAGAAGAATAAAGGTAAGTGAAGCCGTCCTCGAGCAACTGCCAAGACTCTCTCTCCTCTCCTCATCTTCTCATTCTTCTCCTCAGGCTCCTTTTGCTTGGTTGAACCACCACATTCTTTTCCCCTCGAAGTCATTCTTTCCTTCGAACACATTCTTTCCAGTGGCAGAGCCACATTCATTCCTTCAATCCCTCCCTTCCTTCCACAACCCGTTCATCCAAGAGATATCCGAGAAGCTTGAAGCCTTGGAATCGAGAAAAACAAAGCAGGAATCAAAACACAGAAAAGTTAGGATTCAAGAATTCACAGAAAACACACAACAAAAATGGTTCCGCGAACACTCCTGGCCACGGCCGCCATGGCCGCTGGCGTCCTGGGTCAGCAATCCACCACATACACCGATGCGAGCTCCGGCATCAAGTTCTCGTACTACGAGAAGACTGGCTGGGGTTTCGGTCTGGCTCTTCCCGAGAACCCTGAGGCGGGCGGCGACTTCATCGGTATCCTGCAGTCCAACACTCTCGAGGGTTATGCTGCCGTCTCCCTGGGTGGCCCCATGGCCAACTCCCTGCTCGTCTGTGCGTGGGCCGATGGCGACAAGATGGTCGGCTCCCTGCGCAAGGCCACCGGCTACACCAACCCCAGCCCCATCACCGACGACTCGATGGGCATGTACGAGATCTCCAAGGGTACCGCCGTGAACTCCACCGGCTGGCAATACACCTTCCTTTGCAAGGGCTGTATCACAAACGACACTGCCTCCTTCACTGTCAATGAGGAGGCCGATGTCTTCGGATACGCTCTGTCAAAGACTGCTCTGACCGACACCAGCGACGCATCCGCCACCCTCAACTACCACGGTGCTGCGTTCGGTGAGTACAGCCACAGCCTGGCTGACGCCAAGTCTGCCGACTACGAGACCTGGGCTGCCCTGGCCTCCAAGACCGAGAGCGGTTCATCAACTGGCGGTGCGAGCAACTCCACCACTGGTGGCAGCGCTCAGAACGTCACGACCACCACCAGCAACGCCACGTACGACTACATCGTGGCCGGTGGCGGTGCCGCCGGTCTGATCGTCGCTGAGCGTCTGGTTGAGTCTGGCGCCTCTGTCCTCCTTCTCGAGCGTGGTGGTGCTTCCACCTACTCGACTGGCGGTAACGCTCTCGTCTCTTACAACGACACCGTCACCCAGTATGATGTCCCCGCCATGGCTTACTACCTCAGCTCAGCAACTGAGACGTCCGAGTACTGCCTTGACACCGCCTCCATGGCTGGCTGTCTGCTCGGAGGTTCCACCATGGTCAACGCTCTGATGTTCGTTAAGCCCGCGGCCCACGACTTCGACGACAAGTGGCCCACGGGCTGGAAGTGGTCTGACGTCTCCTCCTCGGCCGATTCTTTCTACGAGCGCACCCCTGGCTACATCCTCGAGAACGGCACCGGTGTCGACATGGACGCCTTCACTGTCATGTCCGGCTTCCTTGAGAAGCAGGGCTGGACTCACACCAACGCTCTCGAGAACCCCGACGACAAGGAGAAGGTCTTCTCTCACCCTCCTTGGTTGATTCAGGACGGTCTCCGTGGCGGCCCCATCCGCTCGTACCTGCCCCTCGCCCAGGCCAAGAGCAACTTCAAGCTGTCCCTGAACACCAAGCTCGTCCGTGTCATCCGCGAGGGCTCCGCTGCCACCGGTGTCGAGGTTGAGCTGTCCAACGGCAACCGCCAGATCATCAACCTCACCTCCAGCGGCAAGGTCGTCCTGGCCGGTGGTGCTCTGTCCACCCCCCGCATGCTCATCAACTCTGGTATCGGCCCCAAGGCGCAGATCCAGACCGTCAAGAGCGGCTCCGTCAAGGTCACCCTGCCCGATGAGGCTGACTGGATCGAGCTCCCCGTCGGCGAGAACCTGCAGGACCACCCCATCTTCACCGTCAGCCTGAAGGTCAAGAACGGCCTGACCGCCCTGCCCACCACTGCCTTCACTTCCCCCAACACCACTGTTGTCTCCGAGTTCAACACCAAGTCTGAGGGTCTGCTCGCCCAGGGCGGCCAGCGTATCAACATCTGGAGCACCGTCGAGTCCGACGATGGCGCGACCTACTACATCCAGGGAACCATCAACGCCCCCTCGGCCAACACCGTCAAGGTCAAGGTCTACCTGACGCACGGCATCACCTCGACCGGCACCCTGGGCATCACCTCGTCCGGCGCGACCGAGATCACCACGCAGCCCTACCTGACCAGCACGGGCGACAAGAGCGCCATCACCAACTTCATGAAGCAGCTCATCGAGATGGTCAACAGCGCCGACTCCCCCTTCACCCTCAACTCGACCGCCGAGGCCCTCATCGCCGAGGACAACATGACCACGGGCTCGCACTTTGTCGGCACCGCCCGCATGGGCGCCTCCAACGACGGCAAGTCCGTCGTCGACACCAACACCAAGGTCTGGGGCACCGACAACATCTACGTCGTCGACGCCTCCATGCACCCGGACCTGCCCACGGGTAACACCCAGGCCATGGTCATGGTCGCCGCCGAGCACGCCGCCAAGGCCATCCTCGCCGACACAACCGGTGCCTCCACCTCCAGCAACGCCAGCTCCGGCTCTTCCAGCTCCGGCTCGTCGACTGGCAGCTCTGGCTCGTCGACTGGTTGCAAGCGCAGACGCTCCGCCGCCAGGAAGCTGTAAGCGGGCTCGTTTCCGTTAGCACGTAGATGGAGGTGAGGAGGTGAAGCGCGCGGTCGCTCATATGTTTCTGTGTATGAATGGGTCTTGCATAGCGTGGAATCCGGGACGAGGAAACGTCTTTTCAGTGTAAATATCTTGCTTTTAGTTGAAGACATATCAAGAACAATTGTATTGTGTACAAACATTCAGTCCGTAACCGTGCCTCGTTGTAAAAGACCACGATCGTCCCTCGAGTGGCTTGTAAATTAGGACTGGTGGCACCAGTGACGCATCGCTCGTCTGTCTGAGATCGTGGCAATCGGCGGCTGGCGCCCCAGGAGGCGAGGGACTTTGTCAATGCCTGGCCGGTCGATCTTCTGCCGGCGAGTTCGCCGGTCCAGGGTTATCATCAGCCCGAAGCTTGCCAGTCTTATCAAATTGTACGTCCTTTCCCACTCCTCGGTGCGCTGCTACACACGGAGATAATTGCTCAATTGAGCTCAACGTTACGGAGCACAAATGATGCGACGTGGGTGGCCGCAGCCCTCATACCCCACGTGCGGATACGGGCCCGCCGGGGCACTGTCTCGACCAACACTTTGTCGCGCCTCGTGCTACTCGGGGCAGAGTCCGACGGCTGTTGAACACGGGCATATCAGCTATGTCTTGGTAGTTGCCGGCAGGCGCCGGGCCGGCCCTCGCGCATTCTCATATGCTGGTGGTCATGTCCGTGACGTGTCCATAGCAGACATGGATTGTCTCTCCAGAGTTGAATGCTGGGCTCGTCTACTAATCATTCCTCAGATCGCATGGTCGCCATCTTTGTGGATCGTAGCACGCCTTGAGTGGAACAACGACGTTGGCACGTTTAGCCAATAAGATATGATGGTCCTCAATTCGGGGGGTCAATCTCGTTCTCTTTGTGAACATGCACCTCATGAAGTTTCCGTCTCTGGGCCCCCTTCCCGGTCATTTGGCTGGTCTTATTGTGACATTGTAGGTGATAGACCTCGGTTGTCCCTCGCAGCATCGCGACTATGCAACTTCAATGATGCGCGAGTTGCGGCATCGACGTCAGCTACTTCCATGTGACCAGTCGCTCCTCCTGTACGAGTTCGAAGACTTGGTGGCCATCAGAAACGATTGGCAAGGCGGGTCGGGTATTGGAGTCTTGTTGTCCGGCATCTTGGTACTGCAGTTGTGTAGCATTGATCGTGTTTGTTTGGCAACAGTTCTTCGAGGAATGCGGATGGCGCAGTGTATATCGTGTATCTCAATACACGGCAGCTGTCAGGTTGCGTGGACAAGTGCAATCCCGTGTGCTTAACCCTCCATCGCGACCGGTTTCAGAGGGGCTCATTGTTAGCAGCAGAGATCTGACATCGTGACATGTGGTGGCCAAGTCGATCGAAATCCACCCTGATCGAAGACCGCTCTTGCAGATATAAATAGACAGTTCCTCTTGGATAGTTCACAATCTTTGAGAACGGCAAGATGTATCAAAACCACTGCCTTCTCCAGCGCATAGAAGAGCATAGAATGACCCAACCTTCAAGTCCAGCATTCCTTGTATGTTCATCCTGTCCACCATCAATGTGAGATCGGGACTTCAAAACAACCCACAATGTGCCTGCAACCGAACAGCCAGACTGCCAAGAAAGCCAACTCTACAGCCTCTCTCAAATCCTCCCAGCCGTTCACACCGGGCTACCGTCAAGACCAAGCTGGGCACGGGGCCAAGGAGTACCCGTGTCAGCCCAAGCTCTGCGCACATCCGATGTGTGACTGGCTCCGTGAGCCTCTCAGCATGGGGCCGTGGCACGGCTTCGACGCACCGCCGTATTCGGGACAGAGAGACGAGTCCCGCCCGAAGCACAGGCCCGCCGTTCCGAGTAGCACAGGCGCGACAGCGGGAGGAGAAAAGAGGCGGACCGACGTTGGTTAAACCATGTTCCGATAAGAATGTTGTGCGGAGATCCGGGCAGCCTTTTCAGGTGTTCGTGACACACAAGGAACGTTTCATTTAAGTTGGGGGCAAGCCAATGTGCACGCATCTGTTATCCTCGACGGAATTTTCTGTTTGTCTGAGACTCGGGTTGAGCAAAAACGCGAGGCGATACGAACGCGGCGGGCCTGGCGGTTCCAGGCATGCAACACAAGTTCGATTCTTATGGCAAGGCATGTTTGGAATTGATTGAATGTGAAGCATTCAGGTTGCGGAGCCTTGTTTGTTGCTGGGAGGAAGCATCACTCAGATGTATCAGTAATGTATCAGTAGTGTTAACAGTTCTCTTCTGGATTTGTAGATCAGCTGCTTTCCGATGTTGTCGAAAGCCAGAGACTGTTCCATAACCTCGGGAGTAGGCTGCCTCCCCACTTGACAACAGATACGCCCGAAGGAGATGCACAACGGCTCATGAGTATCTTAGCGCAGGCCCGACTCTGCTTGATGACATCCCCATGCCATTTCGCAGGGACTCTCACTCCAGCAATCATAAGACAATCAGGTGTTTGTTTGTTTGCCAATGTCATCTCAAAGCCGACCACCCATATTACCTATCGTATGAGAACAGCAGGCGCCCGACTTGGTGTGCAACCATCAGCTCAGCAGAACACAGGAGGATCGCCGTTCGAGGATCATCCGCTACCCCAGGGCTTCGTGGTTGTTTTCCGACTTTAATCTTTGGAAAATTCTCTGATGCTTCCATAAGAGCAGACGTCTGACGAATGGCATGAGATCGTCCATCGAAACCGAGATCTCACGCACCGAGAGCTGATGTCACCTTGTGATGATCTATTGGCTGGATATGAGAGACAAATATTCCACAAGCGGATTTGGGATGGCGAGATGCAGCAGGTACGATGTTGCCTGTTTGAGAAGGATCTGTTTCCTGCAAGATAATCCTATGTCATGCAGCCTCTTCGCTTCGGGATCGATGGCTGTTTCGATTGGATCTTCGCTGGGCGCCGGCCGTTGCTATCGGGCTCACATGGCGCGAGGGGGCTAATTGGATTGTCTTGATGTGTTCAGTGGCACAAGATCCTGCAAACTTCAAGAACAGGTCTTAAATTTTCCGAGTCCAACTTCAGGTCAGGATACGTTGTCTTTGTCTCGGAAACAGGTACTCGAAACTTCTTTCGTCGACTGAAAATTCGCTATGAGACTCCTTCACCCATAGTCTCGACCGTTGACCAGGGCCATGGGCAAGCTGAACGAGGAATGAAACATGACGATTGGCCCATCGACGCTTAGAGGTCGGGATGGCAAGCTACTCGTCACTAAGGTTGACTGGCTGAGCTACCGCTGGCGTTGGGCGGCCGCAAATAGAGTATAGCAGGTCGTGTGTCGATTTGGCGATGTTGCAACCTCGCCAAGAGTCGACAGCACAACAGGCATGACAGCAGACAGCCGAAGCTTGTTTCCCGCAGGTTCCCATAGAGCCTGCATGCTCTGCAGATGGCCAGAAGGATCCATTCGTCCAACACTCGAGCCATATCAGCAAGACCAGCCACTAGACATACCGGCCGAGTGTGGAAATGAAGCGCACATGGGAGTATTGTTGCATGTGTAGGAGCGGAGGTAATGGGCTAATGTGCACCTATCATCCCGTCCTGTACAAGCCATGGCGTAAGATTCCCTTGGTGGTGTCTGATAGATGTACCTAGACCGCTGCGATGAAAAAGCAAAGATGAGGATACATCGGCATGTCGTTCGAGAGGAGGCATTGTTCAGCTTTTGAAACTACTCGAAGTAGTGCGGCGGCTGAAAGGGCATCGCTGTGCGCCGTGCTGCTTGTGCTGCATTCGAGAGTGACATCGACGAGATAAGCTCTCCGAGAGCTGCAATATATCGATAATGAGGTCTAGACCGCTAGGATGATCGTCAATCAATGCAGGTCAATATCAATGGTGGTCCTAATCGGCCGTCTCCTCGTCGCAATGCGACTTAAGCTTGTGAGGCCGGGCAGCGTGGCAAGTCGATGCTCGGGATTCAAGTCAAGGAAACAATTCCTTGAGCTTTGTCATTGTCGAACAAAGGGAATAAAGAGCCAGAGCATCTATCCTACTTTGGCAGGTGTTGCCGAGGGTGGGAAACAGTAGGTAACCCAGAGCCCTACTGCCGAGAAGCTGTCCACACATTCAAGAGCAAGCGCCAAGAAAATTGGCCGCCGGCAAGTGGTTATGCAAGCACTTGTCTAAGGTGTGGTTGGTGGGTGGTGACGTCTCACCGAGACTGGTGAGTGCATGAACTCTGTCGGCGTTGTAGAACAGCCGATTCGCCGAGGACGCAAGGAGCGGTGTAGAAGAGGAGGATTTCTCAGCTGTTCCAGACAGCGGATCGCATCGTCGCCGACCTACCAGACGGGACGTTGTGACACTCTCGTGGTGGCCACGAGAACCGTGGCAGAGATCCTGCAGGCGACCGAAGAAGCTTGTTTGAGAACCACCACTTCATTGGTATTGATCGCCATACCACCATGTTGCTAAGGCCGAAGCTATTTACGTGTAGCCACGGGGATTTTCAAAGTGTTCGCCATGTGTTCGTGCTCCCTGGCAAACACATCCAATCGCATGTCTCGCGGCACCAGCCCATCAAGACGATGAGGAGAGCAGCGGGAGTCTAGACCCAACTGCGAGGCGGCCTCGTAGCTTAAAGGCATCGATGCCCTCTGGCCTGGATCTTCAGCTGAGCTCTTTGTGCAAACCTGTCTTATCCGGCCAATCCACCGAACAACTGAAACCGCCTGTGGTGTTTCGCCACAATGGAGAAGGTTAGGTGATGCCCCGACCAAGATCGTCACAAGCCCAGTGCTTGCTAATCGGTTATGCGAGAGGTGAAGAATCCCGCCATCGTCCACTCTGGCACAGGAAAGGCCGGTGCCCCAAACCCGCACGGCTGCCTGATGTCGAGATGCATTCGCAGCGATTGCCTGCATCTAGATCCCGGGAGATGTCAGACGAATAATCCTAGGAGCCTCATGAGTGGTTATGATCAAGGAGAAATGGTCAGGTCGCATGTCAGGCGCAGCACGATGGCAAACTGACGATGCTAAGCATCATATGCCGTCGGGTAGACACAAATTATACGTGGCTAGTACGTTGATCAGCGTTGCGAGGTTGAAGAGGAAACTATGCCGCAGGCTTGGTTTGAGCTTTGTCGGTCCACTCGGCATTACTGTCTGGTATCGAAGGCGTCGCAATGGCACAACCAAGGAGAGGCCAACGTGCTAGAGTTTTGTTTGTGTGCGAGAAGACGTCACGGGCTGAAGCTGGGCTGTCACGAATGGACTCGAGGGACACGGATATGCGGACATTCTTTGAACGATCAATGGATGTATTGATGGAGGGTTTCTGGTTCGATGTCAGCCGAGTTCCTTGCCACTAATTTGCAAGGGAAGAATAGCACGAGCGAAGAAAGAAATCAGTTCGTAAAGTTCATAACATTCGAGCAAAGCGCTCTTCAAATACTATCATAGCAAGAAATGCTGAGCATCATAGCAGTATCCAAAAGCAGAAGAGAAATGCCGGAGTTTGCCTCACTTACCATTTCGCAGGCTGTCTGGACCAGGGCCAGATGTCAGACAAGCCATTGTATCGCAGCTGAGATACATTCAGGGACCCCAATTAGAATCCTTTGTCTGCTTTCTGCCAGCCCGCCACACCCCCTACCTGGCTTAATCCATTGCGGACTCCATCTACCAGAGCCTTGGCCATGCCCTGTGCCTTCCTCTTGCTGCCGTCGCCACTTGCTGCCGCGGCTGGGTTTTCGTATGGTAGGACATTGTCGCTGGCGCTCAGGCTGACAAAGAGCGCAAAGGGCACGAGCCATACACAGATTCCAAAGTAAGAAGCTATCTCGGTGAATGTTGGCATGTCGTCGGGTGTGTTGTAATACGAGGCCATGTTTTGGTAGGCGTTCTTCTGGAGAGAGGAGAAGTGCTTGTACCAGACAAAGTGGTTGATGAGGACGAGAACTGTTCAGGTCGCCACGGTCAGCTCTTAAACCCCCGCAAAGCATGGAAACGATGTTTGCTCCTACCGCAAGAACTGATGAACAGAGGGTCCGTCAATGTGACGAAGGGAAACCTCCGCATGTTACCCAGGTAGACCACATGGGAGACGATCCCAAACAGGGTCAGCCAGAAGGGGAACCCGTCCACGAGGCATAGGAACAATTGAAGCGCGATGATGCCGTAGATTAGTTGAGTCAAAAGCCGCTTCGATATGACGGTGTGTTCCTCGACGAGCTCGGAGAGGTAGTACAGTCCCGATGCTGCAGTGGAAGCCCAACGTTAGCACCACCCACACAGCTTGAGCTCGAAGCAGTCTCCAAGCTATTGGAGGGGTCACTTGCCGATGGCCAGCGTCAGGAAGCAGAAGCCCACGATGGAGCCGAGTATGCCGACTAGAGGTAGAATCCACATCTTGGAGATCTGGTGGGAACAATCATTGACTGTGGATGTGTCTGTTGTTTCCGGGAGGAGGTCGAGTGACGTTGGCCACCCGCCTCGTTACAACCGTGTTCTCAATCTCCAGGCTGGCAAATCGCGTCGAGCTCAACTGCTCCCTTCCCTGCCGAGAAGGTGGCCCGAGCTTCGATGACGACGGACCGCAAACATCCAAACGGCAGAAACGGACACCAGAACGCTCGGCGGCTCGGCTGGGCGATAAGATCCTTATCGATAGCGATAACGAGAACAGCCCACTGAAATTTCAACGACAGAGGGAAGCCGTCGAAGAGGAAGATCACAGTATCTGTAGGCGTTGGAAGCATTGAAGCCGGCAGCACATTCTGTAGAGCGTACATTTCTCCCTCCATACTCTGCAGTCCATTACACTCCCATATCCGATCATCTGCCCACCATGTCTCGGCCCGAGGATACACTGTGAGAGCTTTCTAGCCCCTCCATACCACCACATAGAATGCCACTGACACTGTTCTTCTCTGCAGCGCGGCCGATGTCCACTACAATGACACCGAGGCCCGCAAGTACACGACAAGCAGCCGTATCCAGAACATCCAAGCCTCCATGACCCGCCGAGCCCTGGAGCTCCTCGACCTCGAAGAACCATCCTTCATCCTCGACGTCGGCTGCGGCAGCGGCCTGTCCGGCGAGATCCTGACCTCGGAGCCCGAGGAGCAGGGCGGCCCACACATCTGGGTCGGCATGGACGTCTCACCCTCAATGCTGGACGTGGCCCTCCAGCGGGACGTCGAGGGCGACCTGCTGCTCGCCGACATAGGGCAGGGCGTGCCATTCCGCGCGGGCACCTTCGACGCGGCGATCAGCATCAGCGCCATCCAGTGGCTCTGCAACGCCGAGAGCAGCGAGACGAGCCCCGAGGGCAGGCTTTCGAGGTTCTTCAACGGGCTGTACGCCAGCCTCAAGAGGGGCGGCAAGGCGGTGTGCCAGTTCTACCCCAAGAACGACAAGCAGAAGCACATGATCACCCAGGCCGCGGTCAAGGCGGGCTTCGGCGCCGGTATCCTCGAGGACGACCCGGAAACCAAGAATGTCAAGCTGTACCTGGTGCTCACGGTCGGTGGCGGCGCGGGCGGCGACATCACGGGGGTGGTCAAGGGCATGGACGGCGTGGATGTCCAGGACTCGAGGAGGGGGGCCAAGAACGGCAAGGGCGACATCAAGAAGGGCAGCAAGGCTTGGATCGTCAAGAAGAAGGAGCAGATGGAGCGCAAGGGCAAGATCGTCAAGGCCACCTCCAAGTATACTGGAAGGAAACGGCGGGCTCAGTTTTGAATATCCCTTGCGGCCTCAATCTCTTTTCACGACATCACGGCGGTTTTTTGTCTCTTTTGCATGGTATGGCGTTCAGACGGTCCAGACGCTGGCTCAATTCTTGCTTTCTTAATGTTAAAGATACCCTTAGTCGTTCTCTCCATTCGATGCCTTACTCGTGCTCCCCCTGGTCTGCTGTTCTCCCATCTGATCTACAGTCTTTCGCCCGAATTATTTTGACATGGTTTTAGAATTGCAGTCATGCTGTCCAAAAGACTGTTGGATCGCACCGTTCGCCGTTAAATATACAGATCCCAGTCGTGGACCTGGGGTGGTGAGCCTCTGCATCCGTTTCAATATCTTCTACTCTGCTTCTATGTTGGCTCAAAATTTCCCAACGCACATGGGCATAACAGGGCGTCGGCCCAAGGTCAGCCGCTACGTATGGAGCCTAGAGACCATTCTGCCAGTTTGTTTGGAGCTCCCGGGTTGTCTTTCGCGAGTCTCGGCTTGCCGAGATTACTAACGAGAACACCGTGATACACCAGTCCGGACTGTCTTAAATGACAGGCTTGACTCATTTGCATGACTTCTTCATTCGATTTCTCTCCTGGGTAAGATAATATGGCTCTTTGTCCACACTTCTCGTTACCTAGGTTCAGGCCCTCTACTATGTGTCAGGAAGGGCCTGCAAAGACTCTTTGTCCAGCATCAGATCCCCAGGATAGCCCATCGTGTGCTATATTCTTTGAATTTTAAGTTAACCGCCTGCGAAGATACTGGGTCATCCATTGTCTCCATCCTACGATCAGCCTTGACAGTGATAGTGCTGCCATTGAATACCATGGGCTCAATATATGTGTCTAGCCTGTGGCAGAAGCGTCGTGTGGGAATATCACAAAGATAGAACCTCGACAAAAGCCTGTGCGTCCAGACTCGACTCTGAATAGATCGTTTGCCTCCTTTTCCTTGGATCCATATCTTCACGTGCGGGGCATCGAGTTTCGACAACAAACGCGATAAAGCAAATCCAAACACTGAGCTCGCCCTTATCGTTATTCGGTGGCGCGCCCCAATCTCTCCTGTCTGGCTTGGATTGCTCCTCCAGAATCCACGCTTCTGGCATTCAATCGGTCTTTCACTTGTCACGAACATACACCTACCTGTCACAGACAATATCAAGAATCGACCACAATCTCACAATGGCCGACTCCTACAGAGCCTACTCCGACGATGATGATGAAGACGAGAACCTTGACCCTGAGGTCGCTGCAGCAATCAACGCCAAGGCCGTGGAGAAAGCCATCCAGATGAGCCTCCAGGTAAAATCCCTATCACAGCCCCTCGCTCATCCAAGTCCCTGCGCATTGCGATACTTCTCATCGCTCACAAGATAGGTTCTTTGATGCTGATTGTGTATTTACAGAGCTACACACAGGAACAAGGAACCCCAGTTCAGGCTCAAGAGGAGGCTGGTCCAGTCCCAGAGAATACTCATGATCACGAAGGCCCTCTTCGTCGATTTACCGCCGAGGAGATCGCACAGGATGACCTGCGCCGCGAGAGGGAGCTCTATGGTCCTCCCACCCCCCCTCGCAGGCCGCGTACTGTCGCCTCGCTGGTATGTTATCCCACGGCCTATTCCGTTGTCACGTTAACAAGAGAGTCTTGCGCAACTCATCCTGACTAATTCTGTCTTTTGTCTTTCACTAGAACTCCAATGTCGAGACCTCCGCGCCCAGAGTCGCCAATACTCTTGATGCCAGTGACATCGTGCGTATCATCAAGGGCAAGGCGAAAGAGAGCGTGAAGAGAAACGCGAGCGACTCTGGGAAGGTTTACGAGAAGGGAAAGCGCATCATGGACGACATCCCGACTGCCATGGGAGCCTCTTGGCTCACCAACACCACGAGATACTCCCTCGAGGACAAGATCCTCACCGTGAAGATGGTGATCCTTCTCGGCAGCATCCAGTGTCCTCCTGTGTATAGTGCTGCCACTTACGAGATCGCGTCCAGCATTGCAGCAGGCTTGGGGGACGTCGTGGCTGACACCGCCGCCGACGACGCAACCGCTGCTGCTGCTGCTGCTATCGAGCCTGACTCGGCCTGTTCAGAGTGTTCGAATGCTGCCGTGGCGGGTTCCTCCCGCGGCAGTGAGTCTCCGGACCACTTGGCAGACATGGTGGGCACAGGCGACACACAAATGCTCGATCAGTCCCAGGGACTCGACACCACTGGTGCCATTATCGAGCAGCCCGCCCCGGAGATCGCGGGTCTGACCATCAATGACAGCGAGTCTGCACTCCTCAGCAGTGCTGCACGTCCTGAGGATGGCGTCTCCCCTGTCGACGCTGTTGTTGCCTTGGACGTGCCCGACGACGCCAATGAGTCCAGCCGTATTGGTCAGAATTTCGACGACATGTTAGCTCGCCGCTACGAAGCCCGAGTCGCTGAGATCAACGCGCTCTTGGACAGCGAGAATGCCGCCATACATGCCACCCTACAGGCTGCTCACGATCGACGAATCGCCCGTGGAGCACCCGTGGCAGACCCTGTGCAGGCTACCCATGAAGAGGAGCTGGACGAGTCTCCCGGCAATGCTCGTCCTGATTCCGAGCAGGCGCAGTCTCCTCGCCAGACTTCCCAGCCTGAGCATGGCAAGTTCGGCTTTGATGGGCGTGGCAAGCCTTTGGATTGAGGTGGATGGTCGCATCAACATCTTTCCATCTGGTGCTTTGATGATTCAGCATGGCGTCGGGTGTTTGCGGAGTCCTCGGCCTGCAGTTTCGTACACATTGATGATTGTTGTGGTTTCTCTCTTCGGGGGTACAAGACGAGCGGCTCTTTGTTTTAGGAAAATCAGACCTGAACGCTCGCAGGTCTTCATGATACGGCATCATGGTCATCAAGAGCGGCCTTTTGGTTGCTCAAGTTTTGGAAGTAGCCAAGTCTCGATGAAGATGAGTAATAATAAGACATTCTCTAGGAACGCTTTCATGTGGTGAACCGATTCGGATTGATGGGTATTTCTCGTTATATGTGTATTTGTCCTTCTTGCAGGCCTGGGATTTTGATGACGGATCCTAGGCAAAAGGGTCAAAAGCTCTTGAACCACCGAGTCTGAATGAACGCATGCTTGATTCTTCCTAGGTACATAATGCAACTGCTGAACTTCTCGATAATTCTAATGAGAGAAGGATGCCTTGCATTAATAATGACGATTATCAGTCAAAACTACAAGTAAGCAAATTGTGCTTCTCATCAACGTGCTTCCCATACTTCTTTGCAACTTGTGCACTACCAAGCCAGCGTCCAGATAGTGGGCGACCTGCCTTTGATTTATGCAAAGCTCTAGTCTCAGCCAAGGTCCAGTCCATCGTTCCATGCGTAAACTCTGGACGACATCAGCGGCAGGGAATTCTCTGATAGGAAATCATCCATCTCAAGTGGTTCTTCCATATTGAGGCTCGTTCAGTTGAGCTCTACACACCGTCAGGCAGGAAGTGCTTGAATCGGAGATGAAAGGTAATTGGAGCTGCCTTGTCCCCCGTGTGGAAGTTCCCATTTGCCTTCAACCACCTTGATCAGGCAGACCCTGGGCTACACCTGCTTTCCATTTCCCTAGGAGTTGTAGCCCCTTCCTTCCCTCGCACCACTTACGCAAAACAACGCAGACTGATTTTCGAATCTGTCCTCTGCTGTATTCTTTTCTTCTGCCTTACCGGTTGCGAACATCCTTGACCTTTTCACGCCCACCTCACCCACCAACCCTCCTCCAACACCGGCCCGCCAATCTTCTCGCAACTCGCCGTCAACCACGTCAACGGCAATCCACCATGGACGAAGACGATGGCGCCAAAGACGGAGGCACTGACCAGGTCGGTCCCAAGCCTTCAACCAATACTGGCGAATACCGGACCCCAGCCCATTCTGGCATCCCCGACTGGATGCTGGCCAGGAACAACTCGGTGCACGCGCCTGTGTTTGGACAGCCATCAGCTCGAAAGAGGTACGTGGGCTCAATTATATCCTCCACTAGGGAAACGCTGACAATTCGTGCTCATCAGCAGCCGAAAGCTTGACTGCGTGCCATCGTCAGCCTTCATGGCAAGCACCGCCGATTCTTCTTTGCCAGAGGTCCAATCGGAAATCCCAGCCCGCAACAACAACAGTGAACCCAAAGCCTCTCCGACATACCTAGAGCCTTCTGCATCTGTGGAACTGAACGCTCTCAACGACGACCAAGCTCTTGCCCTGTTGTTGAAGAACGCAACGGTCGCAGGCCTGTTACAGAACGCATTTAACGCTCGCGTCGAGGAGCACCAGCACAAGCTGCACCAAGCTTACGATCAGCGCTTGCTCGAGATCGAAGAATACACCCGAAGCTGGCGAGACACCACAAAGGAGCTCTGGTCTGCAATCAAAGAGGGACAACTCATTCCCAACAAAGAGCAGCAAGACACCCTGCTCTGGAAAGGTCCACAGGACGCCGGTCAGGATTTCATCCCAGAGCTCCCCACGGCAACCCAAGAGACTGTCGAGAAGGAGTTTGATTCGGATGGAGGAGTCGCAAGCACTAAACCTTGCATTGAAAACCCGCGACATCATCGCTGAGCTTTCTGTCCAAAATTTGCTTCTATTTTGGAAGGCAGTTTGTATTCTAAAAGAAATCAGAGATTCGCCCCTGCAAAAACGGAGGGTACACCGGTACATCCACCCACCCACACACACACCCATAATCTATTCATACACCCAGATCCAGTATACCCAGGTCCAGCACACCCAGACCAAATTCACCAATACACT
>JACBFG010000020.1:315331-377907 GCA_013435955.1 Diaporthe sp. HANT25 | reverse complement strand
CTGGGGGGGGGGGGGAGGTGAACACACGGATTGTCCATCCAACTTGGAAGCCCTTGCAACTGGGTCGGCTATTGTCTCCTTGAGCAGAAGAACAGCCTCTGAAGACACTTGCGGCCCTCAGGGAAGAGCGGCCCCAGTGCTTCTTGGTATCCTGGTCCTCATCTCAACACTCGCCGCGCATGGTAGAATTGAGACCGATGAGCGAGTCTACCTGGGCAATTTCGCAGAGGAAAGCGACGTGGACTGGAGCAGTGGCAGCCTTCCAGAAGCACAAACTGCACCCTTCTGCTGTATTATGTTGGGTAGTTTCGGCACTGTTCTTGGCGCCAAACCCACGGATCTTTCCAGCCTGCCATATGTCTGGACCTTGCTACGGCTCTCTGTGGAACCCGTCGCGCATATAGCCACTTGCCGAACACACATGCGCACTGGTCCTTTTCCGGCTTGCTATTGCTCTGTCGAGTTCTCAATGTTTTGAGCAGACTTTTACTAACAGCTTCTCAGTTTCACTCTGCCAATACTTGATCTCAACCATTCTTCAGGAGTAATCGTACTCTTCGACCACGGCCTCTCATCTCTCGACTCGAGTCTCAGCATTGTCTCGCTCAAAGTCTTCCACACAAGACTCTGTCTGTTTCCAGGCGTGTGGCGTCAACGTATCCAAAAGTCGCTGATTTCGTATCTCGGGAGTTATTTGGCAATAATAGCCCTTCCAAAACCAGTCCCCCTTTATCTTGGTAGGTACCAGCTATTTATTTCTTCCCTATTTTGACACTACAAGCTTCTCTGGACGAGCACCGCCCCTTGGACCGCGCAACCCCGACCTGTGCCGCCAGTAGTACGTTGGAGCCTTCACTGGCTTTCAGAATATTGTATTGCGGCAGCACTACCTTCTGTGCTCTGTCCAGAAGAAAGCACGAGTTCGAATGACAGTCGGACAAGGCGGAAACTCGACATCACGTAGTCTCTGCCGAGACGTCGTTCCCCTACATGATGGCATCCTCTTTGCAAGCTGGGTTGCCTCGGTTGGGCTCACTCGCAGCATTAAGGCTTGCCCCTTGTGGCACAGATCCAGCGCTGGCCTGCCTGCATCATCAGTTGTTCTGCGACATGTAATATCACAGAATACTTGCCGGAATGCTAATTCAAGATCCCAGCTAGGTTTCACAGCCCCACGGAACGACATCACGGTATCCTCCTTTGCAATTTGATCATCACTTTCAAGCAAACCCACAGGTATGTGCATAGCTTTCTCCGATCTACTATTCAAAGACGGGCGTTGCCAAGTGGTAGGCCAACTACTCAGACCTGCTTGGCCCCACGAAGTGGACGCACAGCGCTGTGTCAGATCTCTCCCTGCCCTTTATTAGAATTCACATGCCTTCCCTTACTGGTTGTTCTATGTCGATGCAACAATCGGGGAGCAGCCGGGTCTTGGGTGCCTCGCAGCCTGATGCGGTGTACTGCTGTGAGCGCTGCTGCAGCTCCACCAGCTGGAGCAACTTGGGCACGATGAATCTAGGGAGTGCTGAGATCTGGTGCCCAAGTCGGATATACACACAAGTCTGGTGCTGTATCGACGTGAACAGGGGCTCAACCATCAAGCTCCGGGCATGCGGAATTTGAAGGGCTTGTGTTTTTGAGCAATAGCAGTTGCCCATGGAAAATCACAGGCAAGCAGCCTGTTTCCGCCCCAGCCGGCTCGGCGTCCTCCTTTTACTCAAACCCCCTTTCTACCTGGCTGCTCTCGTGAACAGACTGCCACTACCGACAAGCCCCTTGGAACCCAACCTTGCACCTTCACGATCTTTTCTGAGTGGGGAGTGACCCAAACACAAAAGCCTTTCTGAAAGCTTCTTTGCAAAACCCCCTTGCCCTTGGTCACTATCCGCGTTGACTCTGCCACTACCTGCGTCGTCTGCCTGAATCCCGAGCACAAGGTCTGCCCCCTACGCAAGATTCAACATCTCTTTCACTGCTTAGCACGGGCTCACAATCCCGTGGCTGAGAGCAACGACATTTGTCAAAGTTTTGGCACGTCGTCTTTTGCCTTCTTGCGTTGCCTTCAGCACAACGTGCTCCACAGCCTACAGCATTCGGCACACTTCCGCATCACCCTTCATCTTTCCTCACCCTTCCTTCCGGCCTTCGGTCCTATCTCACATTTGCTTCCTCTTCCGATCCTTCCTTCCCATCATCAAGTTCCTGCTTGTTGTGGTTCTGGGCTTGATTTCACCCAAACACGTCCCACCGTCGCAGTCAACCACATCACCCTGATTTGCTACACCCGACGACATTCCAGAAAGTACGCATCAAGCTCACAAATCCTTAGCAATGTCTTTCCCCCAGAACAACAACGGTCTGCCGGACGGTTCCACCCCCATTAACGGTGGCGGCATGGACGGCCAGTTCCCCCCTGCTCCTGCCATGCAGGGCCCCCCCGCTGGCCAGAACACGGCCAACGAGTCTGCTCGAACCCTCTGGTAAGTCTCTTGAATCATTGAGAATCGACGATAGCTCCTAACAGAAGTTGCCACCAGGATGGGCGAACTTGACTCTTGGATGGACGAGCAGTTCATTAAGTCGCTGTACCAGAATCAGACCGGCGACAATGTCAACGTCAAGATCATCCGCGACCGCGGCACTGGGTAAGCTTCCGTCTTCCGCTCCACATCAATCTGGCCCTCTTCCATTGCACTCGACAACAATCAGACTTTGCACCACTGTGTGCTGGTCGGAGGCTCACGTTCTCTCTGGCTGAAACTCTCACTCCCCCGGGTTTCGAGACTGTACTTCTTTGAATTGATAATTGACAACTAAACTCTAGCAACGCCGGCTACTGCTTTGTCGAGTTCCCCAGCCCCGAGTCTGCCAACAAGGCCTTGACTCTCAATGGCACTCCTATCTCTGGCTCCAACGGTCGACACTTCAAGTTGAACTGGGCCTCCGGTGGTGGACTGGTCGATCGACGGTTCGTTACCCTTCTCGATCCTGTTATTGCCACATCCCAAAAACTGACCCATGCATTGCAGTGATGAGCGTGGTCCTGAGTTCTCCATCTTCGTCGGAGACCTCGGCCCCGAGGTGAACGAGTTCGTTCTCGTGTCTCTGTTCCAGGCTCGTTTCCCCTCCTGCAAGTCCGCTAAGATCATGACGGATGCCACGACCGGACAGTCGCGCGGTTACGGATTTGTGCGCTTCGCCGACGAGAGCGACCAGCAGCGAGCTTTGCACGAGATGCAGGGCGTGTACTGCGGTAATCGCCCCATGCGTATCAGCACTGCTACTCCAAAGCAGCGGTAAGTTTTGGCTTGCTCACAATTACCAAAAATATCTACTTATATCTGTCACTTTAGTAGAAACCAGAACCCCTACAACGGCGGCGGTCACGGTGGACAGATGATGGCGAACCCCATGCAGCCCGGCATGGGTTGGGGCATGCCTCAGCCTGGTCCATTCTACGGTGGCGGCGGTGGTGGCTACCCAGGTGCTGGCATGGGTCAAGCTCCCATGAACCAGTTCACTGACCCGAACAACACCACCGTCTTCGTTGGCGGACTGTCGGGCTACGTGACCGAGGACGAGTTGCGTTCTTTCTTCCAGGGATTCGGCGAGATAACATACGTCAAGATCCCCCCCGGAAAGGGCTGTGGCTTTGTTCAGTTCGTGCACCGTCACGCCGCGGAGATGGCGATCAACCAGATGCAGGGCTATCCTATCGGGAACTCTCGCGTCCGCCTTTCTTGGGGCCGCTCGCAGAACAACTCTGGCGTGGGTACTCCTTATCGTCCTGCTCCTCCTCCTCCCCACTACGGCATGACGCCTCACGGTGGTCCTGGCCCTTACGGTCCCCACCATTTTGGTGGTGGCAACCCTCCTCCTCCCCCGATGGCGGTGAGAATCTTCCCTCTGCCCCCCTCGCCCCATCTTGCTTTTCACCAGAACCCGTAACTGACGCATCCTTTTGTAGTAAATCGCGTCCTGCTTCAGCCGTGACATTGCCTTGATGCATCGCAGAAGGCGTTGGGCGTGCGGCGTTTCGGCTGACAAAAAGTCACGATGATATCCGGAGTTTACGCTCCCTGTACCGGTTTTCCTTTCTTTCGTTGCGGTCCGCGTTCGTCGTCAACTGCTTCAAGCGTCGAGATACCCCTTGCGTTCCTGCAAATTGCCGTACCGGATGCGTCCTGCGTTCTGCCGTTCTGGTTATGCTCGAACCATTTCTCGACATTCCTTCCTTCCAAGCAGTTCTCCCCGCAGTCACGATCGTTTCTATGGTCATTTGTCCCCCTCCCGGACGACACGAATGCTCACGACAACTTCTCACTCGAAAGTCTTTCATGATCGATCACGAACGTCACAATGCCACGATTTTTCAACAACGACTAGGGCGGAGTA
Organism: Diaporthe sp. HANT25; assembly: GCA_013435955.1. Classification (NCBI taxonomy): domain Eukaryota; kingdom Fungi; phylum Ascomycota; class Sordariomycetes; order Diaporthales; family Diaporthaceae; genus Diaporthe; species Diaporthe sp. HANT25. Next base: position 373,509 of record JACBFG010000020.1, on the reverse strand, counting down.
GAGGACAGGAGTGTTGGCGACGTGGCGTTCCAGCTTGTCAGTGAAGGCGGAAAAAAACAAAACGAAAAAGAACTCTCCTTGGTCAGACATCTTTCTACTTTCCGAAGCATTGTCTTTGTGCGGCTTGGATCTTGCCGAACGCTCCATTTGCGCACGGAACGGGTCCGGTGGCTGGCAATGCAGGTGAATATTCTAGGGGGATTTGTATTATTCTTCTCATTCAGTCAGGTAGTGCGTTGAGTGCGGCGGCGTAGCTGCTCTCTATGGCGTTGATTTTCGTCTTGGTTGAGCTGCGTCGGTGGACTCGAAATTGATGAGTTCTGCTTTTCTACACATGTCTCTTGCTCTTGTTGTCCCATTCTAAAACGCGAGCGTCAGACTTGTATCCTGTTCTATCACTGTATACCCCGGCAACATCATTTCGTAGTTCCTTGGTGGGTGCCATTCCTTTCTTTTCTTTTCAAGCCTACTGCTTCGTTTGGCATTTCGCTCTGCAACTGCCAGGCATGCTTTGCTCCTCATTGGGCAGTCACTTTCCCTGCCCTTCATGTAGAATCAGCCAGCTGTGTTTTCCTCTTCTCCCGCGCATGTCTGGCGGAGAAGACAGCGAAACCTTTCGGAGTTGGTTAGAACCTGTAAGTTGTCTTTGAGTCAACTTAGTTCTTGGGCTGGTTACTTAAATTTGTCCTTGCCCGGGGCTTTGGAGTAGCAGGCGCCTCGGAAACCCAGCAGCAGGTGTCTTGGGCAGATGTAAAAACACTCTTGGGGCGTCTTGTACAAATATTCATGTCGGCTTAGACGGCGCTCATGGTTCCGGTCGATATACGGACGCAAGCGGGTTGAAAAGATAAGAGACAATCTTGGATAGGAAAGTGCAATATAGGTCACTATCGAGAGTTCCTGTCATTGTGCATGGCGCATTGGACACATCATGAGGGAGCAAATGGACAGTAAAGGACTGATAATCGAATCGACCAGTGCGTGGGAGTTTCTCACTTGGACGGAGACAGACTTGGCGAGGCTCTACGTGCATGAAATTGCGGCCGGCTGTGCTCGGAAAGCGTTGCTGTCGTCGAAGGGCTGGGCGCCAGCACCTGATGCAGGCATGTGGGCAAGACATAACAATGATACAAAGATACATTAGGATCTATCATTTCCCTTAGGTCTGCTTGTGCTAGTAGACGCACCCTTGGTCTTCCTAAAAACATTCGAATCGGACGGCTGGTGGTGATGGCCTCAGTTTGAAGACGTGGTCTACAATGCAACGGCAGAGTCTCTGCAACATGAGCCACAATTTTAGCTTGCAGCACCCTTCAGTTCGAGATCAAGTCCAGTAATGACAATGTTGGTTCCCCTTCCACGCTATTCACTATTGATCAAGACAAAAAGAAGATGCCGTTACAAACGGGTCAATGTCAGGACAAGGTCATTTTTGACGAAGGAGGTTCACATGCGGCTCTAATGCAATGCTGATCGCTAAGCCACTAACAGGCCAGATATGGCAGCTGCAGTGAAGCGAGATAGCGTGGTAAGGCGGCTCTAGCAACTTGGCGTGAGCAACATTTTCTCCAGCAGCTCGGAAGAGGCAGCCGCAAAAGCCTTTGGGCCGAGTTTGGAGCGAGCGGCGCAGGGCAGTAAACCGAGGAGCTCCGAATTGGTGGATCCCTGTGCCAGCCGTCGACCACCACCGGCGCGACAGCTATCGACAATTTGTTTTCTCTGCGGCATTTGCAGGCTTCATTTCTGTCTTCCCTTATTACCTACTACATTCAGTCCGTTCTACTTTCACCCCACTTGGTGCTTCTTCACTCTCCTCTCCTCCGCCGGTTTCCTTTGTGTGCGTCCCTGTGTGTGTGTGACCCTCGTGCTGGACAGCGCTCGACGACGTCACCAAGCATATCTCTTCGACAGTTTGTTCCTCGACGACTCGTTGCCGAACTCGTCCTTCCTCCGTCCCCTCCCGAGGCCCAGCCGATCCCAGCCAAGATGCTTTCCAGAAACTCGACCCGAACGGCCCAGGTGAGCCACGTCTACATATACGTCCACGTCTCGCTCGCAATGCGCTTCGGCCGAGGCTGTCGGCGCCAATTGCTTGCTAGCTGGCAGGAACAGTCGCTAATCCCAGTTTGATCACCACAGAGCCTCCTGCGAGCAGCCTCCAAGCAGGCGCAGCCCTCGGTCGCCGCACGATCCTATGCGACCGTCCAGAGCGATGTCTTCAAGCCTGCCAAGTATGGCGGCAAGTACACGGTGACCCTGATCCCTGGTGACGGTATCGGATCCGAGGTGGCAGAGAGCGTCAAGACCCTCTTCAAGGCAGACAACGTGCCCATTGAGTGGGAGCAGATCGACGCATCGGGCCTTGACAACAGCGTGAGCGGCAGGTCGGCCGAGGACATGTTTAAGGAGTCTGTCGCCTCCCTGCGCCGCAACAAGCTCGGCCTCAAGGGCATCCTGCACACCCCGCTCGAGCGGTCCGGCCACAAGTCCTTCAACGTCGCCATGCGACAGGAGCTCGACATCTACGCCTCCATCTCCCTGATCAAGAACGTCCCCGGCTACGAGACCCGCCACAAGGGCGTCGACATGTGCATCATCCGCGAGAACACCGAGGGTGAGTACTCGGGCCTCGAGCACCAGTCCGTCGGCGGCGTCGTCGAGTCGCTCAAGATCATCACCCGCGCCAAGTCGGAGCGCATCGCCAAGTTCGCCTTCAGCTTCGCCCTGGCAAACAACCGTAAGAAGGTCACCTGCATCCACAAGGCCAACATCATGAAGCTCGCCGACGGCCTGTTCCGCTCCACCTTCCAGCGCACCGCCGCCGAGTACCCCACCATCGAGGCCAACGACATGATCGTCGACAACGCCTCCATGCAGTGCGTGTCCAAGCCCCAGCAGTTCGACGTCATGGTCATGCCCAACCTGTACGGCGGCATCCTGTCCAACATCGGCGCCGCCCTCGTCGGCGGGCCGGGTATCGTGCCCGGCTGCAACATGGGCCGCGACGTCGCCGTCTTCGAGCCCGGCTGCCGACACGTCGGCCTCGACATCCAGGGCAAGGACCAGGCCAACCCCTCGGCGCTGATCCTGTCCGGCAGCATGCTGCTGCGCCACCTCGGCCTCGACGACCACGCCAACCGCATCTCCAAGGCCATCTACGCCGTCATCGCCGACGGCAAGGTCCGCACCCGCGACATGGGCGGCGAGTCCACGACACAGGAGTTCACCAAGGCCATCCTGAACAAGATGGAGACCGTGTAAGCTGGCCGCAAGGCTGCCAGTGCGTGGAATTATTAGACATTTCGAAACTTGTTTTCCCTCCTCCGGGGAGATCAACTACACACAAAAATACTTGATACAGATTGGAAAACGCAAGTGGGCGGAATGCCAGGTGGGCGCGCTCGTGTGGGGATGATGATGGCAGTGCCGCGAGGCATTGTGGGTGAGGCGGGATCGTCGGTAGAATGACACGGTGCATGGTGGGCGTCGGGGTGGTATTTTGCGCCTGCAGGAAGAATACCGTGTATAAATAGGACGTCCATATATCAATGCATTGCATTTCTAACCAAGCTCGGAGAGTCCGCTGGTCTGTTTGTTGAGGTCTACGTGAGTCGATAGTTCGTGGAGCCGTCCTAGACATCTCAGCATTCAAGCTCAATGCCCCAATACATAGAAAGAGTCCGCTTGGCTTTTGTTGAACCAACAGCTACGATTTTGTGGAAGTCTCCATTCATGTTTGTCTTTCAAGTGCCAGCCGAAAATGTTGATGATGCGTTCACTGCTGTTGTTCTAGGTCGAAGAGCACGGAAGGAAAGAGGACATTAGAGTGGACCCAAACAGCAGAACTCATAGTATTAAAGAGTCAAGTGCTCTTGAATTCCGATAGTATTAAATACCCTACAGACAGACATGTTGCGCTCAATGCGAAGAACTTAGAATGAGTGGAGGGGATGTACTTGTATCTGGCTGTTGGCATCGGCAGCCCGGGACTGGATCGGCCTGACGTAAGCAGATTTCAGGCCTGCAACTGCTCGACGCGGCCGGCCGTCTCGTGGCCGACTCGGGGGCGAACATTCGAAAGGGGGCGTGCCACTTAAGGCAAACCAACTGATGACGAAAGCTAAAGTGACTCGTTTTTGATATTAAATCCCCCATCTTTCATCCTCGGGTGCCGGGAATACTTGTGGGAGCTGCATGGAAGCCAACACCACAGCTGCAATTCCATAGCTGTCGAGCTCCTCCAGCTCACAGTCGCTCGTCTCTCAACCCCACTTACTTACTGCCCACCTTGCGTTCCATCGCCGCTTATGAGCCACGGTGCCCGGCAATAACATGGCCTCTACCGAGCAGAGGGAGCTCGAGCTCGTCGACAAAGTCAACCTGCGCATCCTCAATGTCGCAAACGACGCCCCCAAACTCACCCAGCTGCTCAAGCCCTACCTCCCGGCCCTGCTGCTCAAGGCCGGCAGCGAGCATGCCTCGGTCCGCTCAAAGGTCGTGACCATCTGCCAGCGGCTCAAGGTCTTCATCAAGTCGCCCGATGTGGTCCTGCCGGTTGCCGCCCTGCTGGACCAGTACATCGCCAACAACCACCCCGTCATCAGGCAGCTGGACATCACCTTCATCCAGCACAGCGTAGAGAGGATCGGCGCCGAGGAGAGGAGGAAGCTCGTGCCGACTATCTTGGGCGGCATCCATGCGACGACACACACCACCCCGGCCAGGTTCAACATGTTCCTGCACGCCCTCAAGGACATCAGCATTCCGCCCAGGGGCAGCAAGGAGGATGAGGGGTTCAGACAGGAGGTCGGCCTGACGGACAGCAAGGACGCCGAATTCATCGCAAAGTGGCTGGGGAAGCTCTTGCTGACACCAAGCCCCCACAAGAAGCCGCCTGGCCTGACGGACGAGGACATGGCTTTTCTCACGCTGGGGAAGCCTGGCGAGCCAAAACCAGAAGGGACGCTGGTCGCGGACTGGCCCGGAACCATGATCAAGGCTGCCAAGTTGCTGGAGAGCGGCGCATTCACAGATGAAGAGCGCTTCATGCCTGCCTTGTATGCTGCCGCCAGCAACGACTACCGCATCAACTCTGTGGGGAATGCCATGTTGATGAGGAATCAGGTGTCGCTGGAGGATGAAGGGAGGGTCAAGCTGCTCTTCGAGTCTCACTCTCGGCTGCCACCTACGTATCGCATCCGGATACTCAACCTGCTGTCCAAGTCAGGCCTATCGACAACTTTCACTACGGAAATACTCAGTGTCGTGCGGCGGGACATCAAGCCCAAAGACGAAGCCGTGGATGGACTTCAGTTGACCAAGCTGCACAAGGCACTCTTCGAATACATCAACTGGGTTGCTCGTATCGGCCCTGGTAAAGGGAAATTCGATATCGGCCCTACATTAATCGAGTTGCTGCGAGGCTTCATCACTGAGGAACAAGGATGGCCGAAACCCAGCCAGGAGAAACGGGCGCTTGATCCGCTTGATGACAGGAACCTCCGAGCGAGGGCATATGAAACCATTGGGGTGCTGGCAAGGGGATCGTCTATGGAACAGGCAAGCCTGCTTGAACTAGTTGCGTGGCTATTCCGCTCACTCTCGGAAGATCCGACGCCCGAGGTTGTAGTCAACATCGAAGGTGCACTGTCTGTCATGACATCAATATTCAAGCCCGACAGCCGAGAGGTCGACAGGTTACGGACCATAATTCTGACATACATGACACTTGCGGATGGTGGGGACTCAGTGCGAAGCGTGCGACACGCAGCCACGAAATGGGCAAACCAGTGTCTGGCGTTCTCAGACCCAATAGCGAGATGGGTTGATATCCTGGCAATCAACGGGCGTGGCGAGGAGAGGATGGAAGTCATCGAGGAGGGCCGCAAGGGCCTGGACCCGTGGACATATAGGGTCAACGACGCGACAGTCACGAATGACCTGCCCGACTGGCAGCAACTCGTCCAGACCTTCTTCCAGGAGCCTATCGGTTACGGCGCTTCTGCAATGATGTCAGACGGGCCTTCCATCACGCAGAACTTTGTCGACCTGTCTCCCAGTGCCTTCCCGACCGCCGTCACATACTGCAAGCGTATGCTGTTTCTTGCAGCACTGAAGGACGAATTCAACATCGAACCTGGCTGGGAGCAGCAGTTGGACACGCTTGTGAAATCCGATAAACAAACGAGGGAATCAATTCGAAAATACTTGGGAAGCCTGAGCGGTCATGTCTTGGGGTCATTTTTGGACGCCGCCCTCGAAGGGATCCAGGAGGACAAGCCCACCACTGAGGAATGCGCTCGCACATTCGTTGAAGTGGCGTCTCTCGGGCCAAATTCAGAGCTGAAACCTTTGATTCTGGAAGGGGTCTCGAGGCTTCTGGCAGTGGTCACCTCGAACAAGAAGGAGGTTCGAAGTTTTGCCGCGAGGGCCCTCGGCATCCTGGCGGCGCACCCGTCGGTGCCCTCGTCGCTGTTCAACGTAATCAGCCACGTGCTGCGTCAACGGTCGCAATCATGGCAGACTGCTGTCGGTGCTGAGATGAATGCCGCTCAGGGAGCGTTCGTTGCATTGGGTCACTTGTGGTCTCGGGCGGTGTATTACCCACATCCTGTCCTTGGGAATGGTGAGGGCGCAGGTGCAAGCAAGGAGGTACGTGTTGATCTATCAAAGAAACACAGAGGACAGTATCCTGACAGAAAGCAGGAAGCTTCCATTGACAGCGACTCCCTGCTGCACGAACTTAGAAACAAGTACCTCAAGGGGATCGACCCGCCACCCGCGACGCAGCCAAAGGCGGAGGACTGGCTACCTCCCGTCAAAGACCTCGGCGGCTCTCAGGTCTCTTTCCAAGAAGTGATATTCGACACCCTCACACAATTATGGACGGCCCTAATTGCGCCCGAAGAAGCCTCCGTTACTCCCTATATCGATGTTTTAGTACCACAATGCAAGAAAGGCAACGAGCGGGCCATCACCGCACTCGGCCGTCTGGCACTGGGGCTGAAGGATGGCGACGCTGCGCTTGATACCATCCTCTCGAAGCTTTACGAACTTCACGAGCTCAAACAACCCGAGGTACACTTCGCCATTGGGGAAGCTATCACGGCTGCGATTGCTCGCTGGGACTCGGACATTGTGCAGCTCACGGTGGATGTGGAATCCAACACAGACAAATACCGCGTTGAGAAGCGAGCGGACAAGGTCCAAGAAGTCCTGGACAAGATCCTCACTGACTGCAAAGCTACCAAACCATCCCTGCTGAAGGCTTCTGGGATCTGGCTGTTTTCTATTATCCAACACTGCTCTCACCTGCCCGAGATTCAGGCCCGCCTACGTGAGTGTCAGGTTGCATTCATGCGCCTGCTAAACGCCCGCGACGAGCTCGTGCAGGAGACCGCGTCACGAGGTCTGTCTCTGGTATATGAGAAGGGCGATCCCTCGCTCAAAGAGAGCCTCGTCAAGGATCTTGTCGGTGCTTTCACAGGTACAGGTGCGCAGCTGAAGGTCGAGGAGGACACGGAGCTCTTCGAGGCCGGTGCACTGCCTACGGGTGAAGGAAAGTCTGTCACTTCGTACAGGGACATCATGAACCTCGCCAACGAGGTCGGTGACCAAAGTCTTGTGTATAAGTTCATGTCGCTCGCGTCCAACGCTGCGACGTGGTCGACCCGCTCCGCGTTCGGGCGTTTTGGCTTGAGCAACATCCTCTCCGAGTCCGAGGTCGACCCCAAGCTTTACCCGAAGCTCTTCCGGTACAGGTTCGACCCGAACACGAACGTCCAGCGGTCGATGAACGACATCTGGAAGGCCCTGGTCAAGGACTCGAATGCTGTCATCGAGGAGCACTTTGACGCTATCATGAACGACTTGCTCAAGAGCATCCACACTAAGGAGTGGCGAGTCCGGCAGGCTAGCTGCTCCGCTATAGCTGATCTTATCAGTGGCAGACCATTTCAGAGGTATGAGAAGTACTACGGCGAGATTTGGACCAAGGCGCTCAAGGTGCTCGATGATGTGAAGGCCACCGTTCGCAACGAGGCGTTGAAGCTCTGTATGGGCATGGCGAACACTTTGACCCGGCAACTTGAAGAGGGTGGCGTGTCCGCATCCGCTAAGGACATGATGAGCTCCACGCTGCCCTTTTTGCTATCTGACAAGGGTATTGAGAGCAATGTGAACGAGGTCAAAGGGTTTGCGATTGACACTGTTATCAAGATCACCAAGACAGGCGGCAGTGCGTTGAAGCCGTACATTGCCACCATTGTGACGCATCTGCTCGGACTGCTGAGTACCATCGAGCCGGATGCAATCAACTACTACTACCAGCGATTTGGCGAGGATGATCGCGAGAAGATTGACAAGATCCGAAGCCAAATGGTCAACCAGAGCCCGATCTCTCAGGCCATTGAGAACTGCCTCCGCAATGTGGACGAAAGCGTCATGCCTGACCTAGCCTCGGGCCTGGAGGAAGCGATCAAGTCCGCGCTGGGGATGCCGACGAAGGTCGGATGTGCGAGGCTGCTGGGAACACTTGCTACACGACACACCAATGACTTCCGGCCATATGCCGACCGTTTCCTGCGGCTGCTGGAGAAGCAATGCCTGGACCGCAACGACGAGGTCAGCCAGGGTTATGCCAAGGCAGCAGCGTATATCATGCGCCACGCCCCATCAGAAGCCAAAGAACGCTTTATCGCCAAGTTCGAAACACTCTACTTCAGCGCCGAGGATGAGGCACGAAGGCAAAAGGTGGCAGACGTGGTCCTGTCGCTCTCTAAGATCAGCCCTGACCACTTCAACGCACTAGAGGGCAGTCTGCTCCCATTCAGCTACCTGGGCATGCACGACCTGGACGAGTACGTGGCCAAGGCATTCAAGGAGGTGTGGGAGACCCACGCGGGAAGCAGCAGGACAGCTACGCGGTTCGTGCCCGAGATCGAGGCGCTCGTGCAGCGGGCCCTCGACACGCCGCAGTGGAGCCTCAAGCACGGCGGCGCGCTGACGTCCGCGAGCGCCATGTCGGCCGTGGCCGCCGTCGCGGGCGACAACCCGGGCTCGAGCGGCAGCGTCGCGCATCTCGCGAGGCTGTGGCCCGCGTTCGACCGCGCGCTCGCGCTCAAGACCTTCGCGGGCAAGGAGAAGCTCCTCGACGCGTTGGCGGACGTGGCCTCCAAGGGGAAGGGCTTCTGGGAGGGCGACGCCGCCGTCGCGGCGCAGATGAGGAAGGTTGTTTTGCGCGAGGCGAAGCGCAACAATGAGAACTATCGCGTGCATGCTTTCAAGTGTCTGTGGCGGTGCGCCGCGGCGCGGGAGGACGTGGATCTCTGGGAGGAGGCGGTGGGCATCGCGCGGCCGTTCCTGGAGGAGTATGCTGATGAGGACCGCATGGATGTCGATGGGGATAGTGGCAAGGCTGCCAAGGAGAAGGAGGTGCTCGTGTACAAGACTGCGGTCGGGGCGGTGGAGGTTGTTGCGCGGGGGTATAATCGCCCGCTGTTGAAGCGGCGGCCCGTGCAGGTTGCTCGTGGTATACTGGATGTCCTTGGCCCGTTCTTCGAGAAGAACAGGTTCGACTCTATCCGCCGCGAGGTGTGGTATAAGGCTGTCGAGGACTTGATGAAGGACGCCGCCGAGGGGGCTGCAAGCGAGGAGGGCGAGGAGGGCGAGGATGTTGGTGGGGCGGATGTTGCCAGGCGGTGCTTTGAGAGCCTCGATGTTGATAAGCCTGATCTTGGGGTTGAGACGCAGCGGACTGTGCGCGCTCAGGCGACGGTTGCGCTGGTGAAGGCTGTTAAGAAGGGGGTGTTTGGTAAGGATGCGTCGAAGGGGGATGGTGTGTCTGGGGATATGAAGAAGGTAATTGCTGAGGCGAGGGGGGCGGAGAGGAGTGTGGATGTCAAGAGGATCATGGATGAGGCGTTGGGTGAGTTTTGATGGGGATAGATACAGAAGACTTTGGGGTTGTGCTGTGTGATATAGATTCTTGCTTCTGTGGTGTAGACATGAAATTTGAGAGTTGTCGACAACCACGTGGAGGTTCAATCCTTGCTGTGGTGTGCAATCCATTTGAGGTTCCCATTATGGCACAAAACTATCATCTGCTCCGTCAATGCTATCCATTTTACACTGTCACCCGTTGACTCACGTCGTTAAACTCAAGTAATTTGCCTCAGATTTACGATTGAACCGCGCAAATATCCTTACAACTTCTGGTTAATTGAGCTGGAGCAGATCTAACTTGCGCAGAAATATATTGCACGATTACACACATGGCACAGGTGCTCTTACTGCGAGAGATTATCCAGAGGCTTCCCTGCTGGTGAGCATGCTACTTCCCTATTGGGTGTGCGGTTTCAGGGTACTTTGAGGGTATCTCGCTGTCGGCTGGCTAAGTAGACGTTATCCCAACGACTGCTGTCTTGGCCATTATTCGAAAAGACGATATCCGAGAGTGCGTTATCCTAGAGTAGGTTTTGCATGATGATGCCACTTGGAGAATATGCCAGAAGTAATACTGGAGGAAACAATTGCCAAAAGACACAGAGGGCAGTGATGAGCTTCTAGGATGCGAGAGGCCAGACGGATGTAGCGTTGCGCTTTACTGATCGTTTCTGCCGCGTATAAAAACCAACGTGAATATTTTGAACACCAAAGGTTGATCATAATAGGAAATGACACAAGTCGTGGTATGTCATACAATTTGTGTCACTCGTTCATCACATTTCATTCGCAGCCCTTTTCTGAGGCCTCAAGCCCAGAACACTCTCCAGCTCCTTTCTCGAAAGCCAGTAAGCTAGGAGCAAATCTGATGGTTACTTTCCACCCGCAGACAATAACTTACCTGCAGTGTATGGGAGATAGTGTCCTCCGAATCTGAACCGACCGTGAAGCTAGCCAGACTCGATTTTCTCTTCTGGAGGATGACAACGTTCTGGACAGGACAAGCAATATCAAGCTTCAAAAAACTACACAGGAAGACGGTCAATGGATTTGTCTAGAGACCCAAAGGAATGGGAATCATTTTGAGAGTACACAGGTTCCTGTACGATAGCCATGTACTCACCAAGTGACAGTCTATGTAGAAAGCTAATGAAATCATGCCCGCGTAATAAGCCACTTAGGAATTGAAGAAGTCACCCGGGCACTGGCTTTTGGGCACCATCAAGGCCAGATGGCTCTAGTATGAACCGATGCATGTAAGCGTTCAAGCTTGGCAGCTACATGATCCTTAGCGTTACGGACAGTCTTATAAAGTTCTTCAAAGTTTTCCCGATCCGTTACCAGAATTTACATTCGTGAGCACATTCATGAGGCAGGGCTGCGAGCTATATTTGTCGATTTCAAGTCAGTATCTGAGAGGCCTTCCACTTCGAAGCAGACAGGCGTCCTTGACAACCATCATCTTGTCGATCCAATCCAACCAGACTTTCGATCCGTGGCCTAAAACATCTTCAACCCCCCCGAGCACATCAGGGCTGTTTCAAAATGGCGAAATTTTCAGATCTCCCACAAGAACTTCGTGACATAATTTGGGAAATGGCGATACGTCCTGAAGGACGAGGAGCCCATTTCTTCACAGTCCACCACGCGCGCAAGGACACCCACTTAGCGGAATCCTCCTGGCCTGTCAACATCTCCACTGAGGGCCCTGAAGATTATTTTCCCGGGACCTCAATGATCGACTTCGCTGCACCCCGCTGTGGTCCGGATGGCAGCTTTTCATGGGTCCTAGGGAACCCATCGACATATATTGAGGACTCCGCTCTCTGGACAACTTGTTGGGATTCTCGGAGGCACATGATTCGAAGATTCAGACCGGCCGAGACCGGCCGCCGGATCCTCCCCGAGTATTCCTGGGAGAGACTGCGAGAAATGTGGTCGTCCGACGACGCCACGATGACAGCAGTCTTACAAGAAGATAGCGGTGAGCCGCAATATTTCACAATACAGCCACTGAGAGACCTCATCATCATCGAGACACCTCCAGACTCATGCTTTTCATGGGACCGTGCTATCAATGACGAGCCGTTCCATCCAGTCATTGACGACTTGTGGAAAAGTTTCTCCTGGAGCGCCCTGCTCTCCTGGCGTTGGAGTCGGTATGGTGTTGTTTGCGCGCCGCGGAATGTCGCGATAAACTTCGACGCAAAGTGGTTGGACCAGACCGAGAAATACTTGACGCTATTCAAAGGAGCTCTTAAAATGAGGGAAGTGTACGCACTATGGTTTGTGGATCACGGGCTGCGACGGGACGCACGGGGCATGAAACTACAGGAGCACAAAGACCTCCAGGAATATTCGAGGGTCTTCAACGCTATGGGCCGACGGTTTATTGAGGTCCATCCGGCCGACCCTGGGTGGCATATTTGGGATGAGGCAGCCAACGAGTTCGTCAGGAGCAAGGCATTGGACTTCGTGGCTCGGCTGAATGAACTCAAGTTCTTCTCTTTCTCCTTTGACGGGGACGAGAAATTTTCTCCCGATTTTCGGGTCTTGGCCTGTGAGTTGCTATAGACCTATCGATGGAGAGTGTAGATGAAGTGCTGGAATAGATACAAAACAGTTCTAGGCTCAAAGCATGATGGAAGGTATGTAGGCGAGAAGACCCTGGCCTGCATCGCAGGATCAGTCTCATACAGAATAACTCGCTCTGCCTTTGAACCATTGTCAATGATTCTCTTCATGCAACTGGATACGGTTCTAACTATTGAAGCCCGTTTTGAACAAATGCGAATGTCGAACAACTTTCGGGTCATTGGACTACATTTGTACATTCCGTTCCATCAGACCTACTTTCGAGATTTAGACTGATCACGGATCACAAAAGCCCAGAGTCCCCCGCCTTGACTCAATGGACAGCTTGACTTGAGCTTCAGGGATTTATGACTTTGAAGTGAAAGTTCAGCCTCGATTGCACCCCATATCCAGGATTCGCCATTCAGCGGACAGTGCGTGAGAGGGTAAAACAGGTAAGCCCATGAAATAGCATGCCGCAATTTGACCTTAGCGAGATGATTCTGCATTGAAAACAACACAGGAAATTCTCCGAGAGCAAAAGAGTAACCCACAGGACGTCAATTCATGCATGGCCATTCCGACAGGGTGCCCCGAGAGAAGGCTACCTTAGAGGAGGGCGTCTAAGAGGAGAGTGTCCTACATGAAGCCGTCCTGTAATAACTAGTGTTTTATCTTACCTGGATAAATTTAGGTCAGGTAAGGTACCTAGGTAAGATTTGCTATTGTTACTAATGATAAATTATTACCGTAGACGGTTGACCTAGAGGTGGACATCTCACAGAACGTTATCCCACAGGAGGCCGTGATATTAGAGGAAACTAAACGACTGCTTGGAGCATGCACTGCTCCATTTACTTGGGTAGACATACCCAAGCATTCAAGATCTCTCTCTGACTACCATCTCTCTATTTCTAGGGACAAGTGTACGGATACATGGTTGCGTCTCCACGCTAGCTCTGACTCTATGCAAGCCAGATTACCAGGCGACACCACGAGGAGGTGTGGAGTCCGGCTTCGTCGCCCACCCGGCCCACCTTACAGAGGGCCGAGCCGCCTGCGCCCGAGTTCACGGACTCCGGCTTACCACTCTTGCGAGCAGGCAGGCTTGCTACACCGACAAACGCCCTCTCCACACAGAGTTTGTAGCATCCATCCCGGTTTTGTCACACACCTGGCTTGCCTTACAGCACACCAGGCGGTCCGCGCCGGAAATCAATTCTGGCTTACCACTCTCTCGAGCAGGCAGACTACCGAGCCAACAACCCACAACCGACGACCACCCACGAGACACCCTGACTCCGGAGCACGATCCGGCTTACCACCTTTGAGGCAGGTCAGGGGTGCCCCCAACCGCAGCCGGGGGCGGTCTCATCCGCTCAGTGGCGGCACCCTAGGAAAGACAAGCCCTCTACAGCTGCTTCCTGCGCTCTCTGCGCCTTCTGCCACGAACATGTACTGCGTACGAATATTTCTCTGTGAAGCGCGTCAGCAGTCGGATCAAGACGACGATGGCTACGGGTGGGAAGGAAGGTGAAGAGTGCAATGGACTTAGGCTGTCCGATGAAGAGCAATCCAAAGCACTCGAGTAAAGCAACTGACGGTGTCAGACATGTGTTCCAGCCAGAGACCAGCATTGGGCTTTCCAACTGCCAGCGCCTTGCGAAAGACGCGGCCAATGTCCTCCTTCTGAGGCTTGCTCGCACGCTCGTTCTGCCCGACACTAACTCTCTGCTGTGCAGTCAACCCATGCTTCCAATATACAGAACACGGAATTGTGTGAATGCTTGCCGCTAGAGAAATTTTCCGGGCGAATTGGAGGGAGCGGCAATTTGCTTGTTGAGTACTGCATATAGTGTTGACTTTGAACAACGAAGATCGTGGCGAGAGAGAGAACGAAACGTGAGTCTTGTCGAGGAAAGTTGCCGAACAGGGTCGTCGCCTTAGTAAGCTGTCGCGCGACCCCACCCCTGCGAGTGCTTGCATGCAGGCACGGGTGGCGGCGCTAAGTAATCGGGTAGCTCCTTAGGTACTCAGGTACCTCCCCGTGACGCCATCTCCTGGCGGCCTGCGGTGGGCAAGTCCGAGCTTCTGAAGCAACCTTCACCTTCAACACCATACACACACCCATTGCCCATCCTTCCCACATAGTTAAGCGTCCTGAGGGTGTTTACCATAAATGCCCAACATAAAGCCGCGAAACAGACGCATTCAGCTGTTTATTATTTGAAGCTCTACTGACGCCACCATCCCCCGCACAAAGCTGCAATTCAGTCGTCTCTTGAACCCCACCAAAGGCTTGATCAAACAGGGGCCGAGCTTCGTGTGGCCGAACCAAACCCGACCAGACCAGACCCAACACCAACCCAAGCGATCTACTTTCGAACCTTGCCTTCACTTCTCCTTCCTCTCCCTCGGCTGCCTACAAGAGAGGACGCTCCAGGGTGTGATTCAACCACCCAGCACAGCGAGACCTGGTCAACCGGTCCTCCGTCAGCTTGACCACTCCACGAACAAGACGGCTTCCTACCTATCTTGGTCCCCCCGCAAACGATCCCCTGAAAGCAAGAGCACAGCGCAGAACCCACATCGGCAACCGTCAAGATGGCTGACGATCCTGTCGCCCAATTCATGTCCATCACGGGCGCCAACGACACTGTCGCCACTGGCTGCCTGTCCATGACCGAGGGCGACGTGATGGCCGCTGTCAACCTCTACTTTGAAAACCCAGAAATCGCGAGCTCCTTCACTGCCCAAGCTTCCTCCGCCGCACCTGCCTCCTCCTCGACTGCTGCTGCGTCCCGACCACAAGGCGGATCTTCGAGCCGGAATCTGGGCCGGCAAGATGATCAAGGCGTCATCCATATAGACGATGACGACGATGACGATGAGCCCATCCGAGTTGACGATGACGACGACGTGGATGATATCGATCACTCTGAGTACGAACGTATTGCGCAGGAGAGCGACGATGCGGCCATGGCCCGCCGCCTGCAGGAGGAGATGTATGGCGGTGGTGGTGCCCCTCCCACAGACGGGGTGCGGGCTCCTATTGCTAGGACAACGGAGACGCTGGTTGCGCCTAGTGGCTATGGCGCACCGATTGACGATGACGGCTTTGGTGGGCTAGAACAGCTCCGAAGACAGACCAGACCTCGGCGTAAGTTCACTGTGGCATTCTGATTCTGCTGGTCAGCGGCTCAACTTGGCTAACATCTTACTACAAGCTTCCGGCAACCCATTCGGCCAGTCGATCTGGGAGGACAACGACAACCCACATCCACAAACATTTGCCTCTGCAGCAGGCGGCTCCAGCGGGGAGCAGAACCGAGCACAGCGCCTGGCGGATTTGTTCCGCCCGCCATACGAACTCATGGAACACCTTGCCTGGGATGAGGCCAGAGACATCGGCAAGGAGGACAAGAAGTGGATTTTGGTGAATGTGCAGGACATGAACGACTTCAACTGCCAGGCGTTGAATCGAGACATCTGGAAGGACTCAGCCATCGTGGCCCTCGTGAAGGAGAATTTCATCTTCCTTCAATACGCTAAGGACGACCCACGCGCGGGCGAGTACAACACCTTCTACTTCCCTCCATACGCCCAGGAGAACAAGGACAACTTCCCACACGTGTCAATCATCGACCCGCGGACGGGAGAGCAGGTCAAGGTCTGGTCAGGCATTCCGTTTCCCAGCGCGCAGGCGTTCCATGCCGACCTGGTGGAGTTTCTTGACCGGTACTCGCTGGAGCAAAACAAGAAGAACCCTGTATCGAAGCAGAAGCGGCCTCAACCGGCTGTTGACGTCAATCGAATGACGGAAGAAGAGATGCTAGAGATGGCGCTGCGGAACAGCCTCGACGCGAACGGCGGAAACGGAAGTTCCAGCAACCTGAACGCGGTGCAGGACCCCGACGACCTGACAAAGTCAGTCGAGCTGGAGAAGGGCAAGGGTAAGGCGGTTGCGACTTCCAGCGCGGACGAGATCATGGGAGGAACCCCACAAGCGGAGCCACAAGAAGCACCGTCGGCATCATCGTCACTGTTCGCCTCTATTGCCTCGGACAAGCCCCATTCTGAGCCTGCCAATGGCGCTGCGGTCACGAGGATTCAGTTCCGGCACCCCGAGGGGCGAGTGATCCGGCGGTTCAATGTAACGGACCCGATCCGGCGTATTTATGAATGGTTGAAATCGGAGCCCATCACAGCGGACAAGGCTGGTGTGGAGTTTGAGCTCAAGACGGTGCCCGAGGGCAAGGACCTGATCGAGCTGCTTGACCAGACCATCGAACAGGCCGGTCTCAAGCAGGCTACGGTGATGATCGAGTACATTGAAGCTTGATTATGGAGGCAAGTGTGAGGTCGGTGCAGATTCGCGCCGAGTGCTCCCTGTGGCCTGGCTACAAGCCAATTGGCGAGGGAGGATACCAATTTAAGAAACGAGAGGCGGCACAAGCGGAGGGCGTGGCCCAGGACACACCACAGGTCACATATCATGTCGTGTCTGCTGTGCTCCAGCGGTTGCGCTTCAGCCATGGCCCCTGGACCCCGCGATGAATTTTTACTGTTCTGTTTTGAAAGGCGTCTCGGTCACGAATGTTGGGAATTCGGTTCAGGTAGACACGAACACTTGGAAGGTCTGAACCAGGCCTGACCTACATTAGCATAGAGATATGACCTTCTAGCATTGCGCCCAAATGGTGAGGGAATAGATGCTCACTCGCAGTCAGATGGAAATGGAAATGAGAAAAAACTGGACTGACATCACGATACGAAGTTAGCAGAAGAGTAGCGTGCTCCCGGGTGAATCTTGCTTCTCATGCTGGGAATGCGGCAGCCAATGAATCCAGCCAGAGGGGCGGCAGGCTGAGACCCCCCATCCCGGAGCCCAGTTCCAAGTCTCTGAGCATTAGCCGCATTGCTGTTCGAATTTCCCATCCCCAACCCCCTGGGCGGCACTAGGGGAAGCGCCTCTGTGATCCATCCAGGCACGAGGAGCACCCTGGCCAATGAATGGGTGAGAAGGGAAAGCCGGGTCGGGTCTGGGATGGGGGATGTTATGTTTTGGGATCCGGGTTGTGAGTGAACGAGTGAAGAAACGTGGGGTAAAAACAGGCAGGTTAGGTTGGCAACCAACGTTGGAATCCACTGGGCGGGTGCCCACTTTCAGCTCCTGCTCCTCCTTCCGATCACAAGCTGATCGTCATGCCATCTGTGCCTCTTCTCTCTCTTCACTGTCACTGCACGCCCTTGTGCACTTACTCGGCCATGAGCTGAGCTGAACTGAACGTTTTCCTTCTTCCTTCCCTCCCCTCCCCGTTCACTTGCACTCACTCACTCCAGCTCCTCTCGCTCGGGGAGTGCTGGACTGCTGCTGCTTTACCCGCGTCTTGTCCTGTTGTTCCTCTTGCATTTGCACTTGCATTTCCACTTCATTTCACCATTTCCCCTCCGTCTTCACGCCTAGTTCCCTTCAGTCGTTAGCTTTCATTTGTCTCGGAGTTTTCCTTCCCTCTCTTTTAGTTAACTCTTTCTCTCTCTCTGTGCCTGTCTCTTCTTCCCCAGCAGAGCAGCAGCCCCTGTCTAATAACCAGATCCAAGAAAGAAAGAAAGAAAAAAAAAGCTTGTACCGCTAGAGAGACCCTGGAAACCGCGATCTGCCTTGTTACGGAAGCCATTCCCGCGCGACTGTGACGCTCACTCGCTCAGACGTTCCTTTCCCCTGATTACCTAGAAGCTCTTGATTTGACACCCGACTCGACTGGAAAGTTTCCCATCCAGCAAGCAGTACATACATACGTACTCCACTGTCGTGTGCACTCCCAAGGACAGACGGCAAATCCCGTGCCTGCGTCTGCAACCTTTCCCCTCCTCGGTGGGGAAATCACAGCTCGTCTCGACTCGTTTCGCCTTGGGCTTTTGTTGTCGATCTCTGATCTCTCTCGTCTCGTCTCGTCTCCAGGGAAACAAGCTGCACTGCACTGCACTGCACTGCACCAACCCCCGGGACAAGCAGCAGCACAGCTGCGGGAAAGCTGCAGCTTCACTGGCCAGCCGCCCAGCCGCTGGGTTTTGGAGCCCACACCAAGCGAAACCCACCACAGCTCTCGGCCATCGATAAGCCCCTCTCCCCGATCCCTCGCCCACAAGAGAGAGATACCCACTCCCAGCCGAACGGTCGATCCCCACTCTCCCGATCTGAGCACCTGCTCTCGCGAGGGAGTCTGGTCACCAGTTGCTGGTTCCCTTTTCCCTTCACGAATCGCCGGTTCTTGGACCGGATTGATTCCTCTCTCTCTCTCTCTCGAGAAGAAAAGACAACTGAGAGGACATCATGGCCGGCCGGGAGAGGGACTGGGACGAGAATGCCCATGGGTCCCCAGATCCAGAGACCCTCTACACCAAAGAGTACTGCATTGGTTCGTCACATGATGCGTCATGGCTGCCCCCGGGGAGGAAGAAGCAATTGAGAGTTTCCGAACATCTGGACTGACTTGACTGTGTAGGTGGTGGCAGTTTTGGCAAGGTCTTCAAAGGGTACGCCTCCCCTTGCACTACATTTCTGCCCTCCAGCCCTCCTATACCATCAAGCGCCCGTGCCCATACGCATTGCCCTGCAATTCGAGCTAACATTGCTTTCTCCCCTCTACTAGTGTCGACAAGCGTACCGGTCAGGCAGTAGCTATCAAGATTATCGATATTGAGAGCGCCGAAGACGAGGTCGAAGACATCATCCAAGAGATCGCCATCCTGTCCGAACTGCAGTCCCCATACGTCACGAAATACTACGGTTCCTACGCCAAGGGAGCTGAGCTATGGATTGTCATGGAGTTTTGCTCCGGCGGGAGCTGTGCCGACCTCATGAAGCCGGGCAAGATCGAGGAGGAATACATTGCAATCATTGTCAGGGAGCTACTGCTGGGGCTGGACTACCTGCACTCGGACAAGAAGCTGCACCGGGATGTGAAGGGTATGTCGAGGTCCTGCCATTCCCGGGGCAGCAAGAAAGGGCACTCGCCCCGTATATCGAAATGCTGACTCGTTTACAGCTGCCAATGTGCTCCTGGGCTCCAATGGCCAGGTCAAGCTCGCGGACTTTGGTGTCTCCGGCCAACTCTCGGCGACCATGACCAAGAAGAACACCTTTGTCGGCACCCCCTTTTGGATGGCACCCGAGGTCATTAAGCAGTCGGGCTACGACCACAGGGCCGACGTTTGGTCACTTGGTATCACTGCTCTCGAGCTCGCCAATGGAGAACCGCCCTACGCAGACATCCACCCAATGAAGGTCCTTTTCCTCATCCCGAAGAACGCACCACCGAGATTAGACAAGGACACCTTCAGCAAGGCGTTCCAGGATTTCGTTGCTTGCTGCCTGCAGAGAGACCCCAAGGACAGACCAACTGCGAAGGACCTCCTGAAGCACCCATTTGTCAGGAAGGCCAAGAAGACTAGCTACCTGACCGAGTTGATCGAGAGGCATACCCGATGGTCTGCTACCCACAAGAGTGCGGACGACGACGATGCGTATGACGAAGTTGGCGAGCCTGCGTATCGGGAGCCGGTCAACGAGGACATGTGGGACTTTGGCACCGTGCGGCTCGTGGGTAACCAAGGAGGCATTGTGCGGAATCCAGGTCTGAATGCCATGGGCGAGTCGGCTACGAATGCACGGTCTTCAAGGCCACTTGAGAGCGAATACGGAGACTCGTGGAAGGAGACGACACCGACAAAGGCCATATTGGAGCGAGAGCGAGAGACATTTAAAGCGGGCGGATCGACCTCCGGCACTGCGCGGCAGGTCTCACCACAGCGAAAGCCCGTTGGCTCAAATGCGGTACCACAATCACCGGCCAAGGTGCCCCTGCCTCCGTCTCCTGCGAAATCCGCCACAAGACCGCAGGATCAGGGGCACGCAACCCCGAGGGCCTCTCAAATGAAACCACTTCCGCAGCCTGTCGATAGTCCTCCAGAGCATGAAAGGTCATTACATGAGCAGCTTCAGCGGGATATGGGTCACTTGAACCTGGGCTCGGCTATTAACCCAGAACGGCGTGTTTCCGGCCCACGGATGATGCCTCAGTCGGCCATGCAACACCATCAGGTTCAACGACAGCCATCGAAGCTGGGCCCGTTGACCTTGCCTGAGATACCTCCCTTCCGGGCCAACGAACAGCAATACGGAGTGCCACAATCGCCACTGACGCGCACCGCAAACCAGCAACACCCGTTACCGGTCCAGCCACAGGCAACGAGACAGTACTCACCATCTGTGGTGCAGCCTCCGCAGCAGACAAACTATTTCAACCAACATCCACAAGCCCCTCGAGCCATACAAACCCAGAATATTAACCCACTTACCTCCAAAGAGGGCAACCGTGGAACACCTTCGTCAACGCACTCCTTCACACCGGAGCCCCAAACGCCGACTCCGCTGGCCTTCCCACCGCCCGCACCAGCCAACCCGAACGGTGAACTCGACGCTCTGAACGATGTCATTTTCCCCGCCCTGGAGGAGAGCCTGAAGAGGCGCCAGATCCATCTGCAGCAACTCTACCCGGGTCGACCTGGCAGTGCCAACGGCGGCGCGCCGACACCAAAGCAACAGAGAGCCGAGGCGTCGCACGAGAAGATCCGCAAACTGGTGTACAAGCTGGCGCATGTGTGCAAGGAGATCGACCACTTCGACAAGGCGGAGCCGGTGGGCATGGGCAAGGACGTGAGCACGTTCTTGGAGGGGCTGCTGGAGGAGATCTTGGTGCGGGTCGAGCCGCTCGACGATGAGGAGATGTGATGATCATTCGGGATTGACGGCGTCATGAGGACGCCGTTGCAGGGATATCAAAAAGAAAAGAAGCCTGGCAGAAGTCAGGCATAGACTGCATAGGCTTTACAACGGCACGACAGTGGCCCTGTGTGTGGAAGCACGGGATCGGTGCGTATGAGCCACAGCAGGCTTGTTAGAAGTGTCGGGACCAGGAGAAGTTCCAAAAGACTGCCTTTGACCAGTATTGGCAACGAGGCCGCCGTCCGCCTAGTCGATGATATGACCAAGGCAGAAGAAGACACTGGGAATCATGGCATGGATTTAAAGTGCACGGGAAACTTACAGAGGACAGTCAACGCATGTGAGGGAACAAGGGAATGGAAAAGGGCGGGCTAGGCTGGCTCCCTTTCGACTGCTGTGTATTCATTACTTATACCCGAGAAATTAAGAGGCACATTTTCGAGGGTGCCTTTATGGCTGATTTGGCTCGAGGCTGTTCTTCTGTCTCTTGTGTGTGAAGTGTGTAGATGGCCGCTGGAACTGTCGACACACATCATGCAATCCTTAGGCCCTGGTCAACGTTGAATTTCTTGGATCCTGGTCTTGAGTTGCGATGTGAGAAGGGATGTGTTCTGCCAAGGAGTACTTGCTGATAGATGTTGACATAACCAAATCGGATCGCCCGTACTGGAGGAAGTCCAATTTGGGGGTAGGTGGGATGAGTCGCTGCTGCTCGACAGAAACTAGCCAGCTGCGGGTGTCACTTGCACTGGAACACAGACGATGTTGAACAAATCAGAGATTCACGCTCCCAAAAACGGAGGGTACACTGATATATTGCCAGTGCTAATCCATGCTATATAGTCTACCTAGGCAGAGACTTGCATACCCATGAGTATTTTACCGATTCAATCATTCACACAACCAGATGGGTACTAGGTCTGGGTATCAGGGCTGGGCATAATGTATGTGTTATTCAGCTCGGAGTATTAGGTCCGGACTATTGGTTCCCAGGCATTGGGTCTGGGTATCTAAACTGGCTATGGGTGTGGTGGGCTTGCAACTTGGCTTGTGGGCGACCGAGTGACGTATCTATATGCCCTCTAGTTTTGTAGGTGCGAATCTCCGATTTTGTATTGTCTATATGACGAAGGATTCGTCTGACCTACACCTGTTCTTGACTGTCAGCAATTTATCGCCAATCATGCTTTTATACAGTATCTCATTCTTGAGGTTGTGTTACCCCAGAGCGGAGTTGCAGCTGACTGGACGTCTTGGCGCGTGAAGCGGCTCATGGTGCCCGTGCTAGCATAAAAGAAAGAAGGACGTCCTCCCCAGGTGTCACATCGAGGCTGGAATACGTACAAGTGTTGCCTGTCTACTATTCGTATACTAAGCGCTACTCGCCGAACACACGTACCAGCATTTCACAATCCCCAAGTCTGGACCCTGCACGAGTGTGGAGTGAGACACTTACTTTATTCAGCTTGCCTAGGAGGCTGCATGTGTTATGTCGGACGACGACCAATCCCTACGCAGCATCGAGCTGAGGAGCCTCCGTCGAAACTCGACCATCGAGTCTGGTAGACAACTTGAAGCCGTGGAAAAAGAGCCGAGACGGCGCGGCGCTCTTTCAAGAAAGCTTGGATTCGTCGTTGGTAGAAGTAATTCGCATCAAGATGCGATTCAGAAATTGTTCGCGAGTGCAATTTCCGAGATGGAGAATGCCGGATCAACTCATCAAGCACCTGACTTGCAACACTTGCGGCGCCTGAGCAAGGAGTATCGTAAATTCAAGGAACGCCCAGCTGCATTGTGCCATCGGTTGTTCTCATATTGGTATTTCGCCACTGCGGCACAGGATGCAGTCACAACCAGGAAGTGTCCCGTCGCAAATAATGAGTGAAAATGCTAACCAAGTTATAGATGAACATTTTCGTGGGCTGCTGGAAGAAGATGGAAGCGTCTCGGCCTGGATGTGCCGCGTTGCATCTATGCTCGGAGGGGATAACCGAGACGGTCCTCAACTCATGTACGTAGTCCTGGATATTCAAACTTCAATGCGCTGGCTAACACCGTCTGATACTAGTGTTCTCGCGGAGGAGCCAGGATCTGAGGACCTCCCGTCATTCTTTTCCTTCACACACTTCACGCAGGCGACCATCGTGGGCAAGCTCAAGGAGATACACAGCGAGCCGGTGTGGGTTTTGCTCTTCATCGTGTCAGTCATCTGGGGGATAGAGCTGCAGCCTTGGACAAATGGGTTTGACTTCGAAGATGCACATGAAATTGCTAGACCCATGCCCCTCATGCTCCCATCCCTTCGCTCCGCTCCCAAAGCCACCCCAGAGGCATCGCGCCGCATTCGTTGGGGCTCGACCTCTCAAAAAGAGGGCAACTTGGACTCTAATCGGGGCGATAACGAGATACTCCTCACCTGGCTTAGATCAGTGACCAGCTTCAAAAGAGATCTCAATGTGTATATCTGGGAGCCTCACACAAAATTCCCCCCCACTGAATACGCCAAGATCATACTCTGTCCGCCTCAGGACGAAGAGGGCCCTATGCGGCTTCTTATCTCCCTGCGCTCTTGCCGGCTTCTGGAAGCCTATACGGACAGGCGGGACGCTTATTCAGCTGAACACATCGTGCCTGCACTAGGGGAGCCAGAGTCACAGTCGTGGTCCAATGCCCTTTTGTCAGTACTTTGCGTGTTGGAGATTCTGGTCTCAGACACAAATGAGTTCTTACGAACATACCACAAAGAATCAGCGCGAATGGTAAGTACATCCATTGCGATCTGGGTAATGTTTTATCTCCTGTGGAAGTTTGCTCACAATCCCACTACAGAGGGTTCTGTCGCGTCGAAACCCTACAATCAGCAAGTTGAGGTTCATGATGCACTTAGAGGACAGCAGGAAAATTGCAAGTGACGGAGTAAAGCATGCTACCAGCGTATTGCATAAGTTGACTGCGTGGGCAGAGAATAACATGCAAGAAAGAAATGAAGCAAAGGCTGCTCTGCTCCATACCGACAAAGTGGCAGCATTGTACGAGGATCTCGAATTTTGCGGCCGCGAACTCGAGAGGCTCCGATCCTACACCGCAGCTGATCATGAGACACTTCGACAGCACTTTCAGCTGACCCAAGAAATGACATTGTTCAGACTGACGATACTGGCCGCCATATTCCTGCCGCTCTCCTTCACGACCAGCTTTTTCGGCATGAACATGATGACTGGGGAGAAAGGCCCCGAGACATTTTCTAATGCGACGAATGACATGCTCAACAATATCACCGACACGAACATGCGCAGCAGCGCCGAGGTTCTTGTTTCCATCGTTGCAAGCTCTGGAAACCTGAACTACGAGTGGAAAGTCTTCGCCGGCACAGCTATTGGTCTTCTCTTTATCCTCCCGTTCACGCTCGCCGTGGGGACTATCATGCGTACTACTGTGGTGTCAGTGGTCAGGTATGTCAAGTACTGGCGGGCGTTGACATTGCTGATAGGAGGCGTTCTGCTGTTAGCTGTGATGGCAATCAGCGTCTCGGGCATGTTTCTCAGACGAGTTATCATATCGAGATATGATGACGCTATGCAATCGGTTTGGTTCGATGGTTCTGACGCCTGGGAAAACGAGTATACCTATTGGGAAAATATCCTCAGCAAGACGGTTTATTTAATTTATACTTACTGGGCTATCAATGGCCTTCTCCTTTTGATGCTCATTTTCTTGGTGTACCAGAGTTGGAGCGAGAGGAAGGAGCGTTTCTTCTGGACTACACAGATGCTCGTCACAGTCGCTTTTTTCATAGCTGATATGCTCGGGAGGTATGATATAGCGCGCCGCTTTCCGTTTATGATTATTCCCTGGGTATGGTTGGGACTTTTCAACCCCTGGGTCAGACGACGATGGTGGAAAGTCTGGTTTTCAAGGTGGAGGTGAGACGTGGTGAGTCCTCGATCAGGAGCGAAGAGCATTATGCAAAGCTGTCGGATGTACGCAAAGGCTTTTGGAAGTACATTGCGTCATAGCGGAAAAGAATTGGGTTCATTCAATCCATATCCTCAGCCCTTGAAGCAGTTCAATTCATCAGCCTGATAAAGGATTTCCTGTGCCACGTATTTGACCTCTGAAGCTAAGCTTATTTGAATTGTGACTTGATTATGAGCATCGCCCTAGCGTCATCTTCTTCGTCGGTCGCATCATAGCGCATTCTTCACTAAAAGACTAAGCAAAACACTGGCTGAAGCTTTCAAAAATTAGATTCTGTACGGTCCATTTCTGTGAAATTTCTCAGCTCTATAAAACAGGTGGTGTTTGAGACCACTGAAGGTCGATGCAAAGTGGGGACTAGGAATTTGATTCGCGGTCTCCCCAAATCGAGCGTCATCTTCAGCGTCATCCGCAGCGTCATACTTAAGTATTTCAAATCCACAAGGCACGTCTATGGAAAGGCGCATAGAACAATTGGACAATGATTCTTTCAAAATTCAAATGGTTCATGATACGTGAAATGATTTCCTGCGTACGATTCACACAAAAGTACATTCGCGTAATAAACAGATATGAGTGCTCAGCAGCAAGTGGCGAGACTCGCCAACGGCATCTCCTTGGAGTATGTGGACAAGCCAGAAGCAGCGAGCCCTCGCGGTGTCATCGTACTTCTACATGGGTTTCCTCAGACATCGTACCAATTCCGCCATGTGATGAGCCCTTTGGCAGAGGAGGGGTGAGATTTCCCTTATCTAGCCGTAAAATACCCACGACACAACCCGCTCATGACTGGACATACAGGTATCGAGTTATCGCTCCAAACTATAGAGGAGCAGGTCGCTCCTCAAAGCCAGCCACAGGGTTCACCAAATCAATCATGGCCGAGGACATCTTCCAGCTGCTAGACGCCCTCGGCATCAGGTCAAAAGTGCACCTCGTGGGCCACGACATCGGCGGTATGATCGCGTGGTCCATTGCCACGCGCCATCCGGACCGCGTCCTCACCGTGAACTGGGGCGAGTGCCCCCTCCCGGGGACCTCCATCCACCAACAGGACCGGACCGATCGCGCAATCGAACAGTTCCACTTCATCTTCCACTGCGTGCGAGATCTACCCGAGGCGCTGATCGCGGGGAGAGAAGAGATCTACCTGAGCCACTTCTTCAACAAGCTCGCTTTCAACACGGCGGCCATCGGGCCCGAGGACCTGGACCACTACGTGAGGGCGTACTCGCAGCCTGGGGCTATGCGGTGTGCGCTTGAGGTGTACCGGGCGTTCCTAGAGGATGCGAAGGAGAACCAGGTGTGGATCAAGGCTC
Organism: Diaporthe sp. HANT25; assembly: GCA_013435955.1. NCBI lineage: Eukaryota > Fungi > Ascomycota > Sordariomycetes > Diaporthales > Diaporthaceae > Diaporthe > Diaporthe sp. HANT25. The sequence continues at coordinate 346,908 of JACBFG010000020.1, read as the reverse complement.
ACGGAAAGAGCAAGGTGCCTGCTATCTGTCTGAGCGGGGAGGAGAGCCCACATTGTGGCCAGGCGGGGCAGATGGTTGCTGAGGTGCATGAGGCTGGGACGTGTGAGGTGGCGACTGTGCCTCGTGCGGGACATTACCTGGCTGAGGAGAACCCGAATGATTTTGTGGCAAAGACGTTGGCGTTTATTGCGAAACACCGGGAGTAAATAAGAAGAAACTTGATATCACTCTTTGTGTTGGACATGGATGAGAGTGTCAAATGAACCAGAGGAGCGCAGAGGAGGATGTGGTGTCCGACCCAAAAGATATGAGCAAGACGAGTTCAGATGCAAGGCACACCCTTAATCAAATCCAAGCAGACTTATGAAGCCAATCCCCCAAGATCCTTTGGTAAGCCTCGGTCTTTAGCTGGGCATCTCGGAATGCTTCCTCGCTGCCGTGAAACCCTAACGGCTCTAGATCAAACCCATGTATCTGATCAGGGATTAGCAGCCACTGCACCTCTCTACCATCGTCATCGACCTGCTGGAACTTGAAGCGCTCATCGTCCAAGATCAGCTCTCCCGGTGCACCCGGTTGTTCTTGACCGACCTTGACGTCTGAAGATGGCTCTGGTCTGTGGGCGAGCAAGCTTGCCATACGCCATGCTTCGTGTGCCAGCCGGTCGAGTTCCGCCGCGACGATGAAGATCTTCTTCGGCAGGTGCTCGCGGGGCGCGAAGATCGGGGACAGCAGAGGGTCTCTCAGAGGCTGGCCATATGGCAGATAGCTCCAGCCGAACAGGTGCGACACCGGCGATAACATGTCGGTGGCATTGGCACGCAGACCTGAGCCGAGCGTGGGCTTGTAATACCGCATTGATGCCTTCTTGTCGGCTTTTGTGGAAAGGTCGACAAGTGGATAGATCGGGCAAACTGCCGACGGTTGGATGGTGTCTCGGATGGATTTAAGCTGGCATACGGCCGTCGCTAGGTTTCCGCCGGATGAGAAACCACCCACCGCTACGCGGTGTCGATCGAATGGGATGCTTTCGTCGTTGTACACGGCCAGCATGAGTGCCTCGACATCGTAGACGGCTGTGGGGAAGGGGTAGGCCGGAGCCTTGCGATAATCAAGTTCGACAACGGCAACGCTGTGCTTATCAGAGAAGGTGCGGTTCCATCCGTCGTCGTCTTCCGGGCATCCGAGGCAGAATCCGCCCCCGTGGATATTGAAGTAGCATGGCAGGCGCTGGGACGAAGAGAAATCCCAATTGCTAGGAAAGAAAATGCTTAATCTTGATCAGTCACAGACCCGCGTGAAATTTGGAAGTGGAATGGAGCTCCCGGGCCTTACCGAACAGTCAGGGACGGGCGGCAGCCGTAGGTCTTGACGAACGTTGGTGTGACCTCGGTCGCGGGACTGAATGCCCACTGGTACCACCGTCCACCGGCAACCACAGTCTGGATCAGCCGCGTCATGAAACCATTATACAAGGCTGTAGTGAAGGATACGGAAGGCTGCACCTCCTGCGCTTCGGAAGCCATCTTTTCTACCAAGTCCCTATACGCTCTTGAGTAGCGAGTTGCACTTTCTTGGACAGTGGTGGGAAATTGGGAAGACGTAGGAGCAAGGCGCTAACACAACCAATGGAGAACCCGATATGTTTCGGCAAGCCCCTAGTTCACGTAGGACTGAGTTTAACTAGTCTATAAACAGCAGGTCTGGAACTGAGACAGATTTGGAAAGGAGCGCTATCCATGTTCAACGACAGGTGTTGTTGCTCGGAGGGAAATATCTCCATTTGGAACGCTATGTTGACCTGCATACACTCTGCTTTTGCAGATGTGCCACCAATTGGCCCAGAAAACTTTTTGAAATCCTTCAGTTATCGCAGTCTTACAATCAACGGTTGAGTAGGTTGTGCAACTTGAAGAACAAATTTTGACGCGCAATGCCGACATGTCACAACCAAGAGCAACTCCTGCAAACGGACAACCCGTCTATCTGTGCTACTCCGGTTGTGCCCTGAGTGTCATTGATACTGGACACCATATGCAGCCTGGCTGCCAGTCTGACGTGTGATGTAGTGTAATGCCGACCGGCCAGTGTGCCGAGACGAGGGCGTTACATTTGTGAATCAGCATCGACCACAAGGGGCAGTTCCAAAATCAGATCGTTACTCTTCAGGCCATGCATATGCAGGCTCGGGGCCCGAAATTGCCCTCGCTTCCAAAAGTCCCTCATCTTCTTCGCAATTGGGTCTCTTAATGCCCCTATAACAGGCAGGATCGTCTTGCAGTTCACGTCGCACAAGCTCGTGCCGCAGCGGGGTACTGCAAGTAGTACAAGTAAAGTCTGCTCGACATTTTATTAGTGAATTTGAGAGATTCAAATTTTCTCTCCAGGTGTCTGGGCAGCTGAGGTTCTAACTATCCTCCCGCTTTACCAAGATGGCGGGTCGAACTCCTTCGCCAATCCGGTCATCGTACTGGGCAATAGCCTGGTCGTTGTGCCATTTCAGGACTGCTGTCGGCGAATTGACGACGAGTCTTTTAGCCAGGCAAGGGGGCTACCCGGGCTACGGAGGAACTCCCCCTTGGGGTACGGGTACTCCCCCTTGGGGTACGGGTCCTCCTCCGTGGGCTTCATCATGGCAGACATGCGCAGAATATACCGACTATACTAGCTGTCCGTCATCCTACGGCGGAGGATGCTGTTCTCAGGGGCTGGAGTGTCAGGCCAGCGGCATTTGTGTTGCTGGCTCTACCACCTCTACCTCCTCAACAGTACTATGCGATCAAGGGTGGTTCTCCTGCTCTTCAGACCAGGGAGGTAGGTCTTCCCGTATCTTCAGCCTCTCAGAAGCCAACTCACCATCGGTTCAGGAGGCTGTTGCCCAACCGGACAAATCTGCGGCCCGGGCGTCTGTACTGCGTATGCGATAACGACGAATACAATAACTGGCACAGCGGCCACAACTATCACTTCGGAGTCTGTATCTAGCCAAATTAGCCCGAGCCTGACCTCGATAATTACAACCATAATCGCTGCTACGGAAACAGTCCCTCAGCTATCAAGAACACTATCTACCACGGGCACTTCAGGCAACGGCCAAGAAAGTAGCCAAGCCGGGGCCACCAGTACTGGAGGCAGTTCGACAGCAAGTCAAACAGGGGCCAGTAGCGCCGGAGACAGTTTAACAAGAGCCCAGATCGGAGGTATCAGTGCAGGGGCCGTCGTAGGCTTCTTGCTCCTGGTGGCAGTGGGGGGCCTACTCGTGCGTCATATGATCCGAATCTCACGCTTCATGGACAAGTTCAACAGTCATCCCCATGACCAACCTGAGAAGCCGATCCCCAAGGGGGAGGAGGGCACAAAGGACTCGGAATTGAAAATACTGAACGATGGCAACAATGCCACCAGCGACAACGGGCAGCCGCTCGCTGAGTTGTCGCCACAAGAGAGACCGCAGTTGCTGGACGAGTGGGGAAGACATGGGAGCCGTGGAAATGAGCTCTCTGGCGACCAGCAGGCTCATGGTATATCTGAGTTGGATGGTACTGGTGTATCCAGGTAGCGAGAAAATGAAGGCAGCGGAGGTGGTTATATGTCCATTGAGACCAAGAGCTTGGTCTTCAGCCAGAGCTGGATTCGCTGGTATATATTAAACTCACTCTTAACGGGGACGAGTCGGTACATACGAGCATGACTAGTGGGAGAAGGAGGTGGAGCGTAATTGATATTGAGTTAGTTGTTAATCTGATGACAGGCGAAAAACTCCTCTTTCTGCCTCTGTTGGAATAGCACCTTACACAGCCATGTGTGGCTGTTAGTGCTTGGGATGACTAAGCAGCCAAAGGGGGCCAACTGGCCCCTTTGAGGTTCCGTACGCAACCCCCTCATTTTAGGAGATAGCAACAATCAATCAAGTCAACCAACCATACGTACGTATTATCGCCATATGGCAGAAGCCATTCAACAGCCTCAGACTAATCATTCTCTTGCACCGGCCGCAGTAACTATTGACACTGCACTCGTCCTGACTCAATCCACCATCTCTTGCCTCAGCCTCAATATAACCCAGATGCCATTGCCAGTGCCTGTACCATATCGAAGCCTCCAGACATCAGGAGGTCTCTGGTCCGATCCTCCTTGTGTAGGCAGCAGTTACCATCGCAATTCGCAAAGGTCTGAAAAGAGGTTCTTGCACATCTGCATGACCCGTTTGCAGCCCGCGAACTGCCACAGTTGTAACGACACCAATGCTCGCATACCAACCATCTGGACGGGTTGTCTCGGATCTTCCGTGGGGTATGGTCCAAGAGGAAGTCGGCGAAAAGGCAGTTGCTTGGATGGAATTTGAAACACATTTTGCCACGTTCGTCCCGGCCCACACGTACCTGCTGACCAACAACCCGAGAAAGCATGATGTAAGTCAACTGTTCCCCTTCGTATCCAATAATTTTCCGGAAGTAGTCGAAAGCAGTGAATCCATCGTTATTCCTGACGTGCAGCGCAGCCCCGTACTCCTGTAGCAGCGCCATAATTGACAGTATGTGCCAGCCTTGGTCGCCGGTACGAAACTTGTCGTACACGGCTAATGCTGGGTAGTTGAGGAGGTGCTTCAAGAAGGAAGTCATGGCAGTATCACCGTGCCGGTCGACCTCTGCTGGGCTGAAACCAGCCTGGATGAGACCGTGCAGCATACGTGGGCCCACCTCGACTGTCTCTCCCCAAAAGAATCCCCGTTTCGCGGCTTTCCGAAGCGCCTTATCCAGATAACGCCAGAACCGGTTGAGAAATGCTTGTGGCCTGTAGCGGTTCTGATGGATCTTGGACGCTCGCGTGGTGAACAACACCATTTCTCCGACCGCTTTCGTGGTCTTCACCGGGAGCTCGGTCCTGTACATCTTGAGACCTTCTGTAATCATGGTCTCAAAAGGTGTCTCCATTCCCATAGCCGTTCCAGCTAATATGTTTGCTCCATATGCGAACAGTGTGCATATCATGCTCTTGACATCGATTCCAGTACCTCTACGCATCATCCACCTTATGAGTAACGTCAAGGGGGTGCATTGTTTTACATCGAAGGCGTTGATGTCTCGTTTTCCGCCTCTGTCCAACAGGTAATCCAAAAAGGCAAACCTCTCTCGGGACTCGTAAAGAAGGCCGATACTGTATTCCGGAATGTCCAGGTTGTACCTTCCTGAGCACACAGCATGAAGCATTGTCACCCGCGTGACTGACGATTTTGCGTACATATACGCGCCATGCTCCAGGAGTAACCTGACAAGTCTGAACTGGCCTCTCCAAGCAGCCCAAAGAGCCGGAGTGGCCAAATCAAGGGCGTCGGGCTCTGGGAATGCTGTTAGGGCTCCGGGAGAGCGAGGCCCTTGGTTTTCGATTTCTGCGCCGTACCGCAGGAGAAGCTCGATAACTCCATGTTGTTCTGTGATGTTGACGGTATTGCAGGCAATCAGGAGTGGTGTCAGATTCTCGTGGTTCCGTTCCTCGAGCCTGTCCGCGTATCCGTTCTTGAGAAGGAACTCGATGAAGTCGTAATCAATCCTCGCACGGTCACGAGTGATGGACAGCGCTCTGTGGAGAGCATTCTCGGAAACCCAGGTCCTATCGTCATCCCCACTAAATATCATTGCCATCTGCTGTGCCCCGTGAGCCACCAAAACTTTGGCCGTTTCGAATTCTCTCATGCATATAGCAATGTGGAGTGGTGTGTAGGCGACAAGCTGGTTCCAAAGGTGACCTCCTGCCACGCTTGATGGCATCTCGTGTTTGGGACAGAAGCATCCTTGGACAGATGTACTATCTATCTCGGCTCCGTGGGCAAGCAAAACCTCCGCGATCTCAGCCCGGCCTTTCAGAGCCGCAACGTGGAGCGGCTTGCACCAATATCGGAATAATCGTACGAAGCCAAGTTTCACGTCTTGCCCGTCCATGTCTGTGTTAGACATGTTCTCAGGAAAGGTGACGCAATCATCAAGCGGAGCCGAAAGATAATGCAATCTCGTCTCATCCTCACGTTCATTCACCTCGAAGGTCGTATTGTTTTCTATAGCCAGAGATCCGAGGTAATGATGCCGGAGGCTCGTCAAGTGATCTGTATTCGCCATTGAGAGGCTGGACGAAGAGAACCAGGCGTTGGTCCAGTCCAAAGTCCCAAAAGGATTGATATGCGGGCATTTAAGATCCCGGAACTGTTCCAGGACAGCACAGTCGAGCTTTTGAGCAGTGTTGAGGCCCCATCCGGCTGGTCGAAAGAGGAGCGACGATAATACATTGGTATGGCCTGTTCTCCACATATCATTCGGGTCTGCGCCATTCGCAAGAGCCTTTTTCAGAGTCTCCACCTGATCATTCCGCGCGGCCCAGTATAACACGTGGAAGGTCCTGTGCTTGATGACGAGTTTGTAAAGCTCAGTATTGAGACGTCCGTACAGCTCCCTGTTCGTCCTCGCGAGTGCGGATACATCAGCCTCTCGTCCCACCGCGAGACAAAAGCGAATGATGCAGAATAGAATCTCGTTAGGGAGATCGGTCAGTCCAAGCGAATTCTCGCTCGACATGTTTGTGTTGTGTTGAATGTTCTTTTGCGCGATGGTGGGCTGGGATGAAGACCTGATCGATAATGATGGAAATGAAGAGGTCGGAGTTTAAATAGCGATCGAATACCATATTGGCCAATTTTTTAAGCAGAGCGAAAATGGTCCCTTAAAAGAGCACTGTGGATCGACCCGAGCATACTTTCTATTCAATTACTTATGGTGCGTCCGTACTAGCAATTAGGTGGAAATCTCGTATATTTAAATCCTGAGTCTGTTGCACCACAAGTATTAGAGCGGCGACCTCTGGACTCAAGACATTATTGGAGGATTTCCAATGAGTTGGCCATTGCTCATTAGTTACCCTTCTAGTCTCTCAAGAAATTTTGAAGTCAGCTTCTATATATCGAAGTGAACCAAACTTGTCCAGGCTAATGACTAGTCCGCCTGCGAACGAGGCTGTATCTGCCATCCAGGTTCGCGCCTAGAAATAAGCTACAGTTAGCACTTGAGTCCCACTAACACAACCTCATGACTACGCCAGCGTGAACTAGCCTTGTCCATTCTAGATTTCCACAGCTGGCGAGGTACAGAGATTCAAGACTATACGTTTCACCGTGGTTGACGGGCAACGAGCTCGAGTTATTGACAGGACACGAACTCCCGGCGCGCAGCTGATCAAAGGCACTTAGTGATAGCACACAGATGCCTCCATTACAGTGGTCAACACTCGCAGAATAGAATTGTCTGCAGAATTCTGCTACAAACAGGTTCAGCGCAAGGGCATTTTGATAGCAGAACATGGTGCCTTGTGAAAGGATAATCGGATCCCCTAGTACGTGCCATGTGACGTTCTTGCCTTCCCGACGTTTGAAGGGCTCCAGGTCTGGAATTCCTGTGCCAATTATTGAGTCATATTCTAGTTGGTCCTATCTATGGCGAGGAGATTGAGAACTCAGAAATCCGAGAGTTCATTGCCAGAAATGTTTGGAGCAGAATTCGAAAAGTCGGCTGTTTTGATCAAGCCTTATCAGGAGACTTGGCTTTCTGGTGTCCGAGGGACTTGCCAGATTTTATTGACGACTGTTGCGGCTTCATGGATGAATTTCCATGTGTATCACGGATGTGCCCGAAGAAGCGCTGTATCAGAACGCACAACGTGCAGGTGCTGAGATAAAAATTGTCAAGGAGGCCAAGATTCATGGGTACTTTCTCGCAGACGTAGTTCGTTTTGGGTCCATGAAAGCTATCTAGCCGTATGAACAGCTATTGTGTAAAGCCCGACAGATAAGAGAGACGACAGACACTGAAACAGTAGTGACCGTGCGCATCTACTGGGTCTGGCTCAAGCAATGTGTAATCACCCTCTCTCTGCACTGTCCGACGTACCTGCTCACCTCAGTCGTTTTCAACTTATGTCCACAATTGGTTCTACTTCAGAGCTCCTACAATCAGACAGCATAATTTCGGGGAAACATACGATTTCGGCTCTGACATAATGTAATTGGATCCAGCTTCTACACGCGCAGTTACTAGGCCGATATGGTTCTGGAGATCACCGAGAATATTTTCCATCGTCTGTCACTTTGGCAATATAATCCCGTTGCGCTAAGCAGCTCCACAAGTCCGTCAACAAGCGTTCTCTGAACATGGCTATTTCACTTGCGGGCAGTATCATACAGTCCCTTGAGGGGTAGCTTGGCGGGCACCAATAGCATTTTACCACAGTTAACCAACGATTTGCAGATATTGAATTGGAGATCTGTCGGTATTCCTTTGAGCCGAGGCTAATGGCTTGGCCGGTTTGACTTAATAGTAGAGCTACTCGTCAATCATAGGATTCCAACTCTACCCTTTTCGTGTACACCAGCAAGACATTCACACACCACTCTCGTCTTTTTCCAAGAAGAGATAGAAGAAGAAACAGGAATCCAAGACATCACCATGCTTTTCAAATCTTCACACCCAGACATAAGTTGTTAGTGTCATGTCTACTACGCAGTATGTACCAGCAACTAACAGTGTGGTGTTCCAGTCCCGGCGAATCAATCTGTATGGGCGTGGCTTTTCGACCCACCAGAGGCCCCATTTTCCAAACTTGAAGATGCCAGCACTGGAGGCTTCACCGATGTTCTTACGAAGGAGAAGCTCACACACAGAGATATCAAACGCCATACCATATCTCTCTCTGTGGCTTTAGCAAGTCGCTTCAACCTGTGTCAAGGGGACGTGATTCTCTTGTATAGCACCAACTCGATTTGGTATCCGGTTGTGACTCTATCCGCCGCTCGGCTCGGTGCCATAGCCTGTGGCGTTTCACCAGAATATAACGTCGAAGAGCTCTCGTACAGTCTGAGGACCAGCCGGGCCAAGTGCATCTTCACTAGTTACAACGGTTTGGCCAACGCCCTGGAGTCGGCCAAGCAATGTAACATTCCTCAAGAGAATGTGATTCTTTTCGAGCCTTCTGAGCCAAGTCGAGCAGACATCCGAGGTTTGATTCAACAATTCTCATCACGAAATGAGGCACTTGACGGTCAGCCGTTCCAGATCCGGAAGGGCAAAACCAACGCCGACATATGCGCATTTTTATGCTTCAGCAGTGGAACCACAGGTCTTCCCAAGGCTGTCATGATTTCTCATGCCAACCTGATTGCCCAGTGTCTCCAGGTTCAGCAGATTACTCCACAAGACCATACCAAGATCCTTGCCGCCCTTCCATTCTATCATATCACCGGCATCGTGCATCAACTACATCTCCCCATACTGTTGAATGCACAGGTATATGTTCTACCAAGGTTCAACCTGGACATGCTTCTGAACGCAGCGTCAACTTACGAAGTCAAGGAGCTCCTCATTGTGCCTCCAATCCTCATTCAATTAGTCCGGGGGCAGGCAGACCTAAAAAGATATAATCTTTCCCAAATCGAACGCTTCTCTTCTGGTGCTGCACCATTATCGCAAGAGATTCTCAACCTGCTGGAACAGAAGTTCCCTGGAACTGGATTTAAACAAGGATATGGTATGACCGAAACGTGCTCAGTGATTACAGCACACCCGCCCTCAAAATATGCATACAAGTATGCAGACAAAGTTGGGACGCTGGTGGCATCAACCGAGGTGAAGGTTGTCCATCCTGACACGGGAGCGGAGTGCGACATCAACGAAGCTGGCGAGATTTGGGCGCGCGGGCCTCAGGTGGCTATGGGCTACCTCGGAAACCCTCAGGCTACTGCCGAAACTTTCGACAAGGACGGTTTCTTACACACTGGCGATATTGGAAAGTTTGACGGCGAAGGCATGCTCTCTATCATTGACCGGATAAAGGACATGATCAAAGTCAATGGCATCGGAGTCGCACCCGCAGAGCTAGAAAACGTGCTTTTGGGCCACCCTGCAGTAAGCGATGCTGCGGTCTGCGGAATTCCGGATAATCGTACTGGGGAACGACCAAAGGCATTCGTGGTTCTGAAGTATTCTCCACGGGAGAACGCTGAGGTTGCAGAACAACTCATCGAATACGTGAAAACCCGAAAGGCAAGACACAAGTGGATTGCGGAAGTTGAGATTGTTGCCAATATACCAAAGAGTGCATCGGGAAAGATACTTCGACGCCAGCTCACCAGCAGTTCAAGGCAGAATGGCGCGACTTTCCGCGACGGGTCACGGAGAGCGAAGATATAGGTAAAAGCAGCTTGTGTGTATATGGACTGGGAACAAAACCAACCACCTTTATCCTGTGATTGCTATCCGAAGGCGTCTCCAGCACTCATTTTTCAACGCAAGATGCTCGTCCGTTGTTCTCATGACTGCGCTCTTGTTCTCAACCGCTCTGCGAAGCAGGTAGGCCAAACATTCCCCAAGTGTTCCCCATGTTGAACACTTGATCACAGTTGGCCGAGGAAGTCCTTTGCTGTTTTGCTGGAGCAGCGAGAAGCTCAAAGCATCAGACATGCCGTGCAGCTGCGCAAAGGCGACGGGGACTGTTGGAAGATTGTCCTTGACGCGGTCCTGATGTGTGCGGAGTGCGTCGCTTAAACTCTCCTTGTTGTGGCCGCACAAAAGAAGCTTAACTGCTGGGAACGTTACCGAGCCTGGCCCGGGGCTTCCGACGTTTCCGAGTTGACGCTTGAGAGCGCCTTGGGCAATGCCGTTGTATGAATGATCAGTATCCTCCTTCGTATCGTGGATCAATGACCTCTCCTCTGTGAGGATGTAAGCCCCTCTCACAACCTTTAGACCTAATGTGAAGCCTCCTTTACTGGCCTCAATCAGATGATCCACGACATTCTTGGGGGTCTTCTTTAAGTACGCTTGGTAAGTGTTATAGACCACAGCAGTCCCATCCTGGTTGAACTTGCGCATGAGTTCGAGCGTGACTTTGTCGATAGCAACCTGATATTCCTGCGATTCAGCATCGACAATCATGCTCATGTTGCGATTCTTGCACTCAATGCACAGTTCGTCCAGAACGTCAAGCATCTGAGAGGGAAGACTCTCATCCGCCGCCAGAGCTGCAGTGACTGCTCGCCCTGCGCCTGTAAGTCTAGATATTGTACTGTCAGAAATCGCCCCAAATAGCACGCGAGAGTCCACTCACTTGAACGCAATATAGTCACCTGAGCCTACGGAATTGATCGTTTCCATAATGCCCACTTTCCAATTATCGATCTCAGGGTCTAGTCCAACCCCCTGCTTTGCAGCGTTCGCGCCATCATCATGCAGAGACTCTTTGCCATATGTGAGGATGATGGCTTCAAACCCAAGATCCTTCAGCCTTTGCGCGCACAGTTTCGTCTCGTTAGGATTCTCGCCAGCACAGAATTGGTCGTAAAACGTTGTCTTGAGAATTTTGCGAAGGACAGGGTTTTTTTCCACGTCTAAAAGTCGACCCCCGATAGGCTTGCACAGAAAGGAGAGTGTGTTCAATGCTGTTGTCAGGAGGAATGAATTGGAAGAGATTGTGGAAATGAATAGTGACCGGAGAAGGTCTCGCGTTGGCACAATCGATAAAGGATATCTCTGCTTGAATGTCTGCGCATTAATGTCCGTAGAGTCATCCAGCGGAGGCCTTATCGCCACTTGTCGAACGGCCGTTGACCGTGTTGAGCTCAAGCGAGCGCAGAGGGGTAACACCGGCTTGTTGGTCAACGTGCAGGCTCCCAAGAGAAGTTTGCTTCCCGCTGGGGATGTCGCGACTCTGGAAAATGACGCCATTCTACCGTTCAGGGGATGAATGGAGAAGAAGGAAGCAGCTTGAATTTCGTCTTTGCGATGCTGGGAATTGTCGTGATAATACCATGAGTTGTTGTGATAATACAGTGAGTTGTCTTGATACCGGCGGTTGCCACCGGCATAGTGTACTTACACCATACTCCGATGATATGCTTGATAGCTTCAGTGCGGGGAACTCTTCTATCACGGCCAATCCGCCTGCACGCGTGAACTCAATCCCTCTGTATGTTGATCGATGGGCGGCCGAAAGAGGAGATATAGCGTTGATTACCTGCCTATTCGAGGTTGGACAGGGTGTGAGCCGTGTGCTCGGGGCGATACCGGAAGTGCACACTAGGTAGCATACAAGGAGGATCCCGTGCCATTACCGGCAGACTACTACACTAAATTGGCATGGATTCGGTAGAAGCATTCAATGTTGCGTCCCGGCGGGAGTGCAGATGCAATTGACAGAGACGATCTATCTTGCCCGAAACAGTCGACTACGATGCATGTGGGATCCAAGGACAAGCCAATTCTCTTAATTTGTAAAGTCAAATAAGTTTACGTTTATTCTGACTCCCGAGACCCCGCTAAACTAATGGAGCAGGACCTATCCTATACGAGCATCAATAACGACTTCCAGACGTTCCGTCTCAGAGACCAGAGCCTAGGAGTGGACCAAGAAAAGAACTCATGCCGTCCTTGCCACCAAGTCCCTGGCTTTGGCTCCAACATCGTAATTGAAGAACCAGTCGTTGTACTCATCCGAAAAGACCTGCGCTTTCAGGCTTGGCAATGGCCCATCGTAGTACTTCCTGCATTCTTCCATCATGGGTCCAGGTTGACCCGACATTTTATTGGAGAGGATCTGAGTGGCTTTGACGCGAGGGCCACGAAGGTCGTCAAACATCTGAACCCGTTCCAACACCACCTTATCCAAGGAGGAGTTGCTCTGCTGAATATCAAACAGGACCTCCAACGCAGCGGCATCCTCGATCGATTGCGTCGCTCCCTGTCCATGAGTGGATAGCATCAAGTGTCCAGCATCCCCCACAAGAATGGCCCGGCCTCTTGTCAAGGTGGGGACTGGTTCCCGCTTCATAACAGTGAAGACCTTGATATCCTCTGCACCTTCGCAGATAACGTTGACACTGGGGTGGAACTCCCGCATGTCCGCCACCAGGTCCTCGTAGCTTGCGTCTGCGTTCCAGTTGTCACCGATGTCCCGTTCCTGCGGCTTGGTCGGGTGCATGAATGCAACGTACAGCAGCTGCTCGCCCCTGACAGGGTACGTGTTGAGAAGGACGCCTGGCTTCCCCACCTGGTTGACGAAGAAAACCGTCATCCCGGTTGGCTGACCCTTATAGAAGTGGCTTGCCGATGGATGTTCGAGCATGGACGACATGGGCTTCATGAAGCGATAGATGGAAAAAGAAGACTTGACGATGGGCTCATCCTGTCCCGTGACGCGGGGGATGAGCTTCGAGTGAGCACCGTCGGCGATGATGATGACGTCCTTCTGAAGGATCCTTCCGTCTGCCAAGGTGATGGTTCCGGCGTCAGGGTCGGCATCGGACACGGCTGTGCCCAGATAAATCTTCGGGGCAACGGCATACGGCATCGCCGGCTTCTGCACCAGCTCGAGCAAGCCTGCGTGGAGATCGGCACGATGAAATATCAACCATCGTGAGCCATACTTCTCCTCAATCCCTTCAAAATGCTCCGCTGACACGAATTCGCCGGTTTTGGCGTTGAAGCGTCGAAGCTGACAGTAGTCCACGGCTCCGTACTTCTCAACATCGAAACCCCAGCCGGCCAGGACACGGGTAGCGTTCACCCCGATTACCATCGCAGCCCCATTCTCACGAGTGAAACGAGACCGTTCAAACACCTCGACCGCGTGGCCGGCTCTGGATAAGGCAATCGTCGCTGAGAGCCCAGCGATACCGCACCCCACGACCCCAATCTGGAGCTGTGTCGATGTAGGTGTGTCCCTAATAGAACCCATGATGAATGATATGATTCAGAAGCGATAGATTAGAGGTGCGGGAACATGCTGCCAAGACTGGGACCCAGAGCCATACCTGTCAATTGGAAACCTTCACCTTCTTTATATCGAGTTGGAAGTCGTTTATTTCAACTTGGGTCGAAATTGCGAGATGGCTTTTGCTAATCTCCGGTTATGGCTGACGCGAACATACGTAAAGGCCCGTCGGACCTCCCCATCGGCACGAATATTTACTTGCAAAAGCAGGACTCGGTTTTCGTGTCAGACGACTTGAGGTATCCGATCGCACCATACATTATACGTATCGTCGAAATCATCTCCAAGTGTTACCCTCAAGTGTCCGAAGCGCCCCGCACTATTGAAATGTGCGACGCTGTCTTGCGTGTCACAACATTGCCGAAAAGCTTAGACATTGCGGTTGCCGCACAGTCAGATGTACTGCAGCAGAATACTCCGAGGAAGAGGAGGAGGCAACAAAGGTAATTGGTCTACTCGCCAGTACCTGGCCAAGTACCTGCACTTCAAAACATCTTTCTTGGTAACCCAGGATGTATAAATATCCTTGTTGATGACCACATTAGTGTTATTAGTAATTCAAAACGAATGAAATGAGGAAGCAACATCATCAGTTAGACTCACTGGCAGAGAAGCGGGATCTGAGAGGCGAATGAGAAATTGCGGGCTCCCCTGATGCAACTCTTTTTGTTTCTCTCTGTACGGTGAAATGCTCTGCTGGATGTACAGAAATTACGAATGCACGGAAAATGGTCGCTGCTACGATCTAGACGAACAAATTCCGTATCAGTGTGTGCATTGGCATGTATGTGTCGATCTCGTTCCCAAACCGGGCTGAAGGATGTCACAACTTGCCCTTACCCTCAGTATGACAACTTCTCAGTAACTTAGAAACCATAATCTGGATATTGCAATTGTGATGTAGACGCGTTCAACACACAGTATAACAATCGAGCTTGTTGCTAGAATGCCACAAGGCTCAGGAGCTCGGCTCGGCCGAGTTCATTTGTTCATCAAGAAAGGTGGAGCCTAGCGGATAAATTCTCGGGGTTCGAGGCGCCTGGCCGGTCACTCCGGTTCAAGATCGGCCGAGTCACGCTAACCGGGCCGGTCATGACAACATGCCTATTAATTATGTTGAACCTCTCAAAGTCTCGTTTAGGGTCTTCATTCAAAACAATATCGCAGACTCACCTCTTCCCCTGAGATGGCACAATCAAACACACAGACATGCACCGAAGCGAATCCAGAGACTTATAGCTCGGAAGTGTACGAGCTCTGTGGCATCTCGCCGGGAAAGAATGCGTCGAAAGAGCACGGCCACTCGACTGACTTGAAGGGCGACGATATTGCCTCGCCACCGAATGCTCATGTCGAAGTCGAGCGATGGAACTGGCCGAAGGCAAACGCTGGCAGACTTGTGTTTGCTTGCGTATCTTTCGCCATTGCTGGAATGAATGACGCGGCAGTTGGAGTGAGTCTTCTTGGCCGTTAATATGCATCCGTTTCGCTGACAGGTTATAGGCTTTGATCCCTTATGTACGTCATGATCTTCTTCGCCGAGGCGATGGTACTGTTTCTTACCGATGAGCAGCTCGAAAGTTACTATGATCTCAGTTACACTATTGTGTCTCTTATCTTTTTGACACCTTTCGCTGGATATTCTGTCGCCGCCTTTACCAACGCCCGTATTCATCAGACATTTGGGCAGAGAGGCGTCGTGATCATGGCACCTCTCTGCCACGTCATCACTTATATCATTCTAGCGCTCCACCCGCCCTATCCTGTACTTGTGATAGCCAACACAATTAGCGGATTCGGTAACGGCTTGACGGACGCTTGCTTTTGCGCGTGGGTGGGCGCGATGGACAAGGCGAACACCATACAAGGCTTCCTGCATTCGTTTTATTCAGTCGGCGCCCTTATTTCACCACTCATCGCGACGTCCATGGTCGTGAAGGCGGAGCTACCGTGGTATAACTACTACTACCTGATGGTGAGAAATAACATGCAAGGTATCACAAGAAAGCCTGTAGCTCATGCATTTCTAGATTGGCATGTCCGTGCTTGAGTGGGTTGGTCTCACTGTCACGTTTTGGCAGAAGACTGGCGCAGTCTACCGCGCGGAGCATGCGCGAGAGAATCAAGAGAGCGGTGCCGGCACCAGGATTGCCCTGAAGTCGAAGGTCACCTGGCTCTGCTCCTTATTCTTCTTCGCATATCTGGGCGTCGAAGGTAAGTTGGCCGATGCGATCAAAGGTTTTTCGTGACTAATTTCATCAACAGTTGGTCTCGGTGGCTGGATCGTCACCTTCATGCTGCGAGTCCGTAAAGCATCCGCCTACGCTTCTGGTATCTCCGCCACTGGATTCTGGGCCGGGCAAGCCATGGGCCGAGCCGGCCTAGGCTTTGTGACTGAGCGGTATGGCGAAAGACTGTGTATAAGCATCTACCTGGCTTGTTGCATCGCTCTGCAGCTGCTATTCTGGCTCGTTCCTCAGTTCGTTGTCTCAGCTGTCGCTGTGGCTTTCTTGGGCTTCTTCCTGGGACCTATGTTTCCCGGAGCTGTGATGATGACTGCCAAACTGCTTCCGAAGCATATCCACGTGAGTGCGATAGGTTTTGCCATGGCTATCGGTGGCACCGGCGGGACCGTCTTCCCGTTTATCATCGGCGCAATTGCAGCTAGCAGAGGCGTTGGTGTACTGCAACCCATCATTCTGGCGCTCATTGCTGTGATTGCCATCGTGTGGCTCTCTTTTCCTCGTATCCAGAAAAAGGATTAGAATTCCGAGGCTAAAGGGCTGTGATAGCGAACATTTGGCACTGCATTGTTGTCACCGGGCCGTTGCGATGCCCAAGCCGGGGGCTTAATCTTGTGAATGATGGCCGGCCTCTCGTAGCTGTCATCCTCGGCCACGTCAGTATGGACCGGTCTTGTCATTATGGGGCCTACCGGGGCCTTGACGCCTTGGTGTTCCAGGCCCTGAGTCAGCCTGTACACATGAAGTCTACTGAACCGAAACCCGAATACGGTACCGAATTTGACTGCGGTGTGGAACGGCTTGTCAGCTATTTGTCCGTGTTTCGACACGGTCAAACAACATTTATTCCCAGGGCGCCCCAGTAATTAACATAAAAAGTGAAACTGAAGGAAAATGCTCCTGTGACAGTAAATACCATTTACTTGTAAACATAGGTCTCTCGAAAGCACAGATACTGGCCACACATGATGCTCCAACAGCCCCATCTCCCTTCCCCGCGATCACAAATGTACCATAATATGACATGTATACAAATCGTGACTCGCTTAGATCTTTGGCAGCTTGAAACCACCCGGTACCTGCCTCTGGAAAACCTGACCAGGGTCGTACTTCTCCGCTGTAGCCCACAGCTCCTCAAGTGTGCCAGCGGAACGGCGCTCCAGTGGATTTTGCCAGCTGTCAGCGTAAGTCCCCTGCAGGTAACTCCGATGCACGCCCAAGCTCTTCGCCCTTTTATCAGCATCTTCAACAAACTCCTGCACAGTTTTCTCAACTAGATCGTCACTGTTCCTTTCTTCATCGTCCGTAGCCACCGCCAAGTGAACATATACCAGATTCCCCTGGGTCTGGATCGGCCCGAGTGAGTCCACGGCGCGGTGCCGCTCAGACATGACGCTCGGAATGGGCTGATAGGCCATACTGACCGTGAAGCCGGCGAGGTCCAGCAGGCGATCGACGTTGAATGCCTTGTCGGCCAGCTGGTAAAACTCTTCCATCATCTCCGCCGACGGCGCGAAGCTGATGGTGGCGAAGAGCCAGCGCTTCGGGTACGTGGCCAGGGCCGCGTACTCGCGGGTGATGGAGGTGACGTTGTCGATGCGGATGGTGTTGGAGGGCCCGCCTGGGAAAAGCGCCTTCTGTGGGATGTCGAGGAACGGCTTGAACAGCGCCGGCTCGGGCGCCGGCGGGTCGCTCTTGGTGTACTGGAGGCTGCTCCCGATGAACCAGCTGCGGGTCGCGTTGCTCAGCACCAGGTTGTTGATATAGTGGGAGTATGGGTCATATGGATTGGTGGAAGCGAATTTGGCGTGGGCTTCGAAGTGCTGCTTTCGGGTGGAGATGTCGTGGAATGTCTGTCCTCCCCAGAAAGGCCCCTGTGGGAATGTTTTCAGGGTGATGGATGTCACCACACCGAAGTTGTTTCCTCCGCCACGAAGTGCCTTCCAGAGATCTTGGTTCTTGTCCGTGTTGGCGTCTACAATATCTCCGTTGGCCAGCACAACCTGGAAGCTCTCTGCCGCGTCGCAAATGAAGCCGTACCGAGGCGAGAAGAAGGAAGTGCCACAGGCGAGGACGGCCCCTCCAACCCCCACGCCCGCAACCCGAGCTCCAAGCGTGCTGAGGTTGTACGGGTCAAGTTGCTCCGTCACTTGATCCCATGTCTGCCCAGGGCTGACATTTATGGACTTGTGATCAGGCGATAGCCCTACAGCGGACAGATGCGCTAGATCCAGTACGACTCCATCATCCAGGCTCGCTGCGCCCGGGAAAGTTGTGTGTCCTCCTCCACGAATAGCGAACTTGCACTGCTCGCCCCACTCGACGAATCCGCGAGTGAGTGTCTGCACTGCGGCGGAGACCTGCTCTGCCGATTTAGGAAGAACGATGCAAGTGGGATGCAGGTCAACATTTTTGAGACTGAAATACGATCCCGAAGACGATTTGTACGCAGGATCACTTGGGAATACCACTGTCTTGTCGCCTAACACGTTTTCTAATGCCTCACACTATCATAAAATGTCAGCGCGTGCTTTGTTATTTCCTGCAAAGAATCACCGTTCGCACAATCACGAGCAGCAACGATTACTCACACACGATCTTGATGATTGCACGGCCGCTTGAATATGAGGTATGCTCGAAATGTCATTCACGGCAGGAAAGCTCAAGGGTTTCTGCTGAGCATCACTATAGACGCCGAGCGTGACCAAGCTAAACAACCAGTGAGGATCGAAGGGGAGCATTGTTGAAGGGCCCACGTGACTGTACCTATCCAAATTGCAGTATTGAGAAAGTTTGCCCTCCCAGCAATCCCAAGTCTGCTGTCTTGGTTTAAGTTGTTGCACCGGCAATATGGTGGTTGCCGGGCCCTCTCTGCCATTTCCCGAGGCACTCGGGGAACGCTACTGTGGACGATGCAATGCCAGCCAGGGGCGGCAACCCCTGAAACAATCCGTCAGAGGGGATCGGAATTAATTTGCATCGTAATAGCCAACACATCTCTACTGTTGTGTCCCTCGGACAAGACATGGCTGGCTTCACATTAATTAGCATCTTGTCACTCACGAATGAGCTATAACGATTACAAGATCCTGCGCCGGCTTCGCATTCTATACCCCAATTCAATGCATTAATACTAACAGAGCTTCTGAGTCTAAATATCAAGATGATTCAAAAGGTTGCGCTAGCTGGAGTAAGTATAAGAACGAGTTGACCCATGGAGCGAGTAAGTGGATTCAGTGGTGAGGCAAGTCTAACCGCCCGAATATCACAGAAAGGATATGTTGGTGGCAAGATCTACGATGTATTGGTCAACTCCGGATTTGAAGTCACTGTTCTCACTCGTGCCTCCGGGTCCGCCGCCGCCGAGCAAAAGAGCGACAACCCCCACACCAGAGCCGTCGACTACTCCTCGACCAAAAGCCTCACCGAGGCTCTCGTGGGTCAGGATGCCGTCGTCTCTGCGCTCGCGCCGGCGGCGTGGGAGCACCACTTCAAGCTACTGGATGCTGCCATCGACGCCAAGGTCAAGCACTTCATCCCTAGCGACTACACCTCTCTGTCAACCTTCCCCGAAGTCGCCGACCTGCCCTACTGGAGGGACCTGGCTACAGTCCAGCAGTACCTGAGGGACAAGGCCGGCAGCGCGGGTGTGAAGTGGACCGTCCTGGCTACGGGGCCGATACTGGACTGTGTCCTGAATGGGTCCTACATGTACAACTTTGGGGAGCAGACAGCGTTGGTGACGAGCGACGGGGACTTGGAGGTCAGCATGACGACGGGTCCATTCTTGGGCAAGGCGGTAGCAATGGTCTTGAGCAAATCGGACGAGCTTGAAAGCGGGCCCATCTACATTCACGAAGCAGTCACGACTCAAAATGAGCTTTTGAAGATGGCGGAGAAGCTTTCTGGAAAGGAATGGCCGGTGCAGCACGTGGAGGCAGATGACACGCTGCAGAAAGGCTTGGGCATGGTCAAGGCTTCGCAGGGTGGAAAGCCAAACATGTTTTCTTGGTTTCTGATTATACAAGGCAGTATATTCAGCGGCAAGTACAAGGTGGGATGGGATGGGTCGGGCAACAAGTTGTTGGACCTGCCGTTGATGTCCAAGGATAAGCTTGAGGGCCTCGTGGACACTAGGGTGAAAGGCGACGTTCTGTACGGAGGTCTGCCATGGAATTCTGCACCCAAGCCCAGGGCTAAATAAAACGAATAACGCGAATTGATTCTCATTTCACGCGGTCTCGAAACTATTCTCCATCAAGAAACAATGCGAGTGCTCATGATATATTGATTAATCCGAACGCCGACAGAAGTATTATCCTAATACTGGCCACACGTCCAACGCCGATTTGATTCATTCAAATTATACCATAGGAGGCACAAACCCGTTCCATTCGCGATACTCAATCGGGACCTGAGGAAATTCATCCACGCCATCCATAATAATTATACCCATGCCCCCAGCCAGGTGCGTTTGAACGTGACAGTGGACAAGCCATGATCCAGGCACTTCCACCTTGTAACGAATAACAGTCCACACAGCGGGCGATTCACCGACAATGTCCGGTGTGGTAAAGGTATCCTGGTAGGAGGGACTCTCCAAGTTAAATGACCCAGGAGGCAGATGGCGTGCCGCTTCATCCACCGAGCTCCAGGGGAATCTCCCAAGTCCCGAGCCGAGGAAGAAGACCTTGTTCCCATGTTTGTGGACAGGGTGGCTTTGCGCAAAAGGACCCTCGGTTTCCAAGATGATGTCAATCCATTCACCAAGTCTCGTCTGGATGATCAGCTCACTGTCTGGGAAATCCGAGGGCTGTCGGAATAGAAGCGGAGGATCCGTCTCCTCCGCTGTCATGTTGTATACATCATGCCCAGACAAGCTCCACTCATAGGCTCCGTACGGACGGCCCGGCTTCCTGAGGAGGAGCTTAAAGGTGCGATCTGGAATGCTCGCAGGTCCTCGGGCCGGATACGGATGACTTTCCTCGGGCTTGAATGAGCGGATGTTCTTGTTGAGAGGCTGGCCAGCGTAATTCATCTTTGATTTCGGGTGGCTGGGTGGTCCGGTGGCGCCTGCATAGGTCATTTCAGCAAACCCACCCAGGATCTGGTTCAGAAGGTCGTTGGCGGCGCGCAAGGTGTACCGAGCTGGCTCCTGATCGAGCTTGACCAATACGGAGATTCGGTTCCCATTGCCGACGTAGACACGATCTGTGACTATAGGGTGGACATATTGTCCGTCCACAGCGAAGACGTGTAGGTCGTGGTTGTCGATGGATATTTGCAAAGGATACAGCCCACCAACATTCATGAACGTGAGAGCTGCCCACCCAGACTCAGGGTCGACAGTAAAGGTGTAATTCGCAGCATCCTTGGGACTGGGGTTGCATCCTCTCACTGAGTTGAATGGAAGTTTAGAAAGGTCTACGTCGAAGTCTCCCTGCAGTGCCGAGATGGGTGGTACACAGCCCTTTGCCGTCATATGATCCTCTCCAAGATCCTTCAACATCTGCAGGATGATAGGGTTGGTCATTTCGTCGAGTGAGTCTTCGTCAAAGCAGTATTGCGATCCCATCCCATTGATGATGATGGAGTCTGTGCAGGCGAGGTCGAAGTTGGCGGCTGCTTCGATTTGATAGAACTCGTCGAATTTGTACTGACTCCAGTCGGAAATCAGTAGTGGTTGCATGTTCGATTCCGCTGAAATAATCGCTCGTCGTTCCGCTTCATTTTCAGAGATGAGATGGAATGGCGTTGCGGATCCTGGCGATGGACCCACGACAATTGCGCCGTAGAGACCGTCCATGAGTTGGCCTTTTGAGTGTGCGTGGTAGAAATAAGCCCCAGATTCCGCAGCGACCCATTTGTACAAATATGATGCGCCTGGACGTATAGGGACTTGGGTCAGTCCTGGGACTCCGTCGCTCCAAGGCGTGCCCCGCTGGTCGATTCCGTGGAAATGCATTGTTGTGTCCTCCAACAGATAGTTACGGACCACGAATTCCACCTCATCTCCCTGGCTGAGTCGTAGAGTCGGACCGATGAAGCTTCCATTAACCAAGATAGCCTCCCTCGCACCGGTGCCGAGAACATCTACCTGTCCGCTGCTGATATGCACCTCGAATCGGACTGGATCACGCGTTGTAAGTGAGTGTGTCTCGTGAGAGCCGACTGGGCCCAGTAAGGGAAACGGAGACTGGTAATTGCTTGAAACCAGTCCGCAAAATAAGCGGGACAAAATGCTTAGAGCATGCATGTTCGATACCACTTTGCGTTGAGTGTATGAAAAGAACCCAAAGTCATGAGGAATGAGTTTGAATTAAATTTGAATGCCCTGTCAAGTACCAAACAAGCCTTGATGTCTTGTCACCTGACATCCCCTCCCTTATACTGTAACGGCGCGCATTAGCCACTAACGATGGTTGGACGGCCCTGTTGAATTGGTCGGGTTTTGCAGAACTCGGGTTGTATTTGCCGCTGTTGAATATGACCAGGGCGCTACACTGACAGTAATCCAAACGCAATGCGACTAGTTTAACAATTTTCTAGTCGAGATACGACTTGAAGCAGGACTGAATACGTGATATTTTCCTGTCCTACAGCAAGATTACTTTGACTTCACAATGATTGTATCACTTCGGTGGGCCCTCTTCGTGGCCATCAGCATCTCGACTACGCTGCAATTGACTTCGGCAAACTCCTTAGGACAAACATTGCGACGCCATGGATCTCTTTCGTTGCTGCACGAAGTTCTTCTCAAACTCGACCTTCTACCCGGATACGAAGAAGCCTCCAACGTTACTTTCCTGGCTATGAACGATGAGGCCATAACATACCTCGCCGACTGGGGTTTGAACTTGACCCGAATCGACCCGAACATCGCTCGCGTTATCCTCAACTATCACATTGTTGAGGGTATTCATCTTTCAGAAGAGCTGCTGCGGCAGGACGGCGAACACCAAATTGCACATTCCATCCTTCGGCCTCCAGTTTTCACCAATGTCAGCGACGGGCCAGCAGTCAAGCTGATGTTACGCAGACCGGACGACGCCAACAGGCCTGCCAATCTTATAGCGCAGTCGGGCCTGCAGAGTGTCTCCAGTATTGTCGACGTTGACCTTAGCTACGACTCAGGCGTTGTACATGTTATTGATAGGAATCTGGTTTTGCCACATAACATATCCGAGACGATCAACCTGGTCAACAAGCTCCACGAGTTCTGGCGTCTGATCAACAAGTCCCAATCCAGGGAGCTACTCGAAGAGCTCTGCGATACGACAATTTTCCTGCCTAATGATGCCGCAGTGCAGGAAGCACTACCAGTGCTGGAGTTACTGACGACTGAACAATTAGCTGCCGTCATTGCGAATCATGCGGTACCAAACCATGTCTTGTACCACACACAGTTTACTTCTCGCGTACAGAAATATTCCACATTGGGTGGCAAGACAATCAGCGTCACCCGAAGATCTGCAGACAGTATTTTGGTGAATAAGGCTAAAATTCTGGAAGAAGACGTTCTGATCTACGGCGGAGTTGCGCACGTGATAGACAAGGTGCTGTTCACTGAGCAAGGTACGTATCCGGAACCTTTTGAGACCAAGCAGGTGGTGTGGCTAATTGCACACGGCAGACTCATCAGAATATTCTTCCTGGCTTGAGCACCTCAACTTGTACATCTATTCCAAGGTTACGGCTTATTGGAGCGTGGTAGCCGCCGCATGTGCTATTGGTCTTGCCGGTTTGAAGGTTCGGCAGTGGTCGCTGCAGAAAACGCAGAGGGTCAGTGTGCGACGCTACGTGAAGCGCTTTGTTGGTGCCTGAAGGTCTCGGGGTCTTCGTCTTGGCCCGGCGAAATGCTGCCGGTTAGAGTTGCACCGTACAGCGGGTATTCGGGTGTTGGGTGTTTCCCGAACACTGTTTGGGCAGCATCGACATGCCTAGGTGGTCTGTGGCAAAATGGTATTGTTGATGAATCCAATGGGAATTTCATGATGCTCGAGGTGGTTGCCGAAAATCGATTGAGTAGCCAGCGAATCACCGCTCTGGATAGTGGGTGGCAAGACCAGATTGCTGAATTCGATCTCCAGGTTCTCATTTCCCGGTCCGCGTGCCATTGCCCCGGACGCACCTCTGGTTGTTTGCCCCGGCACGCTGTGCAAGTAAGCGGCTTGCAAGTTTAGAAAGAAAATCCTCTCTGTGTGGCTAGATTCTTTCGTAGATTCATACCTCTGTCCGTGGTCTAACACGAGTAATTATCTACACACTTTCCTAAATCCTCCGCCGCAAATGCCAAACACAATGGCGACCACCGCTCCGTTGAAAGCCTCGAAAAATACCACGACGGTCATGTCTGTGGAGGCAAGAGATCCGGATATGGATGAAATTGTTACATTATTACAGAGGGATGAGTTCCTCGTTGAATGGCAGGGTCCCAGCGACAAGGGTAACCCGCAAAATCTGCCCATTTGGCGCAAATGGCTCATCACTATGACTTTGGCACTGCTGGTCTTGACCACTACATTTTCATCCGCTGTGTTCAGCGTTGCGGCGAACGTGATCTCACAAGAGTACGGAGTGTCTGTCGAGAATGCGGTGTTTGGTGGCACGTCGCTCTTCATGCTTGGGTTTGCGATTGGTCCGATAATATTCGGGTGAGCAGTTCTTATGTGGGACAACAAGACGTCACGAGTACTCTGGACGCTGACAGTGTTTTCGAGGCCAATTTCTGAGCGATACGGCAGAGTGCGGCCGCTTCTGGTAGCCTATGGAGTTTTTGGGCTATTTCAGGCATTTGCAGCCGGGTTTCAGTCACTCAGCCTCGTCTTTCTCTGTCGATTTCTCCAGGGCGTTTTCGGCGCGGCGCCGTCGGCGATACTGAGTGGAACCCTGGCCGACATCTGGACTCCCAAGCAGCGCGGTTTCGCCATGCCTTGCACGGGGACGTTTCTGATGATTGGACCCATCTTGGGACCCATTATTGGCTCTGTCATTGTCCATTCCTTAGGATGGCGCTGGATATTCAACATAACGGCGCTGGTGACTTTCTCAATCACCTTGATACTCATTCCGATTATGACTGAGACATATGCTCCGATTCTCTTGGCCAGAAGAGCGAGTCACATGCGGCATTTGACTCGAAATTGGGCATTGCGAGCAAAGTCAGAAGAGACAGCAAGCAACCTGGGCAATATCGTGGAAACGTGCCTGACTCGACCAGCCAAGATGCTTGTGCTTGAGCCTATTCTGCTGTCGCTGTCAACATACATTTCCGTAGTATTTGGTAGGTGGCTTTCAGTGAGACTGTCAACACAAGACACTTCCCGATCATTTGGCTGACCACCCTCTGCTACCAGGACTGATGTACATCTTCTTCCTCGCCTACCCCATGTCCTTTATCCGCGAGCGCAACTGGGACCCCACATTAGCCGGGCTCCCATTACTCTCCATCCTGACTGGCACGATCCTTGGCGGCGCACTCATTATCTTCACGACCAACACACGCCTTTCGCCAGACCCGAAGGCCGGCCGTCCTAGGGAGAACAGGCTCATCCTCATGATGCTTGGTGCCGTTCTTCTGCCCGTGGGAATGTTCTGTTTCGCTGCAACAAGCTCACCCTCTACTAGCCCGTGGCCGCAAATTCTTGCAGGAGTTCCCATCGGCGCAGGAATCATCCTCATCAATATGCAAGGACTGAACTTCATCGTCGACTGCTATGGGATATACTCAAACTCGGCAGTTGCAGCTAACACATTTATGCGCTCACTGTTCGCATCGGGATTCCCTGTTTTTGCGTGAGTTTCTCTTATAGTCATCTCCTTAATATCACCTATAGGATCTACAGTCGGCTGATCTTTTGCTTCTCAAAATGATAGGACGCCCATGTACGACTCGATCGGAGTAGCCAGGGCTACGTCGTATCTGGCAATGTCTGCTGTGATTCTGGTGCCCATTCCGTTCCTCCTTTATCGATATGGCGAGAAGATCCGTGCCCGTAGTAGATGGGCACCCTGATCCAGCATTAAGTACAATGGTTGCGTGAAGCAGGGTATGGATTGAATGAGCCACCGCGGAAAGAAGAGCTTAGATTGGTGCCCAGGTGGACCGGACGGCGATGAATCACTAGAGAACGCCTTTTACAAATCAGAAATGGGCATTAGAGTGCTTTCAACATAAATACACGGGTTGATTACGTTCCTTTTCTCTGTTGCAATGTTCCGATCGGTGATTCAACCAACCGTCTTAAATTAAGACAATTCTGTAGAAGAACCTCACCATCAATTTGCGGGCGAGGCCATGATATACTTTAACTCATCTTGATGTTTGATGTCGTCTGCGTGCTCTGACAGCGGGTTTTCCTTCCTTCGGACCCTGGCCCTTTCAACTGCTTCACATTACTGAGGTGCTGTAAATGCCAAGACTCGAAAGTCTCCAAGCAATCGTATCAGGTGAATAGCTTTCATCCATTACATCAGCACAGCATACATTGGAGGAGTGTTTACTAAAGACAGACATGTAGCATGTGTTGGCAACAACCTGACGGCACACCGGCGTAAGGTGAACCAACGAGATGTCAAGCAGCACTTGAGGAGAGCATAGTGGAGAATCCGAGTAAACATCTAGTAACTATGTAATGTGTGATCCTGCATTGGCACTGAGACTTTCTGTTGAAGAAAAGTACTCTAAGCTTCCAGACCAACCATCTTCATCGAATCTGCCCAGAGCTTCTCTTCACCCTCCTTGTCAAACGCCCAAGACTTGAATCCGTGTCCCGCCCACACCACATCGTCAGGAACGGGGTGGCTGACGCCACAGTTCTCCATATAGAACCCACCCAGTCCATCATAATCCTTGCCCACAGCTGCGATGATGTTCGTAGCTGCGCCTTGTCCGACGGTCATCCACACCTTCTGGATATGCGGCATCTGGATCATCTTCTCTAAGTACTCTCGCGTCTTAGGCTCGACGGTACCCATGAGTCCACTCGTGAAACCACCGGGGTGGAGGCTGATGGCGTGCACGCCCTTATCCCCGTACAGACGCTCGATCTCGTTGCAAAGCCAGATCTTGGCTGTATGGGTGTGCCCGTAAGTCTGCCCGGCGTCTGGGTAGCCTCGGTTCCGAGGGTTGTGGGAGTCATAGTTGTTCTCGGGAAGCACGGTTGAGGCTGTATGTGAAGTGCTGGATGTAGCGATCACACGCACATTGACTTTGTGGATGGAGGCGGTCTCCAGGAGCAAGTCCTTCACCAGCTTGAAGATGTAGAAGTGCGAGAGGTAGTTGATGGCGAACTGCGACTCAAAACCATCCTCCGTGAAAGCCCGAGGAACCGCGCCAACGCCTGTAGAGACGGCTTGTCAGTCATCGTGTCGGATCGAGACTGGTGCGGTCTGCATCCAACTTGATGAGACCACACCATGGCAAATAAGGTATGGAACCGACCTGCGTTGAGCATGAGAACGTCCAGCCTGTGAGCCCTGCTGAGGAAGTCCTCGGCGGCCTTCTTGACACTCTTCAAGCTGCTCAATTCAATCTGCACAATCTCCAATTTGTAATTGGGGTCCTCGCCCAGCAGCTGCTGCTTAACAATCTGCCCTTTGGCAACATCTCGGGTGGTGTAGAAAACCGTCATGCCGGTCTTGGCCAAAGCACGGACGATTTCAAGTCCAATGCCGCTGGTGCCGCCGGTCACCAGAGCCACTTTGTCAGACAGCTTGCCTACCAGCCCTTCGTCGTCAATGATATCAAGCGCAGAAGGACGAGCATCGCCTTCGCCCTTAGGGTCAGCATACACCGCTGCGTAGCGGTTGTTGACGTCAGGAAGATTCGGGGTGTAAGGCATGGTGTGAGTGTTATTCGATGAATTTGAGGAGTAAGTCAAGTTCCAAGGGTATATCGTCTTTGCTACAGTGTAGTACTGATGAATTGAAGATATCAGTTGATGGGAGAGCTGTGCAGTGATTCTTATCACAAATTAGATCACGGGAGCCTGACTACATCGGCGACTCCGCGATGTTACAGCAAAGCTAGCAATTGCTTTATCATCAGGAGAACTGATCATGTTTCCGAATATTTGATATCGGTAAAACAAGGACTACGTGCGCGCAATGAAGAATGGTACTGTATCGCCCAACTAATACCCTGCAACGCAAGCCGGGAACCAGATAGACGGGGCTTGATTTCCGTGGCATTAGATCTTATTTGGAGATATAAGCTTTTGATTGGTTACTGCTGATCTCTCGCATGACCGAGCTAAGATTTTTGGAACTCGGGCCATGAGAGAATCGCGAGAGAATTTGTCTTCTGGAGCTGCCTGTTTCAACGGGATATACTTAAGCTTACTGGTTCCCATTGCCGAGAAACGTTGGAGCTACAAAATATCCTGTAAGCCCTCCCATTTACGACAGACAACCCCCAAATCCAATCTATTCCTACACAACTACAGCTGTGACGACCCAAACATGCCTCACTCGACCGAAGATCGTGCCCCCACAGTTGAGGCCTTTGTGAACTACCATCAGCCGCCGCCGGAAGGCGAGGTCTTCCCTGTGCAATATGTGACCACGGTCGGGTTTCAACGCCAGAAATACGACAGACAGCTGGTCACCGTAACAGATATTCGGCAATGCGATGAAACCTTCGGCCTGGATAAGCAGGGCTTTGAAGTCGTGCAGAGCACGATCCAGGAAAAGAAGTGGGACGGCGATTACAGATTTGGACTCCCTCCACAATTAAACAAGGATGTGCAGGAAATGGTCATGAGGCAGTAAGCACCATTTTAACCGGGAGACTGCTCCGGCAGTACCGAATTTACTTGCGTGAAGCTGATGCGTCGACTTTGGCAGTTCGGGCGCGAGCTATGTTCACCCTTTTGCTCCCCACGTTATACGGAGTGACCCCATCCAGAAGGTCCTAGACATCCCGAAGAATATCTCAGACGGAGAGAGCCTGGGAATGACTCCGCCAGCTACATTTATCCACGTCGGTAAGGAACACTTTTGCTACATCTTCCTAATTAACAGCATCTAATTTACCGACGCCAGATCAATCCTATGATGGGGCCGAAGTCGTGCTGAACAGACTGCCCGAGGCGGACAAGCTCCGACCTCTCACTAGGAAGAGATGGGGCATCATCAACGTGTGGCAGCCTCTGAAAGCAGTCAACCGCGAGCCTCTGGCTATGTGCGATGCCCGAACCGTGGAGGAACACGAGCTCCGGCCAGTTACGACCCGGATTGTCATCGGCCAGCCTCCCAACACCATCAACAAGGACAATGAGCAGTGGCATTTGACTTCTAGCCCGCAACACAGATGGTACTACGCTAGTGGTATGACAACGGACGAGGCGCTTCTGATCAAGAACTTCGATTCGAAGCTCGATGGGCGTGCGAGGCGGGTGCCGCACACCGCCATTCAAACCCCGTATGATGAGGGCCCTCCACGACAGAGCATTGAGATCAGATGTTTGGTGTTTTGGGAGCATGAAGAGAAAGAGTAGATAAGGAGGGTGTGGAGTCACGATTTTGCCGCTACTGTTGGTATTCATTCGTCGAGAACGTAAGCAGGGAAATGTTATTTAAATATGGCGGTCTAACAAGGAAATGGTGAAATCTATGCTCATGGGTTTATCCCGCAAATAGGTCATTTTCCCCGATATTGCCAAATCATCAACACTTTTGAGATTTTGCCTCACCTTTCCACCAGATATGGTCTACGGAGTCTGAATATTCTCAAATGTGCCGTCGATTCTGGTTTAAGCTTGTTGGACATTATGCCCGCACAAATGCAGCCTGGAGATACAGTACATGGTCGCCTAATGACATGACATTCGCGAATGGATGTGAAAGACAGGCCAACTCTGATTAGACTCTGTTCTTCATGAAGTCCAGTTTTTACCGCGAGTCCTAGTTTGTTAGGTGACAGCTAAGCCATGCACGGCTCTCAGTATTCCAAATATTTCAGGTTGGATCGCGATATCTGATCAACCGTGCCGGCTAATCATTTTTCAGCGCACCAGTTGTAGTTCTGCCAACGGCAAACCACAGGCATTAATGCCCGGACCCATCGGGCTTCGCACATCCGACGTTCTCCGAAAGCCAAGCCCAACCCCAAGAGCCTGTCGCACCTGCGGCATCGTCGCAAGAGCGTAGTGTTGCCAATTTTGCGTCAGCCGTGCGCAACGAGGGAAGATATACAAATAGGGAGCACGTATAGGGATCCAAATCATTTGTGAAATCTGTAAAGTTGAACCCCTAGGACTACGGATGTGAATAGCAGAAGAGCACCATGAGCGAGCCATCAGAAAGTTCGACGAGATCAACACGGATGTTCTCGTACAACATTTACGTGTACAAGAAACCGGATATGGACGAGGCCAGCCATCATGGCCATATAGAGAAGGTCAATACTCCGATCATCAAGGCATTGCTGGAGAAATACGGTGCCGTGTCGTACACGGTGGTGAGTCTCCCGTTCGACCCTGCGGAGAATTCGCCTGAGGAAGTTTGGCCATCGAACTAATATTTCGGTCAAGACCCATAATGACGCCAGTGCAAGGGCAGACTTCGATCGCCTATTTCCCGAGGCTCCTGCAGGAATGCTTGTGAGTGATATCTTTCAGAAAATCAACGTTTTTCAGCCTTGCAGCTGAGATCTACTGATGCCCCATGATTTTTCGCGTTTCTCTGACTTGGAATCGTCGAGCAGTTGGATTATGACACGGTCATTTCCATGATTGTGCCCAATATCGAGTGCATCGAGAAAATGCGCCAGGACCCGGATTTCTTGTACAAATTCATTCCGGATCACTTTAACTTTGCTGACATGACTCAAAGCCGGTGAGATCCCTCATGTTCCCGTGCCTTTGATTTTCCGCTACGGTTCTAACGATGCTGTGAAATAGTTGCATCGTTGGTTGGGCAGAATACTATCATTTTAAATAGCGTGATCAGAATTAGGTCAGGTACATTGCGTCAACTGTTCGAAAAACAGCCCTGTTTTGGAAGTGCTTTATTGTTTTCCTTGATGAGGTTCGTAGCGAATGAATCGAACATGTTCTGGCAGCCCGGAGATTGATGAATGGGCCGCCCGAACTTAGTTCAGATGCTTATTCCGTATATCTATCCTGATCAAGTATCGTAACTACCTGAGTATAGAAACCAAGTGTTTGCTGACACAAGCATATTTGGAACCAAAGTATCGCTGCTAATACGCATATTCAACAAGAGATCAATGCATATTTGACCATAGCACTAACCGAGCATTTCAATACGAAGTCTCGATGGGGAGCAAAAGCGAGACGGGCACAGCATTTGAGTGATTTTCGGTACCCGGCTCCCAGAGAATGCCGCAGTGCAACCTCGAATGCACCACCCCTGTCGTGTGGTGAGATCTCTGATGCTGGTTACAAAACACCGATCTAGCTCGCCTGTGATAACACGGCCATCCGACACTGATACAGCGTTTCCCCTTACCAACACACAAAATCCAGATCCTTCCCTCTACCCCATCAATGTAAACAAGATGAAATA
>JACBFG010000020.1:275607-315307 GCA_013435955.1 Diaporthe sp. HANT25 | reverse complement strand
CCCCCCCCCCCCGTCGACTGATAATTCCATTCGCGATTCCTCCAGCTCGTGTCTAAATCAATCAACAAACATGTCCTCAGGACCTGGTACGACGGACGTCGAGCAGCAGCAGCAGCGCGCTGTAAAGAGCTCGGATGATGTAAAAGATGGAGATGAGCCCGAGTATCCGCAGGGTTTGCGCATGGCAGCCATCGTGGCCTCGCTGTTCGCCTCCATCTTCATCGTGGCTGTCAGCCAGACCGTCCTGGCTGCCGCAATACCCGTAAGAAACAGTCATTGACCGCTGTTCTCATCAGTAAAAGCTTGATTCTACGTTGCTATTTGCTGACACTAGTCATCTGCACCACATAGACCATCACAAGCAACTTCAAGAGCAACGACGATGTTGCGTGGTACAGCACAGGCGAGCAGGTCTCCGCGGTGGCGCTGCTCCTCCCTTTCGGCCGAATGTACGCGCTTTTGAATAACAAATGGGTCTACCTGTTCTCCGTGGTGGTTTACCTCGTCGGCAGCGCGATCTGCGGGGCGGCTCCTACCTCGACAGTGTTCATCATCGGACGGACGATCCAGGGCGCTGGGCTGGCTGGTGTCTTTGGGGGCACATTCATACTGATCGCGCGTATCACGCCTCTGAGGACTCGAAGTCTTTATGCTGGCTTGTGCGGTGCCGCGTACGCTATTGCCGCTGTTGTTGGGCCAGTCATCGGTTAGTACGCGCCGAGCTGGAATCATCCCCATCCGATAGAGACGGAGGAGCGACTGACATGCCCGCAACTTCTAGGTGGCGCGTTTACTTCAAGAGTCTCATGGAGATGGTGCTTCTATTGTGAGTCATTATTCCGCTCACGCACGAGTCTAGAGACTCCTGGCAAGGAGCTAACCTGAGCAGTTAACCTACCCATCGGAGCCGTGTTCCTTGTCATCATCTTTGCCTTCCTACCGGCCTCCCTCGCCACGGACTCTCCCGAGTTGAAGGGCAAGCCAATCCTCCAGAAGATAATGCGCTTTGATCCATTGGCATCCCTTATCTTGCTCAGCTGCCTGGTTTGTCTGGTGCTAGCCCTACAATGGGGAGGGGCTCAATACGCCTGGAACAGCGGGCAGGTGATAGCTGTTCTGGTGGTTTTCGGGTGTACGCTGATTCCGTGGTTGTGGCTACAATACAAGCAGGGTGACGAAGCCACAGTGCCATTCAGTCTCGTGTCACAACGAACTGTAGCCGCTTCATGTTTGTACCTGCTCTTCCTGAACGGTTCTTTCGGCATCTTCATTTTCTATCTTCCGATTTGGTAGGTATCTACTCGGTCAACCGACCATTTCTACTAGTGTCTCTTGAGCTGCTCTGGTACATTCGAAGCTGATAGTGTGATAGGTTCCAGTCCATCGATGGCGACAGCGCCGAGGGATCCGGCATTAAACAGTTGGCACTCTCTATAAGCACGGCCATCAGCTCGATCGTTGCCGGTGGATTGGTTGCAGCGATTGGGTGGTACAACCCTTTCTTGATCCTTGGCCCCATTTGTTCCACCGGAGGCGCGGCGATGCTGATCAAGATCCGGCCAGGCACATCTGCTGCTTACACGTACGTACCGAGCGGCATTCCAAGGGTTGGAGCAAACTATTGGATACACATTACTGATATTATCCTTATTATAGCCTAGGAGCCCAGATTCTGGGTGGTGTTGGAGTCGGAATCGGAGCCGAGCAGGCCAATGTCGCTGTTCAGGCCGTCCTGCCACCAGAGAAGATATCTATGGGGACGAGTCTTACGCTCTTCACTCGACTTCTCGGCTTTGCCCTGGCAGTTCCCATTGGCCAGAACGTACTACAACAGGCACTTTCCGACCGTCTTGGAGTGGCGGTAGCCGCTCAAATATTTGGCGGTGGAGGTGTCACTGATATACGTGGAAACCTGGAAAGAATATTCGGCGCCGGCACACCTGAACTGCAGGGCGCCCTTGAGGATGTCAACTTCGCCCTAACGCAAACTTTCTTGGTTGGATTGGTGATGGCGGCAACGTCGTTCCCGTTTTCTCTTTTTGTGGAGTGGAAGAGTGTTAGAAAACCAAAGGAAGACGGAAAAGAGGAAGGTACAGATAAAGCACGTGAGGTGAGAGATCAGAGTATGGAGATGGACGACATGTCAGGCAAGAAATGAGAGAGCCCCTACGATGCTGCAACACAGGTAGAATTGGGCGCCAGAAAATGATGAGATCTAGGTGCCTACTACAATGGCATGGAGTTGAGAGTGTTCAAGCATTGAGGGGAGACCTTAATTTGGGAACATATGTACAACATTGGCAATTAGTTTGATGGAAGTCATCGCAACTCTCAATTATTTTTGTGTGCGTCCAGAATTGTTCCCCAGCATTATACTAAAACAGAAGTCCTAGATGTTGGCGGTACTATTGCACATCAGTGGTTACGAAATCTTTACTGGACCTAGTGGCTAAGACAACATGAGATCATGCCACCCGAGAAACGAGTTTTTCTCTGAGGGCTCTACTGATATTGATGTACATGAAGCTCCAGCAGACAAAGACGCCCCTGAATACCTCACATCACTGCCCGGAGCACCTTGGGAATCGACTGCCGTTCGCCAATGCCGCTGAAAGACAACACATCTGCACCAAACATGGCAGGCTAGTATTCCTAGCTCCTGTGCGGCTAAGCCTGCAATGGTACCTTACCTGGTCGGTTTAGGCGCCTACTCCGGATCGATCCTCCGGGAGGTTATCCTGCACGCGACTAAAAATCCTTGTACGGCAAGATCCGGATAGTGCATCAACACCCCCACGCTAAAATGTCGCCCGAAGGTGGAACCCGGTGATGGACGATATCCCCGTGTGCAGATCACATTCACTCGCCGGTCGTGTTCGATTGTGGCCGAATTCCTTAACCAAAAAGTTCGTGTTCGTGTTGGTGAAACTGCTTTCCCCGATTCAAGGATGTGATGGCAACTTTGCGTCGGCGAACGATTCCCGGCTTGTCCAAATTCAACCCTACAACGCAGACATCACACCGTGACATCTAAATTCTGCAGTTCAGAGATCACCAACACCCTGGTATGTGGTTGGTATAACGCGAGCCAAGAGCCGCCGGCTGGTTCCAAATTGGCGTACCAAGAGTTGTCAATGCTGCCATCTAATACGCCAACCCCGAAATGCCGGCTTCACTCCAGGCAGGCCCCGGTGGAGGCGAAAGTCCAGAAGCCTCAGATGCAAGGTCTCCGTCCCCCGGATGGACATCTGATGTCGTACCGGGTCCCTGGGCGGATCATATCATCCATATTTTCCACGGCTCGGGTTGCAAATTGGTGTGTGATAATTCGGTATACAGTTCGTTTGCCAAGGGTGGGGCCGCTGCGATCATTCCCCCATTTCGATGAGTCAGCAGAAGGCCTAATTTTGACGACATGCCTTTGATGTCCAATGAATGGGCAGGAAGGACATCTATGACGCTTATGTCTGCACGGTTTTGTTTGAGTTCGACTTCAGTCTATCAGGACTGCATGCCAAGCGGTTGCACTGATATGTTGCCCAGGCGGATATTCCGAGTCTCTGCAGATTCAATTCACTATTCCAGCGTTTGCGCCGCGCGCCGGTTCATCCGATTTGTGCGAGTTGCCAGGATTCCCATGATCTTGCTTCCCGACCTGGACTTGGAGGCGAGAGATTCAATCAGCGAGTGACGATACTGGTGATAGTCTCAAACTGCAACAAATGCTGCGTTGACTCCAGTCGCATGAAGTGCCAGCCAGGAGACACTGTTTTCATTTGTGCAAAATCCTACGTCAAACAGTATCAAACAGCTGCCAGCAGCTACCAGTCTATCAATCTGAAGCGAGGGGCAAACATGTTGGCATCTTGGCATTGACTAAGTGTACTAAAGTAGTTGACATGACCAGGGTGTGCTCTGGATTCCAGAGGGTGACCTAGATTGATGGAAACAAGGAGCTACTCAGAAGTATCGTCCTCCCAGAAGAGGAAAAACCGCGTCTCAAGGCTCCTCCTTGCCGGTCCAAAACAGTCAGGAGTGGTGGCAGCGCAGTGTGGGGCGCGCCTAGCCCTGCCATCCTTCTTGGAGTCAAAGATCTTGATGAGGATCACGTCGTCCCTGGTCATGCCGCCCCGGAACCACCACTTGTGCTGCTCCAGCGACTCCGGCGCCGTGACTAGCCACATGTGGTTCTCGGTGGGCGGCTTGGGCCAGTGGAATGGGACGCAATGCATGGTGTCGTGCAGCTCCTCATCCCGGACCGAGCGGGCGTCGCAGAGGGTCAGGAACTCCCTGCGAATAGGCTCCAGGGGCCGCCACATGTTGACGATCGCCCAGCGGTGCTTGTCCTTGTGGTCGACCCACTCCCCCGGGGGCAGGTCGTCCTGCAGCCTGCGTATGGCGCCGTCGTAGGACTGGTCGACGTGGACGTAGTGCGCCGACAGGAGGCCGCCGTCGGTCATGGCCATGTCTGGCCTCTTGGCGTCCTCCTCGGGGTCGCTTCGCCAGTCCCGCTGGCGAACGAGGTGGGAGATCAGCCGCACATCACTCGCCCCGGTACTTTTAACCGCAATGTGTCAGTTGTCATGGTTTCAGGGAAAGTGGTCGCGGCAAGTGGGGCCAGTGGTATTCTAGTTCTGGGCGCAAACTTACAGTTTCCTCATGAAATCCTCGGCCTCAGGATTGTATTCTCTAACGAGCTCCTCGTCCAAGGGGATCCAAGGCATACCCTTGTAGGAAGACGGGAAATGCTCGAATTGGAAACCAGTGGTGTCTAGACTGAATTCCTTCTCTCTTCCACGAGCATTGTGGGTCCTGACGGTGGTAGTCTTCCACTTGCGCCGCATCAAGTGCATGGTTCCACCCCACAGGACCTCAGTGCCCCCCTCGGCAGGGTCCAAGCGGTAGTTGAGGTCTACATCATAGTAGGGTGCTGGGTGTGGCTGCTTTTCCTCGGTGGCGTTTTGCTCGTCGTTGTGAATTTCCTTGGTAGTTGTGGAAGGAGTATTGACAAGCTTGTCTCCAACCTTGATAGCCTTGGGCTTTGATATGTCGAGGAACGACAGCTCGTCCTCGGTGCCGTGATATATGTCGAGAGTAGGCATGCTGTGCGAACGAGGTTATATAGTGCAAATTGAACTAAAGGATCAGTGCATGCCTCCAAATGAACCGCACTGGCCTCACAATAACCTTGTTGGGGCCATTCTTATATACTCGACAGCCAGATTGCCGGCATCAGATTGGTCATTTCCAACCCCGTGGTCATCTACGTCTTTTTCTCGGTCACTCGGCCATCAGCTATCATATTCCGTCCTTTTCATCGGGGAATGGTACTCCTTTACCCGCGCCACCGAGTGCGAACTGGGCTCTGCTTTCGCGGGGTTGACTCCAGGCTTTACTACGTTTTTCAACCCCGCCATACTATTTCCTTGGCCACCTTCTTCCCGCCAAGTTCCACAATAGAGCTCCTTGTTCTGTCTTGCGAGCAAGCTCTCGCTATTCTAGCCGACTTGGGGAGCTGGACGTAGCTTGAGTCAGCAGCTATCTACGAGGAGAGGTAATCAGTGATTGCTTCTCACCCGGTATGATGCCCATCAGGTGAACTCGCAGTCCTTGGGGGACCTGCAGTCAGCAACTAGCGCCTTTCGATGAGGCGCAGCTTGCTACGAGCTGCTGATCAGTCTTATAAGCGTTCTTGGGTCTCATGCCAATGACGACGATACTCCAATAGTGTCACGCACACATGCGAGGTGGTGGACTTAGAATAGTCATTTAGTTCATCGAGAACGTTGATGGATGGAATGAAAAGTTTGTCGAATTCCTCCTAAGCAGACTATCAGGGTATTTTAAACGGCCGAAACGCCATGCTATACACATTCGATATCCACAATAATTACATTTCTGGGCGCCGCCCAGTCTGCTCATTTTTGCTTGATGCTGTTAGCTCGAGCAATGACACGATTAATTTCCTCCTGCAACGTCTGCCGGTGCTGCTCTATCAAAGTTGACTCGATGTCCGTACTGGATGTTGGTGTAGACCTCGGAGAAGACACGGAAGATGATGCCGATTGTAAGTTGCTCAGCTTCCTCATGAATGGCTCGATATGTTCTTCTAGCTGGGTCAAGACCAGGTGTGCGCTTAAAAGCTTCTGCGCTTTGCTGTCCAGCCGGTAGCTGCCCATGAATGAGGGGGCCTTCGCGATGCGCCCGAAGAGAAGTGATTGCTGGGCCGGGTGATCCTGTGGGTTGCTGTCGTCTCCCAGAATCTCAGCATACCAGCCGATGGCCTTGTGCAGACCAATACATATCAGCACCGCGACGTCCTGCCTCAAAGAGCAACGACAGTCGAGAAGGTTTCCAAGCTTTCTGAGTGCCTTGCCGTTCTGAGACAGGACCATGCCGACTTCCCGAGGTGTATCATCAAGAGTGTCCTGCATCTGCAACGAATATGTGGCGTCGTTTGATGATGTGATGCACCCCCTCGCGGGAACATGTAAATCTGTGAGGATTTGAATAGCCTCCGTCAAACAGTCGTCAGGTTTCTTCGGAGGCAGAGACCGCAACCCGGCATCCGAAAGGGAACCGAAGTCTGACTTGGGCACAGCGGGGTCGCTTTGCTGGGACTTGGGGTTCCCAGATGCCTGGGGCTCGCGGGCCTGTTCGACGATGTAATCGAAGTTGTAATCGTATGTTGGCGACTTGTACTCCTGAGGACCGGCAGACACTACGTCGAGATCGTTATTACGCTCCATCGATGGAGTCAAATCCGCAGTCAGATCCATCTCCACGGGCAGTGTTATATTCTCCGGCGATAGACTCAGCATCCAGCCAATATGTTCCTGGTCGGTTACTGAGAATGGATCCGAGATATCCTCCAACGAATCCTCGATAGCGTTCTCTGACAGCAAGCGAGGACGAGCTGGAGCGATTGCGGTAATTGTGGATGGTGCCTTCTCTCCGCTTGTGGAACCTCGAGGTTGTCTTGGGGGCGAGTCGGCGACGCGAGCTCGTTCTCCAGTCCTTCTCGACATGCTATACTCGCACTCGAGGCCTTTGTCGACGCAACGGTGGCATTGCGGGCGTTCTTTGCTGCAGCGGATCTTCTGGGAACTGCAGGCGTTGCACGAGTTGCGCACCTGTCGTTCTTTGCGGTTGGTTCCAACGTGGACTACTGGGTTGATAGAAGGGTGCATCGACTTCATGTTGTGAGACTTTGTGGAACTGCATTGGATGTAGTCGACATGATGGGTCTCATTCTTGAGTCTGGACGTTGCGGTCGCAGGTACTTCGTCCAGGAACCTCCTCAAACGCGGATAGCTTCTTCCATGAATTGGTGATTGACTTTTCTGGCCAATTTAGACCGTTTCGGATGCCA
The DNA here is from genome assembly GCA_013435955.1 of Diaporthe sp. HANT25. Classification (NCBI taxonomy): domain Eukaryota; kingdom Fungi; phylum Ascomycota; class Sordariomycetes; order Diaporthales; family Diaporthaceae; genus Diaporthe; species Diaporthe sp. HANT25. The sequence goes on along the minus strand of JACBFG010000020.1, from coordinate 307,935 downwards.
CTGCAGATAAATTCTATTCCATTGTGCCGGTCGCAAAGCTCTCCTATCATGGGGAGACACTCCAGCCACGAAAGCCCAGTACCCGGTTGAGATTAACGGTCCCTACAGATCTGGACCGCACCTTCTCGCTATTCGGGAGCAACATCTTGACCCGAATTATCTCTACAGACGCCTTGCGGTCGGTGGGTAGTACCTACATGGCGCCATATTGCATTGATAGATCTGTCCAACACAGACATGAAAGAGGGTGTGGACGTTTAGCTCCAGTTGGCAAGACCCGCTAGCGAGGTGCATCAAGTAATAGGTTGGTCATGGAACCGTGTCGCGGCCAAGACATCTCGACTGCCCCCGCGTATTCCAACCCCAGAATCGTGAAGATTAGTGGGTTGCATACTGATTATTCAGCCCTCACAAACGTAGTCTACCCCGCGGTAGCCGCTAAATGTATATTAAGCCAAGACCTCGGCAGCCATTCTTTGACAACACATACGGCGAATTACCGAATATCGAGACCTATATGCGAGTTCTATTGCGACATTCTTCTGTGCCCTGTGAAGGGTGATAGGGATATCGATCCTGGGCTAACCTGAGAAGATGGATCTGGCGATACCTCCTTGAGTAGGAAATAGATGGCCGACCAGCGTTGTGTCACTTTCTTTCAAAGTTACCCACAGCCTACCTGGTGAGTTTGATAGATGGCGGCCACCCCACCGGAACCGGTGAACTTGCGTATTTCTTTCTCCTCTGTGTAACAATACTATTATACCATGCTCAGGAAGTCTATGACACCTACAGAACTATATACGACGACGTGCCCACCGTTATTTAGACACAAACAACATATTTAACAAAAATCGGGCCGGAGGCAGCCGGACCGCTCTTGGGCCCTAAAGGATATCCTGGGTAAAATGCCCATCTTCTGGTGCCGGTGATCAGATGGAAAATGCTTGACTGCTTGACTGCTTGGCAGTGCTCCCAGATCAACGGGATTTGTCTACAGGTATCCTGCGGACCCCCACGCCTGTATGTGACATGTCGTTGACTTTCCAGACCAGCATAGAGCCCACACGCATGGGACCTGTCTTAGAGCCCAGAGGTATCCTCTCATAATGATGGTGATGCTTGATGTGTCTTTTGCGCCTGAAACGCGGTGCCATTATCCATTTTTGGAAGGTCTGGATCGTGACTTGTGAAAGCCAGGAGTGCCATGGCTACTAAAAATTCTTGCCTGACTTCTAGGTGAATCATCCGGTGATGCCAATTCTTCCCTCAAAAGTCTAGATTCGATCTCCACTCCCATGTAAATTTCATGCGTTTGGCCGTTGATCGGACACAAGGAATGAAACCTGGACCACATCCTGCCGTCATGTATCGATCAGTAACATTGTCACAAACATGATATCTCTCGGGCCGAGATGTCGTATTGCGAGATGGTAGGCGCCTGTGTCCACTGCATTACATGTCAATGTGCCTCGTAGAAAGTTTCCGAATTTGGTTATTTCCGAGGATGTAAATCGGCTCATCGTTTGTTGATTTTTGCAAGTTGACTCAGTCCTCACTGCCTTCCACATTCAAGCAACTAAGCTTGGATTTCTTTTCTCATGTAAATTCTTCGTCGACAGAACTCAGTTTTCGAAACGCGGTGGTGGACTGGCTGGTGCGGTCGTAGAACCACTCGAGACGAGCGTTGTGCTGCTCAATCGTTAACTCCAACGGAAAGATAACAAGACGAGTCCTTTGAGTTGACTTATCATAACACACCTTTTGGTTGCCTTACTGCAGGATGCGCTACGGTCTCATTCGGAAGCTGTCCAGTACGCCACATCTTCTAGGGGTCCTTGCTGTACGGTACTTTAACATGTCTCGAGCATGTCTTTCAACGACAGCAGTCTCAGAGGATTATGGCCATGTGCATCGGATGTAACGTAGATAAGCGCGCACTGCTACCTACCAAAAACATCCTCTTGGCAGCTATGTGATTGGGAGTCTCTATCTTCCATTGTATCAACCACACCGTTATGCTTACTTTTGCCACTATATCGGTGCCGCTTCGGCGTTCGATGCGCGCCAAGGGTGAGTAAGTTTTAGTCTATTTTTTATTTGCCCGAGATAAGCGAAACCATCAACCCTCCCCACCAAGGGGAGGAAAGCCTTTTGTTTAGGTATTGCAAGCATGTGAATTAAATAGCTACAGAATGAAGACGTCTGAATAAGCTTCAAACAGAATTAATTAGCTTTCGTGTGTCTATCTTAATATAGATGTCACTAACATAGTGTGACATGGTGTGAAGAAGTCTTTCTCTTTTCCCAATTTATCCCCAAACCGAGTATTTGCTTGCTATCTACTGGCTTGATCATTTATGAAAAGCAAGAAAGTCTTCTATGGAAATATTAAAACATGAAAATCGAGCTTTGAACTTAATTCATACCATCAAAGTGAGAGCTGAAAACATGCTATGTGCAGACATTACTTAACATAGCGCGAAGTTTTATATGGGTTCGAGATTGGTATGATACGAAAGTCTTGACGTATTGTATCTCTGGAAATATTTGACAGTATTTCACTAGCATTTCGCTGTAGTCTCTAGAGTTAGATTAGGTGTCAAAACGTGATTTTATTGCGTCAGCTACTCAGGAACCCGCCTCTACCCTAGTAGACTTTGTCAGCTGGTAGATCATAAGCTAAGTAGATGTCTAAGCACGCAAGCTTTATGCTAGATCATGCGTGTGAAAGAGATATCATGCATGTTGCACCCCTAAGGCAGATGGCAGCTGTCAGTCAATCTCGAATGCCGATGCGGTACCACATTAATTAGAGGTAGTTAGGTAAGCAAGGCATAGTTTTATAAAGTTTCCAGTACAGTTCAGATGTTATATGACCCTTGCTACCAAACAAGTGACGACCGTGAAAGTAACCCTCAGAGAAAATCCCCGCATGTTGCTAAGGATTGTGTCCATTTGTTCGAGTCTCCCACTCAACATCCATTCGTGTGATTTCCATGAGCGACAATTCGCCTTGCTCTGGTCGATGAACCTTCTGCACCTTGATCTGAGGTGTGACAGACCTGCATAAGCTCTCAAATGCGGTGAGCGTGCGCTCGCGGCCGTTCAAATTCATCAACATCAACAAATCCCGATCGCTGAGTTGTAGAATACACTTAGCCTTGACTGAAACACAGAGCTGGGTTGAGAGAGTGGGCTGATAGCGAACTTACTGCATGCGACGCTCCCTCTCGCGAGATTCCTGGCCTGGCTCTGGAACCACCACGTCATTGATTATGATGCGGTCCTGTGGCCTCAGACTTGTGGCTAGCTGTTGGAGGATTTTCTGAGCATACTTGTCGCTCCAGTCATGGAGGATGAATCGGCAGAAATAGGCAATTGACACCCCTTCGCCAACTGAGTGCTCAGGCTGAACTGTCATGAAGTCATGCGAGAGGAATTCGATCCGTGACTTCAGATCCTCTGGGCAGCTCTTCTCACCCACGGCCACAGTCTCGGGGAGATCCTGGACCTCGAAACGGAGTGATGGATACTTCTTAGCCAACGCCATGGCCACGTGGCCGGGGCCACCGCCAACATCCACGATCAAGTGGCCCCCGTCCTTCTCCAGGAGATGCCAGGGGTATCCACCGTCCACGGCGTGGCGCACATCATACGCACCGCCGACTGCGATCCCACGCATGGCGCGAGCAAACATCTCGTGCAACTGGTGACCGTCCGCCTCGCGGAATCGCTGGAATTGCGAGACCTTCCTACCGATCGAGGCACCATATGCGGATTCGTCAGCTTCCATGCTGTAGCCGTAGGACGCTAGTGCCTTTGGGATCGATGCCCCCGCCGGGTATGCGATCGTGGCGCTTAGATCCATCCATGCCTCAAGGTCCGGATCTGTCACTAGCAATGCAGATGTGCTATTGTGGCCGACACGGCCGCCTGGTAGGGCCTCGAAGAGTCTAAAGGAGGATGCATGCTGCAGGATGCGTTCGACAAGAGCCGGTGTGACTTCGGGCTTGCCGACGGCTGCTGCAATTGCATCGTAAGTGGTCGTGCCCTCCAGTGGGATGTGGCTGGCGAACTTGTGCTTCAGGGCAACTTGCAGGGTGGCCGATGCGCAGTGATCGAAGCTGAGGGTGACGAGTGTGTCGCGTGGGCCGCGGACGAGTCGAATGATCTGCTCGGCTGCATCGACAAGAGTTGACCTGGCAGAGAAATAGGTGGCATTGGTTGAGTTGAGCTCGACGTTTGGTGTCTCAGCCTCAAGAGACGGCTCAGGGAAGCCGCGCTTCGACAGAAAGTGACGGTATTGATCCGACGCGGATGACAAAATTGAGACAAGCTCGGAGAGCTCTGTGGCTTCCACGCGACTGGGCATGATGAATGTACGATGCAATGGACCTTTCCAAGTGAGTCTCTGACTATGATTAGAAAGTGGGTTCTAAATCTTGTGGGCAAGTCTTCCGAGTTTGACAACCACGGTGTAAAAGTATGCTCTTACGGTAAATCGCATCCGAATGTCGCGAAATAACGACGAAAGGCAGGCACTCAATCCAGCGTGTTCGCCTGTAGCTTGACAAAAGAATCGTCTGCGGGCGGAGCGCAGCATGCGTTGGTAGCTCCAAGACAAATTGTGCATACGATATCTCAGCCATGGCATTTTCTGAATTCCCGTGTTCGGTGAATGCAAACGTTGGGCCTGGTGCAGGTTTCCGAACGGCAAAGTGAGTAGCGTATAGTGAGTACGTATCTACACCTTGTCCAATTCGGTGATCATTGGATCCCACTCTATTTGCCGACAAGTGGCACGACAATGTTACCGGCTGGTCACTCTGAGACAGTCTCAAGGCGGTTCTATGCTGATGAGACCTCATGGCTTGTGAAAATGGGGTTTCACTCATTCAATCGGAAAGCTAACTTCCAGGTTTGCTATTGTCGGGCTCTTCAGAGACTGGAACCACCTTCTGGTAATCAAAGTTCCCGAAAAGCCCAGGAATCTGCGTGTGCTGTCGTTCCTTGGGCTTAGGCACACGCATGGGATCCCAGGAGGGCTCAACGGTTTCTAGTGAACGTCACAAATTCTGCAAAGAATAAGCTGGAACAATAGAATTAGTCTCATATACCATAATTTGAACCACCCAGGGCGTTGTTGGAGACGTAGCATTGCTTCAAAGATGAATGGCAGACCAGTGCCGGTGTTGCATGAATACAGATATGGTAGCTATGGTGCGGAACATTGTACGCTATCCTTTATTGAACTGTACCTAGGTAATCAAAGGCACACAAATCCAGTAGAAAGCTGCGGTCAAGTTCTCAAATCAATACTCAATTACGGCAGTATAATGACAGAAAGTATGCTGTGACAAAAAGAAGAACGACCAGACGCCAACGTCACAGTCCGGCCCATGTTTGGCACTCAGCCAACGACTTCAACCCAAACATTTTCTTGGACCCAATCTCGCTACGCACAATGCTGATATACGCACGCTTCCTCATATCTGACTCAAAGACGCCCACACCGTTTGTCTCGGGCGATCCGTTCGATGCAACAAGTACTTTAGCAAGGCTGGCCGCATCGCAGATCGCGGTGTTTGCGCCGACGCCACCACAAGGGCTCATTGGATGGATTGCATCCCCAAGCAAGGTCACCCATGCCGAGGGCTCCCATGCAGGGACTTCGGCGACCTGGGACGCCACACGGATAAGTGTGGCTTGGGAAGTGTCCTGGAGCTCCAGTACTGAGCGAAGCGAGGGGTGCCATTCTGTTGTGATCCGTAGTGCCAGACTGGATGCTTGAGAAACTTCGCCATTCATGTCTTCTTTCTGTAGGATTGCAGACTTTGGAGAGGCGTGCACGCCATTGACCCCATTTTGCCCATTGTCGCCGAGTGGGAAACGCTTCTCGGGCCCGATTAAGGCCCAGTACACGTAGTCTTCCGGCAGCTGCTGCCTGTGGGCCTGGCGGCTTTCCTCACTGAAACGGATGGGCTCCAGGAGCAGTGTCACTGGAGTCTCGCCTATGATGCAGGACTGCAGCATGGGAGCGCTGTCCGACACGACTGTCATCCAACGCAAGCCCTTCTCAGGGAAGCGTTCGAGCAGGTCGGGCGTCATTTGTGTCTTGCCGTAGATACATATCGCCCCTGTATCTTTGAAGGAATGAGACGGCAGGTATTGCCGTCGAACTGCTGAATGAAGTCCATCAGCGCCAACAAGGAATCGTCCATGGATCACGTCGCCGTCTTTGAACGTTACTGAGACGCTGCTCGACTGCTCGTCGACAGTAAAAAAGTCCATGTCCTTGTTGAAAGTGACATGATCCGAGATGCCCTTAGTCAGGGTCCTTCGAAATGTTGCCCGATCAACTGTGTAAGTCGGACTCAGACCAAGCTTTCCACTTAGTCCGCCCCCAGAGCGGCTGTGCGTAATGTTGCCGCTAAAAGGACTGAAGTTTGTTTCCCCCACACTGAGTATGGCGCATGAGGTCTGGAATTCATTATAGATGTCCTCAGGGAGGATTTCCGCGAGTGCCTTGGATGCGTCGGCCTGAAGTTTGAGACGATAGCCCTGTGGGCGCGAATCCAAGGCGGCATCCCGCTCGAAGACACGGAAAGGGATCCCGGCCTTGTTTAGCGCTTGAGCAAGGCAGAGACCGCTGATTCCAGCTCCGACAATGAGGACGGGTTGATCACGGGAATCTCCAGTGACTCTAGGAGTAAATCGTGGGGGGTCTGTTATCCTGGCCGATAGCTCGGCGTCTTTCAGGCGAGCTGTCAACACGCCCATTACGCTGTCGTCAGGCATTGTCACCTCAGAGAGTTCCAGTCCAGCCCGATCAAGTAGTGCCTTCCATTCCTCCATTTCACGTTCCTTGGAGTTGAAGACTTGTCGCATCATCAGATCTCTGACTCGAAGTCGCTGTTCATGCAGGGCAGTCGTGGTGCCTGGCTGAGGCAAGACCGTGTCCATGAAGACGATGCGAGCGGCCGGATTTCGCTCAAGGACTTGGCGCAGATGCTGCAGGATAATGAGTGCTTCCTTGTCTGGCCAATCATGAATGATCATCCGCAAGAAGTAAACATGTGCGTCTACCACTGGCTGGGGTTTGAAGAAGTCGTGCGACATGAAGCTTATGCGAGACTTAATCGCAGGGTCGATGCTGGTATCTGTGTCGAACGACTGCTGTGCTGTCTCCACCGCCTCGGGTAGATCCTGGACGATAAACTCCAAGTTCTGGAACTCTTTGGCGACTTCGACACAGAGCTGGCCGTGTGAGCCGCCAATGTCGACGACCTTGGCACCGTGGGGAAGACTACCCCAGTCGAAACTCTGGACAGCATGGTCAAGGCTCCAAGGTCGTGATGCAGTGACACTGCGCATGTACCCCGAGAACAGGGCAGTCATATCTGGTGTCTTCTTGAGATAGTCGAAGAAATTGTCCGTGGTGTCCATGGCCAAGCTGAAAGCCACCTCATTCTTGGCCTCGGCCTTGGGCCAGGTGCGAGTCGCGTCGGCAAACTTGTAGGCTACAGGCATCGAGTAGTCTAGCATCCAGCGTGCCCAAGCCATAAAACTCTCATCTTGGACCAGCAAGGCCGAAGCACGAGTATGTGAGATACCAGGCGGAAAAGATTTGGATTCTTCCAAGAAGCCATTGACGGCCGCCATCCGTGACACACTTTTGAGATGGCCCTCAGGGACATTGGCCTTGCGTGCCAGGCTGAAGTAATCGATAGGGCTTCCGTCAAGAGGTAGGTGCTTCAACACATTGAGATCAACGAGCCATCGAACACAAGTCAACTCTTGATACTAGGAAAGACGAAAATGATTAGCTTTACAGTTCCTAAAGCTTAGATAAACTTTTTTTCCAGATTCCATTGTGAAAACTCACGCTATTTGCCAGGCGATCGAGATACTCTTCGGGGCCAGTGAGATGCTGGATAAGCCTGGTGGCGGCATCAATGAGCTTCTTGCGCGGCTCATGGGGTGATTGTACACGTTTCTTGTGGGTGCCATTTTCTCCATTAGTGGATGGAACGTGGTCGCTGTTTAGCTCGTGGATATACTCTGGTCCACTTGATAGGATTGTGCCCAGGCACAGCTCGATAGCCTTGTTGTGCGCCATCATGATGAGAGAGCAGAAGTCGTGCCAGAAGGCCTAGGAATATTTTTTGAAGAGCGTAGTGAGAACAAGCGGTGGATGTGGCGAGATCCAACTATAGACACCGAGAGACTAGGTCCAAATTAGCGAGGAGAGTGCAAGTTTGAGCCAAGAAATTCGAGGTACCTAGGTGACCGGTTGCCGATATGTTCTTCGGCGACTCTCACTATTGGTGACATTTCTACTGCAGTCACGCCTAAACACCACCCCTGAAAAGAGCAGCAAACACGCCGAGGTCATTGTACCTCACAAACTGGACTGGGTCAATTTGGAGCGGGGAGAGGCTGCCATGTAAGGCCTTCCTCCTGTGGTATGTGGAACAGTCGCCGCAGTCTCATGACTTAGAATATTGCTGCAGGTTACAGCCGAACTGTCAATCCCCGAGTTCAAGACGCAAGGCTGAAGCATATATCCAGTACATGCTTCAAGTTTCCAGTGAATCCAATGCCTTTCATCTTGGCCAGGGACGTGAATCGGACTTCAGACCTTGCATCTCAATATGCCTCCTTCTTTTCCAGATAACCGATTGTCCGTCTACGTTTTTGGCGATCAGACATACGATGTTGCAGACACGCTTTTGAGCCTTTCGCAAACTCGAGATGATACCCTACTTCTTGACTTCTTGTCGCGCAGTTGTGATGTGCTTCAACATGAGGTATCCCGACTTCCAGCACATCAGCGGGAGAGGTGCCCGTCTTTCACCAGCCTGGTCGACTTGGTGCCACTGTACCGGCGCGGAACCCTGAATACAGCTTTTATACAAGCCTTGACATGTATTGCACAACTCGGGCTATTTCTTGGCCGGGTCTCCAAGGGCTGCCAAGAGTATCCTTCGGAACGGAACTCGGTCACCGTCGGCATCTGCACGGGCGCCCTCGCTGCTGCGGCTGTGAGCAGTGCTCACAGTGCATCCAGTTTGATCAGACCGGTACGTACTTGACGCTCACACTTCATTGAATACACCTTCTAACTTCAGGGTCTCAGGCTCTTGAGGCTATCTCAATAGCTGTCCGTCTCGGAGCCCTAGCTTGGGATGCTGCAGACCGAATCTCACATGGCCAGCTGGACAAGAAGGATAAAGATGCCTATCCATCGTGGTCATGGGTCACCACAGGCTCAAACGTGGATGCCATGGAGAAGGCCTTGGAGCAGTATGCTTCCCAAACTGGCTTACCTTTGACCGCGGTCCCCTACGTCGCTGCTACGGGGGGACCGACTCAGTCAGTCGTCTCTGGCCCACCCAATATTGTGCCTGAATTCCTGGCATCAACTCTTGGGAAGTCCGTCGCCAAGACTTCAATGCCTATACGGATCACGGCGCCCTACCATTCTGGTACGCTCTATAGCAAAGAAGACTTGTCTCGCGTTCTTCTCTCGAGCTCATTTGAGGAAACATCAATCCCATTGCGGCTACCTGTCCTCTCTGTTTGTTCAGAAGGACAATACCCAGATGGGCGTAAGACTTTCACAGACGCACTGGAGATGGCAGTCCAGGACTGCATGACGCGCCGTCTCACCCTTGACACCTTGCCTGATCGGATTTCCCAGCATGTGAAAGCTATCAGAGCCAAACTTGCTCATCAAAAGGATGACAGTCAGTCGATGGCCGTCGAAATTCAGCCGGTGTCTTTCCCCGGTGCAGATCGACTAGGCCTTTTTGTTACCCAGTCAGTCAACTCGGACGCGGACTCGGATGCCTCCGTTTCTGTCAAATGTTCCGTGACCGTTCGCGAGCGGTGGCCGCTATCTGTCGATAACACCAAATCAGATCCACAACGTGGCTTACATTCGACTGCCAACTCCCGTCTTGCGATACTATCAGCCTCTGGCCGCTTTCCTGGAGGAGCCGACACCATGGATGCGTTCTGGAATATTCTTCTCAGCGGGATCGATACCCATAAAATGGTTCCTCCTGAGCGATGGAACGCGTCTGTCCACGTCGGCAATACTTCGGCTAAGAACGTCTCTGGCACCGGGTTTGGCTGCTGGCTGGACCAGGCCGCTCAATTTGATGCAGCTTATTTCAACATGTCGCCTCGCGAAGCTGCTCAGGTTGACCCTGCACAGCGTCTAGCTCTCCTGGCGGCCACTGAGGCCTTAGAACAAGCCGGCATCGTCCCCAACCGCACACCCTCGACGCATAAGAAACGCGTGGGGGTCTGGTTCGGATGCACCAGCAATGACTGGATGGAGACGAACAGTGCCCAGAACATTGACACCTATTTCATTCCGGGTGGAAACCGTGCCTTTATCCCCGGCCGCATCAACTACCACTTCAAATTCAGCGGACCAAGTTTCACCATCGACACCGCCTGCAGTTCCAGCCTCGCGGCCCTTCACATGGCATGCAGCGCCCTCTGGCGAGGTGAAGTCGATACAGCTATCGTAGGTGGCACCAATGTCCTCACCAACCCCGACATGACAGCTGGCCTAGACCGTGGCCATTTTCTTTCGCGCACCGGGAATTGCAAGACGTTTGACGACGGAGCTGACGGGTATTGTCGCGGAGAGGCGGTTGTCACCATCATTCTGAAGCGTCTCGACGATGCAATCGCAGATAAAGATCCTGTTCAGGCCTGCATCCCTCCTCGAGGTGTTGCCACCAATCACAATGCCGAGGCAGAGTCCATCACCAGACCTCATGCGGCTGCGCAGAAGGAGCTGTTTGAGCACGTTCTAAACGCCACAGGTGTTCGCGCCTCGGATATCAGTTATGTTGAGATGCACGGCACGGGAACTCAAGCTGGTGACTTTGGAGAGACAACGTCAGTGGTCACAACGCTATCACCCATCGACTCTCTTGGATACTGCCTGAGGCCTGATGATCAGCCGCTGCATATAGGGGCAGTCAAATCCAACGTTGGCCACGGCGAGGCTGCTGCTGGCGTGACTTCCCTTGCCAAGGTGCTGTTGATGTTCAAGCATAATACCATTCCGCCACATATTGGCGTCAAGACAAAGCTAAACCACCGGCTTCCGGATTTGCGAGCACACAACACACGAATCGCAATGAAGGCAACTCCCTGGGAAAAGCCGGAGGATGGCATCCGACGTGTCCTCTTGAACAACTTCTCCGCCGCAGGAGGTAATACTGCCATCATCCTTGAAGACCCCGGTCATCATGGTATCCCAAGGCTCGTCTCTGACCCGGATCCAAGACGCTTCCATGTTGTCGCTATCTCCGGCAAGACCTCAGAGGCATTGCTGGCGAACCTGCGCAATACGGTTGCGTGGATCGACAGAACGGCATCGACCTCAAGCGACGCCAACATCCTGGCCAAGCTCTCATACACAACCACCGCACGCCGCATACACCACCGCTACCGAGTGGCAGTGACGGCAACAGACCTGCGCCATGCCAGGACCCTCTTGCAGAAGCAGGTTGACCGACGCTCAAATGGCGAGAAGAGCATCCCGATAGCGGCAAAGGCGCCCCGTTTCGTCTTTTGTTTCACCGGGCAAGGATCCCCGTACGCTGGAATGGGCGCAGACCTCTTTGCCCGATTCGCTTCTTTCCAGGCTGATGTGCGGCGGTACGATCACACGTGCGTGCAGTTGGGCCTGCCGTCGATCCTGTCATTCTTCGAGACGGACAGGACGACAGGCTCTCTGGACGGCATTTCTCCGGTGGTGCTGCAGCTGTCGCATGTCTGCTTCCAAATGGCTCTCTTCCGTCTCTGGAAGTCTTTTGGTGTTGAGCCGGCGACTGTGGTTGGCCACAGCCTCGGCGAGTATGCCGCCCTATACGCGGCTGGCGCCTTGACACAAACGAGCGTGATTCACTTGGTGGGCGGCCGTGCCCAACTCATGGACAAGTACCTCGACGCTGGCGCTTACACCATGTTGGTGGCCATGGTCGGCGAGCACAAGGTCAAGACGACGTTGTCTGGACATGATGTCACGTACGAGATTTCTTGCCGCAATGGCAAGAACAACACCGTCATCGGCGGCACGACGGCGGAAATGAGCGCGGCAAGAACGGTGCTTGAGGCCGGCGGCATAACTTGCCACGCTCTCGACTCTCCTTTTGCCTTCCACACTTCCCAAGCGGACCCGATCCTCGGTGAACTACTTCGTGTCTCGGAGGCATGTCCAATTCAACGACCCACCATCCCGGTCATCTCGCCAACTCATGGGAAGGTGCTCTACTCTCCTGAGGACTTTGGCAAAGGCTACTTTGTCAAACACTGCCGCCATTCGGTCAACATGCTTCAGGCATTGACGAATGCCAGCTCCGAAGGTTTAATTGACACGAAGACCGTCGGCATCGAGATCGGACCAGCGCCTGTCGTCACGCGCATGGCCAAAGAAGTCGTTGGTCCATCAATGCAGACCTTTGCGTCGGTGCACAAGGCCATGGATACATGGCAGGTTCTCTGTGAAGCTCTTGTCGGCATATATACCTTGGGATCGACAGTGAATTGGGATCAATACCACAATGACTTTCCAATGTGCCACGAGGTTTTGCAGCTTCCTGCGTATGGCTGGACTCTGAAGGAGTATTGGCTGCAGTATGTCCACGACTGGAGCCTCAGGAAGGGCGATCCCCCACTCGTTCTCACTTCAAACCTGGCCTTTTCTGAGATCTACAAGGTCAAAAAGAATGCGATTTCTGCGGCAGAAGGTGGAGAGGTCATTATTGACCTTGACCTCAACCATGCCGGCGTGCATGATATGGCCCAAGGGCACAAGGTTTATAGTGTTCCATTATGTACTCCGGTAAGATTACCTCTAAACCTATGATGCACGTTCTCGAGCGATGCGTTGCTGACGGCTACTCTATGCTTCTGCCGACTGTACAGTCTGTGTACGCGGACATTGCTATGATGATTGGTAATTACACAAAGCAGATTCTCGGCCTAGATAGGGACAAAATAACCACGGAAATCGCGGGCATGCACATAATGGCCGCCCTCGTCGCCAACGACGCTGGCAATGAGCAGACTCTTCGCACCTCCACCAAGCTAGATAAGGACTCAAAGTCACTTTTGTGCTCCTTCCTCAGTGTCGACGTAAGTCCAAAAACTCGAAACACTGCTGACCATTTCGTACCTACTTGCATGCAGTGACTAACAAGTGGTTCATTTTCCCCAAACAGAGCAACGGAAAAGAAACACAGCTTCATGCAACCTGTTCTGTACGATTTACTGAGCTGAAGGCGATCAAAACCCAGTTTCAAGAAGCCGCATTCACCGCCCGAGAGCGTATCTACTCTCTGGCCGACAAGTCGCGAGAGCCCGACAGCAAGACTTACCGGTTTAGCACAGCAATGATATACAAGATGGTCGGCCAACTGGCGGACTTTGCGCCCAAGTACCGCGGGCTCAGCGCAATAACACTTGACAACGACGCGCTTGAGGCCGCGGGCACGATCTCATTCCGCAGCACTGCTTCGGATGGTGACTCCCTGTGGTTCATGAACCCGGCGTACTTAGATGCTTTCTCACAGCTGGGTGGCTTTGTCATGAACGCCAACGAGGGGGTCGATCTCGACAAGGAGCTCTTCGTCAACCACGGGTGGGCATCCATGATGTTGTTCAGGTCGCAGCTTGATCCCAAAGCGACGTACCACTCCTACGTGAAGATGAACGAGGGTAAGGACAATCTGTGGTCGGGAGATGTCTTGATCTTTGATGAGCAATATGAGCTTATCGGTGTGATTGGCGGTGTGGCGGTAGGTCCCCAGATTTCTACCTGATCATGTAAGATGTGGCTTCTGATGCTGACTCTCGTGATGTCGATAGCTCCAAGGGGTACAGAAACGTTTGATGGAATACATCATCAGGTCTGCCAACAAAAAGGTTTCGGGCGCTGTTTCCACGTCGCGGCCGTCGGAGCCGACTCCGGTCACAGTGGAAATGAAGAATTCGCCGGCGAAGCCAGTGGTTAAGGTTGAGATACAGCCCGACCCTGCTCTCGTCATCATAAAGCCGCAGGAAGCCCCAATGACAACTGGCAGCGACCCATGGCAAACAGTCCTTGACATTCTGTCCGAAGAAAGCGGAGTGGACAAGAGCGAGCTGGGCGACGACGTCGGCCTGGCGGATATCGGTATCGACTCTCTACTGTCTCTGGTAGTCTGCGGTAGGCTCCGTGATGATCTCGACGTGGACCTACCTGATGGAGCATTGTTCCAAGAGTGCTTCTCTATTGGCGACATCAAGAAGCGCGTGCCTGGAGCTGGGGGAGCGGCCGCGGCCGCAAACCCAACGCCCCCATCGTCTGAGCAAGACTCCTCGGATGGTCATGACATCAGCCAGGAAGACACCAACTCGGTTTCCAGCGATTCCGAGACTACCGATTCAGAATTTCCTGCATCGCCTGCTGATCTGATCTCGGAGGAGACGCCCCTTACTCCGTCAATCCTCTTCAAGGACGAAAAGTTCTCGCCTCAAGTCACCACAGTTGAGCTGAGCCCTGACGAGGAGCCGATCAAGCCGGCCTGGTCCCTGTATCTCCAAGGCTCACGGAAGCGGTCAAGTTCAACACTTTTCCTCTTCCCAGACGGCTGCGGCGCAGCGACATCCTACATGGACCTGCCGCCCGTCTCCCCATCGCTGGCCCTGGTCGGCTTCAACAGCCCCTTCATGAAGACGCCGCACCTAATGTACGAGCACACCCTCGCCCAGGTCCTCCAGTCGTATATCGCTGGTATCCGCTCCCGCCAGCCCCACGGGCCCTACCATCTGGGCGGCTGGTCCGCGGGCGGCATTCTGGCCTACGCGCTGGCCGCGCAGCTACTGGATGCGGGCGAGACCGTCGCCTCGCTGACGCTCATCGATTCGCCGCCGCCAGATCGCGGCCTCGACCACCTACCCGAACGCTTCTTTGAGCACTGTACGCGCGTTGGTGTCTTTGGGACCGAGATGGCAAGGGGGCAGAACGAGGCCATCGCCGGGGGCGGGAAAGACCACAAAACCCCGACGCCCCCCGAGTGGCTCCTCCCGCACTTCCGAGCCACCATCGACTTGCTACATGACTACCACGCGCCGCCGCTGTCTGCGAGAAACAGTGCTGTGTTGGTCATGAAGGTGTCTATCATATGGGCTCAGGAGTGCGCGCTTGATGGTGTGCGGTATCCCAGGCTACCGCCCAGAGGAGCAGGGCAAGTTGAGGATGAGGAGGGAGTCAAGTTCCTCTCTGAACCACGTGATGACTTTGGCCCTGGCCGGTGGGCTGGACTCTTCCCTCCAGGCGTGAGTATCAGCACTCAGACTGTGGAAGGTGAACATCATTTTAGCATGATGCGTGGCGCCGGTGCAGCGAGGTTGGCCGAGCTCGTAAAGGAAGCGACGGGTTGTATGATTTGAGCTACAGCTTTCCATAACGTCTCTTTTCCTTCGCACGACCCCTTTTCTGCAATTTACAGTTTCTAGATATGTCGTTTTGCTTTCCCTTTTCTTTTCAACCCGGGGCTTGGCACAATTTTACTAGCTCCGGACTAGTAGGTTCCAAGACTATTATTATGTCCATATGGTGTTTTGTGAAAGTACACATTACATATAGCTATCGACAGTACACGATCCCATGGCTTAAGTCTTATACACCCCAAGCATTAATAGTGTAGAAGTCTTGAGAAGTTAACCATTCTACAAAGCTCCTCACCAGCATCAGCTCAGTCTGCGACAGATTCTTTCGGGCTCCATCAAGTCAAGTCGCTCGCTTGGCGAGGAACACAATGTCTGGGATCAGAAAGAGAATCTAGGCATCTATACTTTCATGCTTGTTTCACTATGGAGCCTCTTTGAACCCACTGTTTAAGTAGTCATATTTGAAGCAATGTCTCGATTTACTCCGCCAAGTATCTCTTTGTCCCGGCTCATTGCATGGGATGGCATGGCACTTTCTGGAAGATGGAACCCGGTCATCCAAATATGACCAAGCCCAAGTATGCCAAAACCCTTCCAGGCCTGGAAGCGTATCCCAGACGGGGCCTCTAACGGGAGACCAACTGAATAATTGGAAATGGCAAAACGGTGTGTGAGTAGGAGGCATAGAGCCCTTTAAAGCTCATGGACGAACACTGGTTCAGCAAGGTCTAGCGAATCACAATTTCCCATGTTGTTTTCATTCGTTTCAAAATTGTCAAACTGATCTTGAAGTCTATTATTCATTTTTACTCACACATAAACCCGTATGCTTTCAATTGCGATAGATACGTTTTGATCATCTCAACAAGAATACTGCACTTTCTTTGGTATTGGATGCTGATCGATTCTTGGAATGCTTTGTGCGAGATATTACGCGAATCTCAGTGTGTATCATATATCGACGGAATGCAAGAGAAAATGTGATTATTCTTCGACGATCGCATGATACTTGAAAAGAAAACTTACTTACAGAGCTATCAGGAAACTCGATTTGCCTAGAAGTCTTTAGTTTCCTGTCGGTAGATGTATGAAACAGATTGGAAATGTCACAGGCCTTTGTCAGTTGTATTGTCGGTTGTATCCAAAGGTTCCAGAAGCCTTCAAGTCACAATTTTCAACCGCAAGTTTTGGACAGATACGAACTTGCGACCTGAAGCGAGGAATATTTAAACTCACGTAGATATCGACGAGCTGAGATACTGAACATCCGGGAAGCTTCCATCGCTTTGCTGGACAAACCGGCCAGGCAATCCCATGGCCCTCTTCTTGAGTCGCATTTGAGAAAACATCTTGTCAGACTTTACCTTTCCGACAGGTCTACACGTCAACGAATAACATACGAGTCGATCAAGACCAACGTGAGCGCCAGACGTAGCGTCCAATTTTCACAAAAAAAAGACATTGACGGAGCTAATCTAATACAGAGAATTTGGAGAGGCCACAGTGCAGAGACCTCAACCGAGACCATGGCCGCAAACCCCCAGCAGCCCACGCTTCTGGAGCATCTGGCGCCCGAATTACTTCGGAATATTGTCCACCATTGTGCCGATGACGTCGTCATTGGACGAGCAACACTGCTCAGCCTGTCTGTCATGAACAAGTACCTCAGAAGCGTGACGGTATCCAGACTATTTCAGCGAGTCTGCTTCCGTGACGGCCCAGAGTCTCCAGGAGACGAGATCCTCCACTCTATCAGACGATTTGTTGCAGCTCCTGAGCTGTGGTTTCATGCTCGAACCCTCAGTCTGTATCTGAAGCGCCGCAACTGCCTAGGGGCAGATCATGCCATGCAAACAGAGCCGTATCACTCTCTGCTTCTTCCCGAACTCGTTGCAGCTCTGGTCAAAATGCCAAAAGTCACGGAGCTATTCCTACAAACGGATGGCACACGAGGAAGGAAGTGCCTGGAAGGACTTCAGGCAGCTGTGCGATGGGGCACGGCAGAAGGAGAGCTGAACATCAGATCTCTCTCTGTTGTACCTGATAATTGGTCAGGATATGAATGTAGGTGTGAGGAGCCAGAGTCTGACCGACCTGTGAACTTTCTTGCAGCATTCCCGAAGCTCAAAACTTTCTGCTTTGTAGCAACGGTGGGGAGCGATCCACAGTATATCTGGGACCCAGCATATTCCTTTCGTCCAACTATTGCGTCCAACTTGACGCAGTTAAGGCTCTACAGGTCATGCTCAGACCCTACCAGAGGCAGTGGCTTTCAGCCTAATGCGTGGAGGCTCTTCGAAATTGCAAATCTTGAACTCAGCAAATGCATGCCACACCTCGAGCATCTCTCCATCCTTGGCGAGTTGAGAAACTTTGCAGTTTGGCAGCTAGTGGACGAGCTTTCAGAGCTAACCAGGCTCAAGTACATCGACATCACAGACGAGCAGATGAAAGACGACTACTCCTTGATTGGAAGCCTGGACTATGTCCGTGCTGCGCTGGAGACCCCGCCACACAAGTTACCCTTGCAGCGAAGCGCTCGCCTCACTTACATCCAACAACTAGCACGCAGCCATCCATTGAATCAACCCCGCGATGACCTCGCCATTGGGATGTTCAATTCCTTCCCACAGCTGCGACGGGTCTGTTTCGTTCGATCCTTGGTTGGAAAGGTTTACCTGCGGGGCTACCGTCGCGCGGTGGCAGACTCGACGGGATACATTTCGGATAAAATCAAAGACGCCGATCTGGCCGAAATTCCAAAGTTATGGCGATATGGCGTTCCCCAGACGGGGGTTATGCCTTTCCCGACCTTCACTCCGTGGGAAGGCTTCGAGTGAATCGCTGAAACGGAAAGTGGCGCCTCTACATAGGAAAGGGAGGATGGAGGTGTTGATTACAGAGATTTGGCTCCGAAGAGGGATGGCATGAAGCAGGCATCTGGTCAAGAGAGTCATCCATCGTAAGCTCTTGTGTCTCACAAGGCGGTACTCATGGGTATGCCTCATGGAGGTAGCTGCGTGGGACCGGGATAGCGCTGGTGCTATCCTTCGTTGGTCTGCTGAACCTGAGGACATTCAAGCCCTGATATGTGCCGACCGCGATGGACATCGAAATAATATTTCTCATTTGAGGGGATTGACTAAACAAGACGAACCCTTGAGTGCCCAGGGCAATGATGTTGTAGACTGGGACCGAGTGCGCAGCGAAGAGGAGAGCCAGGGAGTTGATAAGGATGAACAATGATTGCAGAAATGTTGGTTAATGCGTACCTGGGGAGGACAGTGCCGTTGAAAAACAGAAATGTGGAATTGATTGAGACTTCCAGTGACATATTGATCGGTAACAAAGGGAACTGAGCGAACCAGCCTAGAGAGCCGTCTGCCCAGCGTCTTCAGTGTGGTGGCCGATCCCTTTTGGACCTTCATAGGCATCCCATCATCCATCTTATCAACAACATGGTATATAATCGCCTTCTTGGACGATAGAAGGTATTTCGAGGAGACGAGAAGAGGCTGCCGGGACAGTCACTTGCCCCCTTGAGAGGCAGCCCACGACCCTACACCTCTGAGGTCTAGGGGCTGTCCAACTAGTGACGGGCCCTGTGATGACCTCGAAGCTTCGGCAGAGACAGACGAGGCTTCGGTGGAGACGGACCTGTATGGGAGTGCTACCAGACGGTTTCCGCTTTCCCAAGGCTCGGACATGTAAGCGTTGAGTCGTTGCTGCTGGAGGTAGGTCTGCTGCTCGACGTTTCGGCTCGCTGAGGATTGATTACCGGGGGATGATCTTCATGGAATTTGGTTTCCATCAGCAAAGCTCATTGACTGGTGGAAGGAAGAAGGAATAGGGCGGAGTGGAGTTACCCGCTGACAGACTGAGTAGATCGGGAACTCATGATAGCCTTCAGTCGAATTTGGGCGTCAGCGGTGGTGCTTGGGCGGAGGTTGCAGTCGGAGGACGGAGTCAATGTCACTGTGTGATGAACGGGCGGAGATCTGGTCGATTTCGATACGAATGGGCCAGAAAACGTCAAAATGCCGTGTATAACTGGGGAGAGGCAGGGGCTGACGGTTCTTCGTGATTCGTAAAGAGTAGGAGCAATAAGGTAAGTTTCGAGAGGGAGGCTAATGACGAAGCTCGACGAGTTCGAAAGCTGTGGGCCGGATTGTGCTGACTTTCTGAGCATTGGCTCTACTAAATATGGGTTACTCCCGCGGCAGAGTGGATGGTCGAGACAGAGCCTCTGGAAAGGATGGTTCGCACGAGTGCCCGTGTAACTAATGCATCGGGCGCAATGCAGACAGAGGTTCAGTTGCAAGTGTACTTTGAGAAGTTGGTACTTGGATGTGGTATTACTTGGAGACCATGATTGGCTAGATACCGAAGGTCCTCCCCATCCTCTTGTTCCCACCGCTCCGACGTCCGGGACAGCCAGAGCCTGGCGCGATTGTTCTTAGCAGCCCCTCCCCCTGAACAACCTCCTTGCCTATGCAAAACAGTCTTCGAGGTCTAATGACTCGATGATATCGGCAGTGTTCGTGATGTCGAGTGCAATCGTGATGTCGAGTGCAAATGGTCAGTAGTCGTACCGGTCTGTCTGTCACGTTGATCTCTCACGATGGCCACGATTCCACGAGTGTGGTGAAAGTAGGTGATATGGTAGTTCTGGATGCATCTTGCAAAAGAACGATTTCTTCGTCTATAATTGAATTCGGTTTTGTGTCGGAATGATCTGATCTAAGGTGCTTGAAGCATCTCAATGTAGACTGGACGATGATCCATATGTGACACAATGTGAACAGAACGATCATTGTGCAAGAGAGATTATTTGCCAGTGAAAGGACGTCCTGACCCTTGGAACAATGCCGGCACGCAGTCTTCCAAGATGCTTTCCAAGACTTGCACACTCCGAACAATGCCGTCACGCAGTCTTGCAAGACGCTTTCAAAGGCTCGTTTGCATGCTCTTGGGCAGTGCCTGACACTCTTCACTGTCTCTTCTGGACTCGACACTTATCCACAGTACAGAAGACTCGTTGCATCGACGTGTGCCACCAAAGTACTCAGAGGTACCCAATCAGGCCGGGAACTTCTCGAGGTGAACAATGCACCCTCAAGTCCCATGCGCTGCTCATCCACCCATGATGGAGTCAGAATTTCTTGCCGTGATCCGGGTCCTGACAGAATGACAATGGCTCTCGGACTGCTGAGACCAGACCCCGGGGAGTCTGATAATATGTGAAGGGGTCAAAAGTGACAAAAAGAGGCTGAGCCACGAAGCCTGCATGAAAAAGGGGTTGATGAAAAGTGAGGCGGACAAAAGAGGGGTATTTCGCCCGACTGGTATGAGAAAATGGATTCGGATATGCAGGTGTCGTCATGGCTGCCGCCTCACTTGAGACAGGGCCTATTAGGACTGCAGTATAGACGCCGGCCACTGGCCAGACCTCGGCGGAGCATCCTTGGCTCGAGGCAACGAGGCAACGAGGCAACAAGGCGCCGAGGCATCAGTGTGAAAGCCCAGTGTTTGAGGCAGCCACCATGCCAGCTCCATGCTCCCAGTGCAGCCCGGGCGCGTATCCAGCTTGATTCGTTCGGCGTTTTCGGAAGAGAATTTGCGATGAAGGGAAGGTCCGGCGCTCCGAGGCAATGACAAGGCCTGGCGGAAATGGTGGTATTCCGAAATCCGAGTCTTGAGTTGTGAGACAATTGGGGGCCGAATCGTGGTCGCAATTCGGGGACCATTGGGGGCCAAATCGTGTTGGTGAGATATTGTCTGTGTTGATGGAGGTCGATTTTGAAGCCATTCCCATGTGGATGAAATGCACCGGGCACTCCCAGTGTCATTGATTGTTGTTCAGGATGATTGCATAGAAGGGCTCCAACACAGAAACCAGGCAAATGAGGAATGACGCGGAGTCGAGATCCATGAGTTAAACGGAGAGGGAGAAACAACAAAGTCCAGCGGTTGCGAGGAAAATTGGATAAATGAAATGGGGTCAAGGAAAAGAGAACTCCAGAGCTCCGGCCGATTGTCTTCCGACTCAAAGGATGGGAGGGATTGAAGACAGACAGAATGAAAATGGTGGACTCTTACCTGGGCAGCCAGCCGTGGTCGCTGTGATTGCGAGCGGTCCGTCGGGGTCTGGTGCAGTATGGAAAGAAGAGAAAGAGAGATGGGTACTCGTCATCGGAGACGGCGGTGGCGGTCCTCTTTATTATAACGGAAATAGAGAGAGAGAGAGAGAGCAAACGAGATGAGTTCTTCCGGTGGTGTCGGTGTCGGTGGTGCGCACATGGGTAGTTACCCTTTTCTGGGCGGTCCTCGACCACTAGGGCTGCACATTGGGCGAGTCTTTCCAGCCATATATACCCGCTGATGTCCTAGTCACCGTGGCATCTGAGCCAATGCTGGCCTCAGCTTAAGCTGATGCCTTGATCAAGACGGTTGAGCGAGGATCATGCGCGCGACATGATCCTTCCACGGGTTGGCCGTGGAACCCGTCACACGAATGACACGATCAAGGGAGGGCTGCGTACCCATACTCTGTTCTGTGACTGGTTTAGATTAGCAGGGCACTGCCTTTTGAGTGTAGACCTGTGTGATGTGGTTGTGGGTGATGTGGGTGGGCGTATTGAAGAATTTGAGGGCTGTATACAGGCGGGTGTCGAGTGATGGAGAGGATAAAGTCGTGAGCAGCCAATCCATAGTCGTTATTGAACAGTTACCTGGCGTCAGAAGCAAAACGGCGACAATCTGAATGATTGCAATTTCATCACTCCAGTACCTGATGATGCTCACAGCGAGTCCGTCGTTGTTCAATGAGAAATTGATTGTTGTTCCAAGTTCTGGGACGGCGTTTTCAGCTGCTGGCCAAAAGCTGCCTCAGCTGGCAGAGCAGCTGAGTGGGCAATGGTACGGGCCGTCAGCCTTAACAATCCTGACGTTGCCAACGGCTGGATTGAGGGTCAAGACGTGTGACTAAGGCATCGGAGTTGGTTTCCATGATTGCAATCGACGTGGATGAGCTTGATATTCGCCACCTCTAAAGGCAACTCGTACTGAGGTGGCGAATATCAAGCATGTGGGTCAGTTGAGCACCGAATGTTCAGGGAACAAGGCGACGAGGAGAAAGCAGGGTGTTCTGAGATGTGGAAAAAGGACGGGGGTTTCAGCTCCGTCAGCACGTCGGTTCCTGGTTACATAAGGTGATCCCGTGCAAGAACATTGACAGGCTCGGACACAGCGAGGAATGCGGCTCGCTCCCTCCCCTAGCGTAAAGAGCGACCCCTGTGTGCCAGTATCTGCAAGCAATTGCCATCTCAAGTTGGGGGGCGAGGCGGGGCAGCGACGCAGGATGCTCCACTGCGGCCACGGATGCTTGCACATTAAACCGACCGTGCCTCAGTACCAAAACATTACCTTGCAATAGTTCCATTTATTTTCACCTTACAACCTTGGAGATTTTCTGAGTTTTTGATATGTTAGAATCAACCACGTACCCTCAAAAATTTTATGCGATCGGAATTAAGCACATACGATTTTGTTGTTGAAAGATTTGCGTTGTAATGTCAAGTGTTTTGGTGGGTTGTGGGGTCCCGGTCAGTTTTTTGTGCAAGCTGCCAGCACAGGCAGCTTTTGCAGAGGTGGTTGCAGAGGTGCATGAACAGGGATTACACTAAGACCAACCAGAACCCATTGAAATGCACCCCTTTCCCTTTGGGCCCCCTGTGGACACCCATTTGGCTTGCCACACTCCCTCCCTCCCACCGTTGCACATGTGCCATCCTGAGTTACTTACCCTCCCTCCCACATGCATATTAGCAATCGCAAGGACTGAATACATGGATAGTCTCCATGAGACCCACTAATATGCATGAAAGAGGGGTGGGTAAGTCCTCTATCCACAGCCGAAGCGGACGTAGCCAGGTGGAACAGAGAGACTTTGGAAGAGCTTGCTGAGTTTCTGTTTTCGCCCCAGCCCCGTAGGCTGGCCTCAGCATCAGATACCAAACAGCGAACTCGACTGGCTCAAGGGGTCTTCTTGCAGTTTCCGCTGCCCTGCTTTGCCTTGCTTTATTATCTGGGTATGCATTTGCAGCCATGCAGCCATAGTTCATCAAATCTCGTAGCTCATCACCTTAGTGACTCTACTATGACATTCCAGGCATGCTTCCTAACCATACTCCTATCCTCCGGAAAGTCCTGGTCAAAGCCCTTCCACAGGAGCTTGGGCTGGATATACGAGTACCTCAACGTCTGATCCTTCTCACTGATGCGCGCCAGCACCTTCACCATCCCGCGGAACATGCGCAATTCCTCAAGCTCAATCAAGGTCTCAGCATCCTCTCTCTCCTTCTTGCACATGTGCTGCCATGCAAAAGCTAGTATCAAAGCGGCCATCGCTGCAACCGCCGGAGTAGCAAATGAAGTGCCGTCATCTAGTCTGAACCCTCCACCCTTTGCCTCAGGCCACTGGGTGATGACCCTCTCACCGACAAACATGAAGTTGTGCGAGCCTTCGAGGTATTTTGGCGTGAACCCCGACGATCTCGTCCCCCAATTGTCGCAGGAATGCACCCCTATCGCGAAATCCCGGTCTCGTGCCGGCCAGGCCGGGCGTTGGCTATTGTTGCCATCGTTTGACATGGCGGCAAACACGAGGATCTTTGAGCCGCGCACTGCCCGATCCAAGGCCGCCTTTAACTCCCTGTGGCTATCACGGAAGCCAAATGACATGTTGATGATGTCCACTCTCTGCTCTCGGGCCCAGTCGATGGCCTTCGCGACGATATCCGGCCGTGGTTTCTTGACAGGATTGTCCGTTGCTGTCGATGGGGTCGGCATTCCGCGACTGATCTCACCTTCGCATATGCGAGCTATATATAGTTCTGATCTTGGGGCAATTCGGAGGATCAACTCTGCGACTTGTGTGCCATGCCCGTCAAAATCCTTCATATCGTCCTTGCTCGTTATCGGTCCGTTGCCCGTAAAATCCTCGCAAGCCTTGATTCTATCGTACTGAGACGGCTCTTTTTCGGACGACCATACCGGTTTTCCACCAATGAATCGATTTAAACTCGGGTTTTTGAAGTTCTTATTAGAAATATCTAGTCCCGTGTCCAGGACTGCAACTTTGATTGGTCGGTCGTACTTCTTCTTAAAGTCGAAATGTTGCCAGACATTGATAAGCGTCTGATACGTGCCCGAATGTTCTAGTTCGAGGCTAAAGAGATGTCAGCTTGTTCAAAGTCTGCCGCAGACTGTACTTGTGACTTACCTCGTTGCTGGAACAGAATAGAAAGTCCCATCGAACGAGCCACTCGCACCAGGCATGTCAAAGCCTGGCAAAAGCGAGGGTACAGATTTAGCCGTGTCGCCATCGGAATCGGACTTCGTGCTATCACCACCGCCGTGGCCAGACTTCTCATCGTTTCCATGACCGCTGAGACTTGCTAGATGATCCCGGGCTTTGTCGTAATGGCCAAGAGCTGCAGTACGGCTCTTTTCATCTTTCATCCGTAGAGCGTGTTGCTGCAGAACATCCAGACTTTTCGGGTGCCGCCCTACTGCGGTAAGCCAAAAGGCGGTCACTCCTACAGACGGCTCAGAGGCAGGAGACTCGTGCGCCATCCAACGTGGCACTTGCTCTGTCATTGCAAGTATGTCCGCGCCATTGTCAAGGAGAACTCTTAATGTTCTCTGCCTTCCCGTTTCCGCAGCCAGATGCAAAGGCGTCCATTTATGCGTCCCGGTTCTGGCATCAACCGCGGATCCATTGGCAAGGAGAATCTGGGCAACATCGCTCTGGCCTGCCCAAGCCGCATGATGGAGAGGCTTCCAACCCCTTTTCAAGCCTTCGGATTCGACAATACCAGGAGTCTCCTTGGCCATGAAGTCCAGGATAAACTCTACAAGGAGTGTTTGCCCTTCTCTCGATGCCCACGATAGCATGGCCGATGCATCGATTTGGCCTTCTTTCTTGACGAATTGCAACAGCTGCGGGAGTGCTTTCCGTATCTGTTTCCCACACTTCTCCCATTTAGACAAGACATCCCCGATATCAACCCCATTCTTGTCCAGCAATTTGGCAAAATCAAAAGCATTCTTGCCATTGGTGTTTTTGAAGGACGGATCTGCACCGAACGCACACAACGCCCGCGCGTTCGAGAGCCTCCCGGCCGACAGAGCAGCCTGCAATGCAGTGAGCCTTTGATTGTTCAGGGTGTTGCAGTCTGCACCATGGACCAACAGAATGGCAAGCAAATCTTGCGCGTTCTTCCTGTCTTGCAGGACCGCCTTGTGCAGGGGCGTGAAGCCGTCTTTCGCCACCGCCTCCACATCCGCTCCCGATCCTAGCAAAGATACCACGACATCGTTGTGAGAATTCACAGCGGCGAGCGCGAGGGGCGTATACCCCGAACGGGACCGGGCATCGACCTCTGCACCCTTCGAGACGAGCAACTTGACCATCTCATTTTGCCCGCTTTCTGCGGCCATGTGGAGAGGCGTCCGGCCGAAGTGGTTCCTCACGTCTACACAGTCTGGCGAGGCTCGGATGATGCGTGCTAACCCGTCCAGGTCTTTGCGGGCAATGGCGCCGTGCAGGACCTGGCCTGGGGTCTTGACCCTATACGTGATGGAAGGTGATGGCTTCCGGGCTGCGCTCGAATCTTCACCGCCCGGCGATCGAGGACTAGGAGACCGTCTTCCCCCGGTGCCCTGTGGCTCCGGTTTCAATTCTCCGTTCGCGGACGTCATTGTCGTGGGCGTTCAAAGCTGGTTATGATTCCGGATCGGTGCAAATTGAGATGATATTACCGTTCTCAAAGTTCTTTCCAAAGGCAACGCAGTCCTCCCATTTCCATCCCGCTGACTAAATACACCATCAGCCGCAATGAATGATGGCATACAAGCCCCGCCGGCAAGATTGGTGTTTTAGCGCCGGAGTGAGATCTTGGCCAGCTCGTTGGAGGGCTGCGCCACACATGCAGGCTGAGCGATGCAGTGTAACCATACTAAAGACTCAAGTTCTCCTTCTCATTGGTAATATTTGAGCTCGTCTGTTCAGTTTAGATGTATGCCTCCAGTCATACTCGACCATCAAGTCCGCATTTGTGCCGCTGCGGTCGACATTCTTGAACTGGCAATGCGCAACTCTTCTTGAGACAATCAACACCATCACACACGGCCATGACCAATTCGGCAGGCCTCAAAGGCGACAAGCTTTGGCATGTCTACCGCTATCCGCAGAGACCAAACACACTCATGGTTCTAGGGAGCATTCTCACAAAGCCAGATGACCTTGAATCCTCACTGAACTACTCGAGTGGTATCGAGGCGTTTCCCCCAGAAATAATCGAGGATCAGACTGGCGCAGTCCGCCTCTTCGTACGGTCCGAACTCTCCAAAACACACGGAGGAAGAGTAAAGGCGCTGCTACCATTCTCGCCTGTTGCCAGCGCCGGCGGAGGGGTTGATGCGACTTCATCATGGAGTGTGGATGCCACCGTCGAGGCTTCGGGCGTCCAGGCTGTGGCCGTCTTGCCACATACCGCCCAAGATTATGTCGAAAGAGCTCTTCAAACACCAAGAGTCGTCGAATACGTTCGGAAGGGAGTTTTCTCAGAACCTCTGTATATGATTGTCGGAGTTGCATCATGCAAAGGCTTATATGTTGGCGACGCTTCGAGCAAGGCCAGGTCAGGTGCTATTGATCTTGATGCTGGTGTTACTGTTGGGGGGGTTGAAGCTGGGATTGGTGTCTCTAGAGAGAAGGTATCTGTAGCAGACACAGAGAGGGAGGTGATCGAGGAATGCGACTTCGCATATCGAGTGAGGGAATTTCAGTACTCCCGGAGGAAGAAACGAATCAAGAAGTCGGCTAATGTGACCGAGGGTGCCCTGTTCGGGACCAATAATCCAGAGCACGAGGATCCATTCGAGGAGGTGCCTGTATTCGAGTACTTTGAGAGTGAGGATGAGGATGTTGATGCTACATGGAACGAAGATATTAGGTAGCAGTGTCAAGAAAAGGTTGCGCTTTCACACATGTTCAAACCATTACCGCCCTCGGGAAAGTGCCCGTGAAACAATTCAAGGAATTATTAAAGTTCAAGTTTGTATCAAGTTCATGTAGATACTCCTTCTAACGTCAACAACGAGAGATGTAACCCAAACTCGGGCAAAGGCAGCCGGTCTCAGCCAGGGCCAAGTATCAAGAGTTGTATTTCAAAGGGTTGACGACTGGTTGTTGAAAACACAAATACAGCTAGCTGTAAGGTTGCCTCGAAACAATTCAAAGTCCCAACACAAGCCCGCCCACAAGACCACTGAAAAGACGCAGAGCCCTCCTCGGTCTCATGTGGATTGTGGTATTGGTTCGTTCGGACTCTTCAAACCTTCTACACCGTCGTTATCCCGTGATCAATAAATCAGTACTCCATATGCGAGGGATATGCACCCCGCTCGACGTCGACTGGTCCACTGTTGCGAGTAATTGTGAAGACTCTGGGCGGCTGGTATGCATTCCGAGCTTGCACCAATCCAGAACCACCTTGTGTGACCATCACCAACCTTTTGCCCAGTCGCATCCACCTGCATCCACTTTCATTGGGATGACTTTGCGAGTGATCCTCGTGACTTTGCTCGTATATGGTGGACTCGGTTGCACCAAGCGATGATGTACGTGGTCGTGGTTGCCGATCTTGCGTGCGGGGTCGGCCGGTCGTCTCCATGGGCATGCAGCACTACTTACAGGTACATTTGGAGAGAGGGCCGAGTCCTCGCCCTCGGGGTTGGAGACATCGTCCAGTGCTGACACTGATTCTCATTTTCAAAATACACTCTTCATTCAACGAGTCTCCTAGAATACAAAAATGTCTCGCCGTCTCGAAGGAAAAGTAGCAATCGTCACCGGCGGCGCGTCCGGATTCGGCAAGGGCATCGCCACCAAGTTCATCCAGGAAGGCGGCAAGGTCATCGTCGCCGACCTGTCAGCCGAGGCCGGGGAAGCAGTGGCAAGCGAGCTCGGCTCCTCGGCCGCCTTCCAGAAGGCCGACGTGACCAAACGGGAGGACTGGGAGCAGCTGCTCAAGACGGCGACGGAGAAGTTTGGAGGCCTGGACGTCGTGGTCAACAATGCGGGGACGACATACCCGAACAAGCCGACCGAGCAGGTCACGGACAAGGACTTTGATATGTGCTTCACCGTCAACGTCAGGTCCATCTACCTGTCCACCAACGTCCTGCTGCCCTACTTCCTCGGGAGTGGGCGCCCGGGTAACTTCATCTCGCTGGCGTCGACCGCGGGCGTGAGGCCTCGGCCGGGCCTGGCGTGGTATAACGCGTCCAAGGCTGCGGTGATCAACGCTACGAAGTCGATGGCTGTCGAGTATGGACCGAAGCAGATCAGGTTCAACTCCGTCTCCCCGGTATTCGGCAGCGGCACAGGCCTGTGAGTGCACGCCCATCCTGGTGTCATGATTTAGATATGTGGCTTACTCTGAGATCTTATTTCAGCTCGGCCTCTTTCCTTGGCAAGCCTGATACTGAGGAGAACCGCGCTGGATTCGTGGCTACGGTGCCGCTGGGACGAGGGTCAACGGCAGGCGACGTGGCGAATGCTTGCTGTTATCTTGCCAGCGACGAAGCAAATTTCATCACCGGTGTCAACCTGGAGGTAAGTCGCGATCCCCGTTCGTGATTTAATTCACGGTTTTGTTGACATGGATGCTGCAGGTGGATGGCGGCCGATGCGTATAATGTCGCGGTTATTGCTTTGGTTTCATGGGGCAAATGAAGACTGTGCCGGATGATTCGGTGAGCATTGCGATGGGGGAACTGGGGCAGAATCGCGGGTCTCAGTATTTCGAGTCTCGCGGTTGTTGAAGCATAGCTTGAAAATTGGTTAACGGTGATATGGTGAGTTGACAGTATGGGCACCGGGATTTTGGGGCAGCTGGTGCCGGCTGCGACAAGCCATAAAGTCGACTTATTGTCAATTCAAAACGCTGTAACATCAGTGAGCCGAGTGATCATTACGAGAGACCTTTTGTTTTAAGGCTCGTGAGAAAGGCAGTCGAAGAAATACTGTGGATATGAAAAACGGGAAAGGTTAAAACTTGTCGATACTTCACTCCAAGCAGACCTCGATTAGGAGTGCTCAGACAAGGGTGCGGCTTGAAGGTGTAGTTGTTAGGGTTAGGGGAGCTGGGCCAAGAAGATTATTGGGGAAGCTCTCAGTGAGCACACGTGGGAATACGACAGGCCGGGGACTGCTGCAATAAACCGTGTTGCTGATAATGAAACCCAATGCATGCAAATGCAAGCACAGCAGCGTCTCAGGCGCTTGAGAAACCAGCCCACTGCAGTATTGAAACGCACGTCACCGGGACGGAGGATGGCGAGCGTGAGGAAAGCTTATCACGGGACGGAGATAAGAAAACGGGGACCCGCACCGTTTATCTTCCTTGCGCGGTTTCGGATTTGGATGACGACTTGCCCGTCGCGCATTCGGCTCGGATTTCTAAGCGTCACTCATCCACTCAACGACAAACTTCGGACAGTGGGGGGAGTCAACGAAGAGCATTAAAAACAGCATGCTCTGATAGACACTTTCCTTTCTTTAGCATATTGTTCCTATTAGCCTTAGACGGCCCATTCTCCCTGGTCCGTTCCTAGAGATGTCTTCCACAGCTGCCCCGGCAAAAGGTGCCCAGACACCACCAAAGTCTCCCGCGGCAAAATCGCCGGCGCGGTCCCCCACCCGGCCTGCTCGGGACGCCGACACCGAGGAGACGCCCTTGCTCGCCGCCGCGCACGATGACGGACGGGATGAGCATGAGCAGGCTGAGCTGCTTGAGCCGCCTCAAAATGAGTCAAAGCGCACCAGGAGCTGGTGGTTCTGGCGGATACTGTGGACCGTCCTTGCTGCACTCGTGCTTGCCGTCTTCATCAAGGGGTGGATAGATGCCAAGGATGTTGATGTAGGTACACATGTGAGAATCGCGAGAACATGAGGTTTGGCTAACCATGCGCGCAGTTCGATCTCAAGGGCGCTCTGAAGCGGGCTCTAGGCGGTGGTTTAAGCGGTGCCGCGGCGATGGTGCTCCAAGTCTTGCTGTTGATGGTATGTGTGCCTGCTGGGTTGAGCCCCATCGTCTCTTCCAACGGAAATTACAAGAGACTAACATGTCATAGTGGATTCGAACCATCATGAACTATCAGTATCGTCATGGCTCCTCTCTCACCACAGCTACCAAGACACTTTACGCTGAAGGCGGCATTCCTCGCTTCTATCAAGGCGCCGGCTGGGCTCTCATCCAGGGCCCAGTTTCCAGATTCGGAGACACAGCCGCCAACGCTGGCATCCTCGCTCTTCTCCAGTCCAACGGCTACTTGAGCCAGCTGCCCAGCCTCATTCAGACGATCTTTGCGTCTGTCTGGTGAGCTTCCCCTCCATCCATGTTTTATTCTCTTGTGAAAAGTCCACGGGCTGACTTTCCCGCCATCCACGCAGTGCGGCGGCATTCCGCATGATCCTGACCCCCATAGACACCTTCAAGACCACGATGCAGGCCCAGGGTGCTCGAGGCACCGCGCTTCTTCGAAAGCGTGTCAAGGAGAACGGCATCGGGAGTCTATGGTGGGGCGCCTTCGCGACGGCTGCTGCCACTTTCGTTGGGCATTACCCCTGGTTTGCAACGGTATGTTTATAATGATGACTCGCTTCCCAGTATTTGAACTTGAGGCTGATCATGTGTCAACGGTGATAGTACAACTTCCTGTCAGAGAACATCGAAGAGCCCCCAAAGCACCCTCTTATCGTGTGGCTGGCCCGCCTGGCTTTCATCGGCTTCTGCGCCTCCGTCATTTCCGATAGTGTTTCCAACTCCTTGAGGGTGATCAAGACCTATCGCCAGGTCAACGATACCCAGGTCTCCTACAGTGAGTCTACTACCCGCATCTCGACCCGGCAAAGCTGACAGCGTGGTGTGCAGCCGAGGCCGCTAGGTTGGTCATTCTGCAGGACGGCATTTTAGGTCTATTTGGCCGAGGCCTGAAGACACGTATTATTGCGAACGGTCTGCAGGGCATCCTGTTCTCCATTCTTTGGAAGCTCTTCCTTGATTTGTGAGTATAGCGCTGTATCTAACCTGAGCTTGGCTAATGGAAATATGTAGGTGGGAGAGAACAACATCTTGATACAAGTCACCGGTCACACGAGTCAACTCTGATCGGGCTGGGTCGTGTTGGCGATATCAGCCAGTTCCGAGGTAGCGATGCCATTTTGAATACAGTCAAGGGATCGAGACTAGCTTCAGACGGCTTACTGGATATTGACAGTCTTTTCCCCGAAATAGAAACATAGAACGGTGGTAAGCTACATGCCGGGTAAAGATTGGTTAAGAAGCAAAGGAGCTTGGATAGGGACTATACATCGTAGATATGAGAAGGGTCCTGCACATTCTGATAGGCATCTTGCCCGTGAACCTGACCTTCCATGCAAACCCTTCGCTCAACAAATCTCAACGCCATCAACTAATTTTGCCAGTTCCATGCAATTTACCTAGATCACAATTTCGTACGTGGCATCTCAGTAATGATCCTGCAGCGTCAACGTTCCGGTCTTCTGGATCAAGAACTCATTGATGGCAACGTCCTTCCCACTCTCTTTGCCCATGCCGCTCTGCTTGATCCCTCCGAACGGAGATTCAGCGGCAGACTGGTTGCCGGTATTCTGAATTCGAATGCAGTTAGTCGAAATGCTTGGCCCATGGGACAGAATGAAGAAAGAAATGTTTCGAGCCACTTACCAGGCCAATCATCCCAGCCTCTAGGTTCTCGAACAACCGC
>JACBFG010000020.1:213073-275598 GCA_013435955.1 Diaporthe sp. HANT25 | reverse complement strand
GTCAATCACCTGCTACGGGTCCTAAAGTGACACATTCTGGAACATTCCAGAGAACAAACATCGGGGAACTGCAGCAGGAGAAGAGTGGCACTTACACAGACGGTCAACATTCTTAGTGAAGACATAGCTCGCCAGACCCATACTCGTGTCGTTGGCCCTCTTGACAGCCTCCTCCTCGGAATCGAATTTGAAGATGCCCAGGACTGGTGCAAACATCTCGTCTTTTGCCAGCTCCATCTCGTCCGTCACACCCGTCAGGATGGTCGGCGCCATGAAATACCCCGTCGCACCGTTTACACCCTCATTTCTCTTCCCCGTGCCCATGACAATCTTTGCCCCCTTCGACACAGCGTCATCATGCAGGTGCTCGGCCTTGTCCAGCCCCCGCGGCGTGGTGACGGGCCCCATGGTGGTGCCGTCCTCGATCCCGTGCCCGACCTTGAGCTGCTTTGTCTTCGCTGCGAGAGTCTCGACGAACTTGTCGTGGATACCAGCTTGCACAAACAACCGGTTTGCCGAGATGCAGGCTTGCCCGGCATGCCTCCACTTCAAAGCCATGAGCTGGCCAATGGCCTGCTCGACGTCGGCGTCGTCGAAGACGATGAACGGGCAGTTACCACCAAGCTCGAGCGTCACCTTCTTCAGGTTCTTTGCGCAGTGCGCGGAAATGATCTTGCCGACCCGCGTGCTACCAGTGAACGTGACCTTCTTCACAAGCGGGTGCAGACACAGCGCCTCAGCCACTGCAGGCGTGTTATCCAGGCTCGTCGTAAGGACATTCAGCGCGCCCGGCGGGAACCCAGCACGGCTCGCCAGGTTCGCCAGCACGAGCGTCGTGATGGGCGTCTCGGGGCTCGGCTTGACAACCATGGTACACCCCGCCGCAAGCGCAGCGCTCGCCTTCCGCAGAACCATAGCGATAGGGAAGTTCCACGGGCACAGCGCCGCAGCAACGCCGATGGGCTGCTTGATCACGAAGGTGCGCCTCCCCGCGGCGGCGCTGTTGAACACGCTCCCCTGGACGCGGTCCGCCTCGCCCGAGAACCACCACGTGAAGCCCGTGCTGTAGTCGAGCTCGCCCTGCGCCTCGGCGAGGGGCTTGCCCGTCTCGTACACCAGGATGCGGGCGAGATCGTCGCGCGCCTCGAGGATCAGGTTGTGCCACTTCATGAGCATCTCCGCGCGCTTGCGCGGCGTGAGGCGGCTGTACGACTCGAAGGCCTCGTGGGCGGATTGGACCGCGCCGTCGACGTCCTGGGCCTCGCTGTCCGGGCAGGAAGCCCATACCTTGCCCGTGCCCGGGTCCTCGACGTCGAAGGTCTTGTTGGATTTCGTGCCGACCCATTGCCCGTGGACGTAGCACTTGGGCGTGAAGAGGGTGGTGTCTGTTAGCTTGAAGGGGAGCTCCATCGTGGGCGGTGTTGTTCAAGATTTGATAGGGATTGAGTGCAAGGGTGACCAAGTGGGAAGGGCCGACCCTGTGTATCAGTGAAATGGGAATTGATGAAGTCACTGTAGGTAGATATTGGAGATCGGAGATGGTCGCACAAGGTGGGGATGGTGAGCGCGAGGGCGACACTTGCATTGTGGTGGAGCGGGGCTTTGGAGACAGGAGGGGGCTCTAAGATGGGCATTGGGCACCTCGGTCCGCACCCAAGACTGGTGGCAAACTACATGATACGGTAATAGTGGGTTTGAGGTAATTGTAACCTTCAGTCTTTCCTATGGTAAATCTCGACGGTCGATGTCTGGGACTGAGGTACATGGAGAGTCTCATGCTTGAAGTGACGGAATATTTCGCATTCCCAAGGTCTCTCTATGGGGGTTTTGCAAAGCATTTTGGAACAATTCCAACACAGTCTTCATCATGCCGTTAAGATCTACGAAGTATGACAAAGAACATGAGCATTATCCATGCATGACCTGGCAAACGACCAGCAATGAGGAGTTGACAGCCTGAAGAACATGAAACACTGAAGACGGATGAGAGAGAAAGCATAATTAGTTTCATGATGTTAGACTCAGTGAAATGGAGAATTGATTGAGTAAAGATGTCCTGTACAGGGCATACGCAGGTAGAAACACGTTCCAGATCAAGGACCAGGCACATCCTTCTCAATTTCAGGGACCCAGAAAACATGCAAATATGCCGAAAATAAAACAATTCAAACGAACCTTCCCAACCCTTTCCCAAGCCGATTTGCGGTCACCACCTTGAGGTCGGGCTTGAACCATTGCAATGCCACCGAACCCTGATGAACATTCGCACGGTTGCCTGCCCCTTGTTCAGGGCCTCGATGTACTGACGGATGCTTTGCTCCATACTTGACAAGAAGGCGGTATATTTCCATTTGCCCATTCTCCAAAGCATACTGGCCCAGCTGGTTCAAGTGCACCTGCTCCGCCCCTGTCCGCTCCGGTGGCCGGCTTCCCAAAAGACTTTTGAACAAGGTCGCCCTTAGCTCCGGGGCCGTGAACTCACTATCCTTGACGAGTTGATCCAGAGGAGTCTTTTGTCCTTGGGCCCTCCTGTCCCATCGCTCGCCGGCCCGCGTGAGCATCTTTGCAGCCTCGAGCAACGCGTCTCTCTTTGGAATACTCGTGAGTTTGCTTGTCAGCGTCTCGACCACTTTGAGGAGCACCGAATCTTCACCGGTCAATGAGTCGGGGCTGAATCCAGCGCAGAGGAGTTCTCGTAACAGTGACGGCTGGAGACAGGCACGTTGAAAAATGCCATACCAGCCAAGGCTGATCCGACGGTCCCCTCTGACATCCCGAGTAAGCTGTCCGGCATTCAGAGCATGGTTTATTAGCGATAGCACAAGATCGTTGCGCTCTTGACTCAATCGATGCTTGGCTTCGCGGGAGATGACGGGCGTCGGTGGGCGCATTTTGCATGCTGATTGAATGCACCTGATGAATTGGTATGGCCGGGATCCAAGCTGCAGAAGGCGTTGTGCCGCGCTTCTATTCCCCTTGTCCACGAAACAATCGATTGGTCTCAACAGATCGTCGTTTGGTATGTCGAGATTGGGGTTCAAGGATAGAAACCTTTCAAAAATCTCTGCAGAGCCCGGGGGCCACGACAGGGCGAGATAGTGAAGTGGGGTGTTTCCATCAAATGCGGCGGCGTTGATCATGGTCTCCACGCGATTCGTCGACAATACCAGGTGGTTCAGAACGTCCAAGTTCCCATGGACGGCAACTTCATGCATAGCAGTCATGGAAGCAGGCTGGAGCCGATGCGCCATCGGCCCATAGTACCAGCGTAGCTGAAGTATTGATTCGCAGGAGACACCCCAGTCTATAAGGGTCTTGGCGATGGAGGTGTGGCCGTTACATATGGCTACGTGCAACGGAGACAAGTGAGAAGTCAGGAGGGGTCCTTCAGTGTTGAGTGTTATGAGAATTCTCTTGGGAACAGAGCAATTGCACAAGTATGTGCACGAGCGTTTGGGATCTGCGCCGTTGGCGAGGAGGCATCTGACGAGATCCTCGTGGCCACGCCGTACTGCATAGTGAAGTGGTGTTCCCAATTGTGGATAATACGTCTGCGTGACGCAAAGATTTCAGCTCGACAGCCCTAGGGAGGCATAAGTGATCATCTTTAACGTACATATCGGCTCTCCTCATTCAGTGGCAGAGCGGTGTTGATATCCGCGCCATGCGAAAGGCAGAGGTTCACGGTATCAACACGACCGTTCTCTGCCGCCCAGATGAGAGCACTGGAATGTTGTTCTTGTGCATTGCGGCGGTAAAGCAGAGGGTTCAGGAGGGAGTGAAGCCGCCGACAGGTGGAGGCCAGAGCACAGAGAGCCGGGGGTTCGGCCAGGTCCCCAAGCTCGAGAATCAGCTCGTTTGGCAGATCGAGGAGCTCCATGCAGTCATTTGAACGCGCCGGAAGATGCCGTGGTGATGTTTGAGCGTCCAGGACGCGAGCCCGGAGCTCATCCTGCGGGGAGCAGGAGCTCAAGATTTCAGTGACATTGCTTTTTTCGAGTCCATGCTGGCAAACAGGCAGTCGTTCTTGCTCCCTTGACAACACGGCACGTTTCCGCCTTAACCCCAACCCTCGTTGCGCTGAGTACAGCTGAGCTCCCCGGCCTCCCCCCCCCCCACCGCTTCAAATGCGGCAACAGCTTCAAGACACTGTTGGTGAGACCTGTTCTAGCACATCACGAGTTGGTTGAGGCTCGTCGTGCAATCGATATCGATGTCATACTAGTATTCTACTCTTAAACCTGATGTTTCTTCCTCCTCTTAGGCTCTCAGCCAAATGATATTGCCCTCAAAGTTGTCGGCGTGCCTTCTAATTCAGCCAGGCGTCATGGGCGGTCGCCACAGGGCCTCCTCGGCTGCCAAGTCTCTTCGGCATGAAGCTTCCGGCAGCTCTGCAGGCTGTTTATCAAGACGAGGTCTCCAAAGCCACCATTCAGAGATCTGCAAAGTACCTGCGCTCAGAACACGTCCCTGAGCATCGGGCCCTGTGGCCAATAAGGGACCGAGCGCAAGCCTCCTGGCGTCCTGGCTAGGAGTCAAGTCGGCGTTTCAAGCTGCTCCCGAGACGAGACTCCTTCGGCGCACTGAACATTGGACGAACCAAGCAATACATATTCCTGTGTGTCCAAAGTCAAAAGGCCGCGACTCAAAACCTTTCCGAACAACAGCTGTCTTCATCTCCAACCACGTCGGCGTTGACACCGGAAGTCTGCACCATCCTGTTGCCACCTCAATCTCTCACAATACTTTGCGCTGAGCTCGCCTCTCCCTTGCTCAGTATGGACCTCACACCGAAAACAACGGAAGACAAGAACTTCGCAAAGAAGGACCACCACCACCTCAGGCCCAAGCCGAGGCTGTCCGACCGAAACAAGTTCGTGATCGGCTCGATCCTCTTTATTTCCTGGGCCTTCATCTTCCTCAGCTTCTCCAACAGCGCAAACCCGCCGCTGCAGGAGCCCTCGTCGTCAAGCCACCTATCAGTGCGCAACTTCTCCTGCACCGAGGCCTTCTGGCCGTCGTCCGCGCAGTGCGGTATCGGCGGCGTCAACTGCGTCCCGGACACGAGCGGCCAGTTCGAGGCCAAGGTCCTGGCGTTCCGCTGCCCTGCGAACTGCGTGCGGGACGCCTACGCCGCCGCCAACCCGGTCACCACGCCACACCTCGTCGGGGACATGGAGGTGACGCAGCGGCCCATCGTCATCGGCGGGCCCATCTACCGCGGCGACTCCGAGTTCTGCGCCGCGGCGGTGCACGCGGGCGTGCTGGACGACAGGAGGGGTGGCTGTGGCGTGGTCAAGCGCATGGGCCAGACCAACTCGTTTGCCGGGACGGATATGTACGGCGTTGAGTCGCTTGCGGTCAAGACATACTTCCCGCTGACGTTCAACTTCCCGACGACGAACGAGGATATCAACGGGAGGTGCCCGGAGGCCGTCGACCGCACCTGGGCTTTGCCGTGGATCACCATTGGGCATTCGGTCATATTCTTCCAGATCACCAGTTCTACTGGCGCGAGGGCCGCCTGGTTGGCTTCGGTTGCGACGGCACATCTGCTTCGCTGGAGGTCCAGCTCGCTATCCTCGGCTGCACCGCTTCCTACTCCGAGCGCAGTCCCGGAGCCGGTTCCCATCCCGAGTATTCTGGACCCGGAGATATATGGGCAGACTCTCGACATGTCCGTTTCCAACATCACATTCAAGTGGACGCCTCCACCCGCAGGTGTCGAAGGGATCAGTATGCTCGTGGACGATGTGGAGAGGGATCGCGTGTATTTCAAAGACGGGAAGGCAAAGGATAGCTTCTTCTGGACGAGGGGACCACAGGCATTTGTTGATTACATTCGTTTCGGTTATGTGAAGAATGGCGAGGTTTTGAAGTATTCTCCGGCTGGGACATGGCTGCTGGATGATTCATGGACTGGGATCGCAGGAAAGACCAAGGCCGAGACGTAGCTCGTTTTTATGTATAGAAAGGGACGAAGGCTACCTAGACGAAAGCTCATCATGAAGCATATGAGTGGTATCGTAAAGAGTTAAAATGAATATTGACGCACTTTGATAATTCCTGTGTCCTGCTTCCATTGCCCTGTGACAGCGATCATTAGACTCCAGAAAGGACCACCGACACAAGATTCTGCGAGCCTTTCCCTGCCGGAGTAGGGTGCAAAGTCGAAATTTTTTTGATGTCTCCTGCCTTGGCTTTCCCCTTCTTCCAAAGGTGAAAAGCCCCGGCTTTCAAAATTGCGACGAAAAACTGTGCCTAACTGGGTAGCCATCTCGCCCAGTTTCCTCCAAACTGCCAACATTTGAAACCTATCAACGAAAGCTTCCCCTTCGCAGGCCTCAGCTTCTGCAGCTTCTAGTCAACCAAAACCCGTGAGGAGCCGTTCAATTTGGCATCTCCGTACTTCATTTCATTGCAGTCTCCTCTAAATCATTTCCCGAACTTGAGTACCAGCTTTTCATCTTTTGTCATTGGTGGACACGACAGTCGATCACGCGTCTTGCGCCTGGCTCAAAAGCCGCTGTCAACTCCACACCTCTCTCCTCAGACAAGGTTACTTACATTGGGAGCAAACACAAAGCTTTGCTTCCAATCTCAAACTTGAAGGTCAAGTCTGCACAGTCCTGCATGTGCGCGTTGTTTTTTCGAGCGTGCAGATTTTCCCGACACTATCCACCTACACGCTGTTATTACAACTTCGGTTGCAGTTCAAAGCTGACGGCAGATCAAAGCAGCTGTTCACTTCTTTCTGCGAGTCTACCAAGTCCCACCTTACCGCCACAACAGCAGTCGCACATCTGTCAAGTTGCCAAGTTACGCGAATCAGCATAACCCCGCCTCAGCATGGAGTCGTCAGTCGACAAGAGTGCGACAAACAGCAAAGGTGAAGTGATCACAGCGGAAACTACAACTCACATCAACGGGCTTCGACGTAGCCCAAGCGAATCTTTGGCGGCAGCCGACATGGAGATCACTATTTCGTTGGAAGACATGCAGACTGACGAGCAGCGTCGCGTTCTTGACACTGTTTCCAAAGTCCGCAAGTGTGGCCTTGACAGCGTGCTCTCTTTGCCTCAGATTGTTGTTTGCGGCGATCAGTCATCTGGAAAGAGCTCGGTCCTTGAGGCCTTGACAGAAATCCCATTTCCACGGTTGGCTTTCTTCCCTTCTTATTCGAGTTGCTGCACAGTGCTGACACTCAATAGAAATGACAATCTCTGCACTCGTTTTGCAACCGAGATCAGCCTTCGCCGAGAGCCAACAAACAGTCTGGCTGTCAAGATCTTTCCAGATGATGCGCGTCCGATTGAAGAGCGACAGAGAATGAGGAGTTTTGCTGAGTCTATCACTGACCTCAAAGAACTGCCAAACATTATGGATAAGGCAATGAGTGCCATGGGAATCACTGGAGCCGGCGGCGGTGCCTTTGCGAAGGACACACTCAGCATTCAGATCCAAGGCCCTGATCGCCCACAGCTTACCTTAGTCGACATTCCAGGACTTATCCAGTCTTCAACCAAGGGTGTATCGGATACAGACGTGGCTACCGTTGCTGAAATCACGACGAACTACATCAAGCAGCATCGAACCATTTGCCTCGCAGTGATTACAGCCACCAACGATGCTGCCAATCAGCCGATTCTGCAGCAAGTTCGCAAATTTGACCCCCGCGGCGAGGTACGGTACCCATAACACGAATTCATGTGCCCATACTGACCTAATGCAGCGTACTCTGGGTGTCATCACCAAGGCCGACCTTCTCTCAGCCGGCTCAGGCGCAGAGACGAGCTTTCTTGAGCTTGCTCGCAACGAGGATGTCTTCTTCAGCCTCGGTTGGCACGTTGTGAAGAATAGAAAGTTTGAAGAGAAGGGCTTTTCCATTGATGAGCGCAATCGTTCAGAGAGCATGTTCTTCAGAAACTCCAGCTTCAGGGCCTTGCCCAAAGAAAACGTCGGCATTGACTCGCTGCGGGTAAAGTTGAGCCAGCTCTTGTTCGAGCATGTCAAGAATGAACTCCCACGTCTCCGAACTGATCTCGAAAGCACTCTGGCCGCTAAAAAGAAGGAGTTGAAGCTCTTGGGTCAGTCTCGCTGTTCAGTGGTTGAGTGCCGTTCGTTCCTTGCCAACATCAACATGAAATCCTACGAGCTGTGCAAAGCCGGCATCAGTGGGCACTATGAGCATGACTGGTTTAAGGAGAACGGATCATTCGTCGAAGGAAGCAGCATTCCCCTCCAGCGCATTAGAGCCATCATCCAGCTGGCCAATGCCAATTTCGCGAAAGACTTCCGAATGAGAGGTCACAAGTTTCATGTCGAATTCGATGAAGCACAGAGTCTCTCGAAGTCGACTCAGCCTAAATCGATCACAAAGACGAAGGCGCTGACATGGGTCAAGAAGAAGCTCCGAGAGTCTCGAGGCACAGAGTTGATTGGCAATTTCAACCCCAGCGTCATAGCAGAGCTCTTTTGGGAGCAGTCAGAACTTTGGGAGAGTATTTCGGCCGAGCATGTTCGGAAGATCAACGGATATTGTGAGAAATTCGTTTCAACCCTCCTGAATTCCCTGGTCAGCGAGGATGCAAAGACCAGAATTTGGTAAGCCCATGAACTTCCGCCCTCCTCTGTACAAACGACTGACTCGGTCCCTGCGAAGGCAATCAATGATTTCCCCGGCTCTCAAGCAACGTCTTCAAGCCAGCTTCGATGAGCTCAAAAAGCTCTTAGATGACAGAAAAGACTTTCCTATCAACTACAATCATTACTACACGGACAATGTTCATAAGGAGCGTGTCAAGCGACTGGGAGACCAGCTGGAGGAACACGCCCCTCATATCATCAGGGCGGGTCCTGGAAGTGGCCTCGCCATTGTGGATGGCGCGGTCCAAGTCAATGGCAAGACAGTGGTCAAGAAGACTGTCTCCGAATGGGGCAAGTCGGTTACTTCGGACATGGAGGATTTCGGCTGCGAGGAAGCCCTCGTCTGCTTGCTTGCCATCTACAAGGTTTGTGACTCCTCATTCCGTTCTGTCAGTACCCATGTGTAACAGCCTTTCCTTCAGGTGCAGCAAAAGACCTTCATATCCAACGTCGTGACTCAAGTCATCGAACGACATCTCATCCGTGGTCTCTACGATATTTTCTCGCCCATGGTCGCCGTCGAAATGCCCGACGCTAAGCTCGAGAGCATGCTTTTCGAACCGAGAGCTACTCGAAGTCAGAGAGCCTTCCTTTCTGATTTGATTAAGAAGCTGGAGGAGGGCGAGGATATCTTTCGTGAAGTTATCCATTCTTGAATGGGGACGGCACATCAATGTGGCTCGCAGCGATACACTCGCAAAGCCGCTCGTCAATTTCATGCCCAGCTGGGTCCTGGAATTCGCCTCGATGAAGCTCCCTGTTACGCAGACGCAGCGTTGAGTCCACGCACATGCTTTATTTGCACGACCCGATGACTTTCGGAAAGGTCACTAGCAGATATCATGGCCAACAAGGAATCCACAGTGATGGAAAAAGTTCCATAGCTCATATTTTGTCAGAATACCATGCGTCTATTGTATTATCCACGTCCCAGCATGCCAAGTGTTGTGAAAATCGCTACTGGTTATCATGTCCCAAACCTATGCTGGAATAACATCTTGGAGCTATTTGACTTGTGCTGAGTGGTGCTTCTACCAGCGAGATGTTTTCAAGGCCGAGATGTGCTAAACTCACAGGAAACGAAAGTCCGGCCCCCAGTAACCTCGCTACGCCTCGGTTCCGAAGACCCGTGAGACACTTGAAGCAAGACACCCCTAAGTCTCGTGTCACTGCCGCGATAGACCTACTATAACGGTAGTGCTACCCGTGCAACGTTGTTGACTTGGATTGTCAGAAAGGAGCGAACGCCATGGAGAGAATACCTCGCGTACACCGAAGCTGCATTGGCAGAAGGAACGTCTAGACTTGGCCGCCGGATTGTTCAAGTGGGACAAGGCTGCATTGCCTGCAGAATGCAATTACATTTCACTTCTCAGAGGGCCTGGATACCTGGAAGTGCGAAATACTGGGAGGTGTGACCGTATCATTTTGAGTTGCACATGGCGCGGCAATGACTGCAATGTCTTGCATCGAAACGATGGCCTGTACACGTCACTGCAGGTCCCGGCGATGCCTCCTTGATCAGTCTGAAAGCTCAGAAACGCATGTGGTATTCCCAGAACGACATTCGCTTAGGTCACGTAACCGAAGGTGGGAAGTTCTCCCCCGTTATTTTCAGCTGGTTGAGACGGATGAAATGGAGGCAGCTAGGGGACACTTATCGAAAATCAGTACAAGAACCGGGATGCAAAATTATATTCCCGGCAATCCTTCTCGGGCTGAAAAACTCTAACCCTCTCGAACTCAAAATTTTAGACTGGACAGAAGGTTTGGTGTGTGACTGGATGGAGGCGTCTTACTGCCGCTTCACAAGTCAACCCCATGGGTCGCACCCGTGTGGTTGCGTCGGTCTGGAATTCCTAATGTATGGGAACGATCTATGATGGTTCAGCCGCTTGTGCAACGTGGGCTCGAGCTGACATCTGTTTCAACCACGACATGGAGAACCCCGAGATCATACACAGATTGTCCAAGAATTGATAGTCATTGAAAAGGGTCCTCCGAGACCACACAGCGTACCAGCTGGTTTGATCTTCGCCTTGTAACAGGCCAGAAATTATCTATCCCTCATTTTGAGTTATATTTCTCTCGATATCCCCTCAATGTCGGTGGAGTTTGCTGATCTTCTTCTACGAATGGAAGACCACGACATCATCCCAACATGTCTGAGTGCCGAGCGCCACAGGCCACGGGACTTCCTTCTTCACTATCTGGGATGCGAACAATTCTTCCAGCGGGAGGGCTATCTGGCTTCACTAAGCCCCGAACAGGCCAAGCAGGTCGATACAAGGCTGCAGAGAATCCAATATCTCCGCTCTGTACTCGAAAATGACCTTGGCGAGGGCCGGCAGCTGGTCCAAAACTTGACCAACAGTTTGGGCAGCTGGAGGATGACCAAAGACTATCAAGAAGGAATCGTGCGGGTGAGGGAGCTTCGTAAGATCCATTTCGCGGACAACGGCTACTCACAACGAGATGCACGAACATCTGGACGTCGTCAAGATTACAACCCAGACCTCGACACCCATGCCTACCTTATTCGGTTCAAAGACGGGAGGCTCGTTCGAGATATTGCGGACGACAGGTTCCATGAGCAGTTTCCATGCTACAGGATTTCAATGCATGACCTCATATACGGGAGCGAAGAAAACAGTGCCTTGGTTCCGCCCAAGGGCACGATCAATTATTTCCATTTCCCTGCCAACAATATGCTTGTAAGTGACACGAGCACGCTCCAACCAGAATGGAAAGCGTCCCAGGAATAACATTGACCATTACAGTGGGCTGAAGTACGTATCCTACACCTCAGCACGGAGTGTCCAAGTTATCATCAGCCCTTTATTGAGGAGGCTGACATATCACCGATAGCGAGCTATCAAAAGGTATTTTCAAAGCAAGCTCTCTCAGACGACTGTCCAACCTCATGACAACACTCAAAATGGGAATTTTGGTGACATTGGAAACAATGGACCTCCATTGAATGAACACTTGTTGCTATC
This sequence comes from Diaporthe sp. HANT25, assembly GCA_013435955.1. NCBI lineage: Eukaryota > Fungi > Ascomycota > Sordariomycetes > Diaporthales > Diaporthaceae > Diaporthe > Diaporthe sp. HANT25. The sequence goes on along the minus strand of JACBFG010000020.1, from coordinate 263,953 downwards.
AAGGTATTGGAAGAGCCAGCAGCAGTCATCTTCTGTTACGGGAAAGTACCTTGGGCCAATGTGCGAGGCAATTTCTGGATCCACAGGTTTGACACACACTCCACAGAATTCGAATATGGTCACTTGCACATTGCTGACATTTTCTGTTTTAGATGAGAGTGGGAGCAGTGTTGCCTTATTTGCAAGACTTCCTTATCCATTGATGCACAGTGTCCAGAAGCTAACATCTGCTTACAGATGCACTATCCACACTGGGACACGGCGCGGCACCAGGCCAAGATCTCGGATGCAGTCCAGAAGGAGGAAGAAAAATACAAAAGAGACAAGATCATGAACGAGCAACGACTCAGGGGCATGCGAAGAGTGAGACAGAGGGGACTACAGCTTCTCAATGCCCAGAGTCGCCAGCCCGGGTCAGAATGGCGCCTCGAGAACCGCGACGTAGAAAAGCCCCGGACACTTGCTCCAAGACCGCCAAAAAGAACAGCCACTGGTGCATTTGCGAACATAATGAGGCGGCAAGGTCGGTTCCGCAGACTTCCTCTGTGGTCAATCTTTAGCACGGATGGGACAGGCAGAGTCAATGCCGGCACAGAAATCGGCCAGGTGCTATTCGATGCCGCAGTCCTGTACGAGGCCATGTCAACACACAGGGAAAAGAGCTTGATCAGAAAGTACCTCCACGCAGATCCGCCACTCCACCCCCGCCGAAGTCTTGAGCAGACTAATGAGTGGACACTGAGCTTGTCTTGGCATGCTAGTGCCAGGGATCAAGTTGTGCACCGCGCGACAAGACCTAAACAACTCGACTTTCACTCAGTCGACCCGTCCACCAGCGAATGGAGGGACAGGATCCGTAAGTTACCCCGCGTCATGATGATTGACCAGCTGTGGATGTGGATCCTCGACGATCAGACCATTTTCACCTGTTTTCCAGACCACGGCGACCTCAGCCACCATAACCACCTCCCAGGAATTCACGGACGGATCCGGGATGCTGTTCTAAAGAATGGAAGAGGTTCAGTTCGCAACGTGTCTGACTTGGCGCTTGTCATCCTTGGTGAGGTGTCAACGTCTAAAGCCTCCATGGGCGGAATAAAGGCAGGCCTCCCTTTCTCATGAACACACTTGATGGGCAAGGTGAGATACTAATAGGCTAACATTACACTAGCCTCAAGATGGGACACTACTTGTCATGCAGCTTTTCAGACAGGCGATCCGGGATGTAGTGAGTGGCATACAAAAGAAAATAATTATTCTCCAAGCTAACATGTCCATGTTCAGGCCGCCAAGCATTCCTTCGGGGCCGAACAATACTGGGAATGGGCTAGAATCTTCTCCCGGCTGGCACACACCGACGTTGACAACGGCTTGAGCGACCTCATCGTGCCATTCTTAGACATCGGAAAGGAAGGCGAGCTTCAAGGCCAGATCAAGAGCGTGGTCAGGGACCTCCAGATCATGCTTCACATCACCAAGGAGCAGCTGGAGGTGTTCCAGAAGTTCGACAGATGCGTGCAGCAGTTCTCGCGAGGCAAGACCTCTGTCAATATGGAACCGTTACTCACGGAGGTCCAGAATTGTATACAGGACTTGGACGACATGGGCCGCACGGCGGAGGGAATTTCAACCAGCGTGGGTGCATGATCGGTCATATCCGTTCGGTTTTGCCCAGTCGCAACTAACGACGAGTCCAGTTGGACTATCTCATATCGCTGAAGCAGCAGCAAGTCACTGTCGTACAGGCGTGGCAGTCGATGAAAGAAGCCGAAGACACCCGGAAACAGAACGTCACCCTCTTGGTCTTTACGGTGGTGACTGTCGTCTTCGTAAGTAGAATTCCCTATGACGACTTGTAAAGTCATGGTTCGTCTTGGTTAATGCAGATATTTGTCTCAGCTGCCAATGTCGTTCATATCAAGCGTCTTCGGCATGAACAACAAGGAGATTGCAGGCAGAGATTCCCCGATGACATTGGCTGACCAGTTCAAATGGATGAGTATGAAGCAATATGAGCTCCCTTCTGCGAAACGCCGCTGACGGGTCAAAGTGCCGATTTCGCTCAGCATTGTGGCAATCACTTACTACCTAGCCTTCGGTAACCCCTGGAGGGTGTCGCGCGACATCTTCCGCTGGCTTTACATGAAGTGCGGCATGTACCAGATCTTTGCCCCGCGGGACCTCACCCTCTCGGCACTGAGGGACAAGTACAAGGACCGGTCCAAAAGGAAGGAGGCAGAGCAGGCATGGGAGCGCCGCCGGTCCGCCCAGATGGCCAAGGACAATCAGGAGAGGAGGGCGGCTCTCAGGCGCGCTGCGGTGGTGGCCCAGCAGCCGTCCGAGGCTGTCTCTCCTGACACGCCCATCATGACACCTGCGTCTGATGAGCCGAGCACTGGGATGTTTGCTGTGTACCAGGAAATGACCAACAGTCCATCGAGGATACGCACTCCCATTTACACGCCCAATTAGTGTGGCAGCCTGGCGGCACCATTGGGGGCTTCAGAGTGGCGAGCTGAGGATAACCGCGGTGGAGTGGACTTGATGTTTGGGAAAGAGACCTGGTAGTGTCCAAGGATGGGAGTCAGGAAGTGTAGAAGCCAAAGAGCGGTATTCGTGAAATCATAGACCAAGAACAATCGGTGCCAAGACATCCTCGGAATGTTCCTTGTCGACTTGGGATCTGGTCCCGACAGGCCTGTTTAAGTTGGTAATTGGGTTGTCACATGCGCAGCATCCCTGGCACGTATTCCTATTCATAGAACGCATCAATGCAGACCCACTGTTTAACGCTGCATTTTCCCACTTCTAACACTACGTACCTGTCAAAGTCATCTGATGTCTTTTTGGGGGGGAGGATCAGCGGTGCTTGGTTCCTTGATCAAAAAGCATCACACTCATCCCGGTCCCGTCCTACATCTCCATTGACCATGCTATACACATGCAATCCTGAGCTAAGTGGCATTTTGAACTGGTTCCAACATTTATCTCCAAACCAATTTTGCAGGAAAAGGCCCATAGATGATAAAGCATGGTTATCACTGGGCCCTGGTTGATGATCAAAACGAGAGTGGAGGGGGTTGGCCATGACTCGCAACGTGCTTATCGTTGTGCGTTTTTTGGTTTCAATTTGGTAGTCTCCAATGTATTTAGTCAAGCACAAAGGATTGAATCGCTGCAAGGTACGCAAGGTACCCGACGATGATCAATGGTTGCAGTGGCTGTTCGGACGGTGAGGGGATCCCGTTCATTCGCGGATTCAAGCAACGCGACACAATACCCCGAATTCAATAAGCAAGTGGGGTCGTCGTTGCTGACAGCCACGTTGGACAGATCCGGAGAGCCACCGGCGCACGTGTGGATGAGGATGTCGTCGATGTTTCCCCGCAAAAATGGTAATTTAGATGAACCGAAAGTCAAAAGGAGGTTGTGGTCCCGAGCCAATGCTCCGCCACGGCGGGCTGGTTACCACCCTCCACGGGCCACCACGGGCCACTATTTAGAGGAAAGGACGCTCACCTGACAGCTCTTCTCAACAGGGGAGCTTTAAACATTAGAGAGGCTATTGCCTAGCGTTCCATTCGTTCCCACCAGACCACTACCGACGGGCTTCCCATTCGTTTGAAGCCGGCATTGTCGCATTCTCCCGCTCACTAGGCGCATAACCTCTTCCCGTCCGACAGGGGGCTCGGAACCGGCTTCCCCAGAATTCCAGGGACAGCATTTGTATAAGACAACAAACAAGTTCTTGTACGGTCTGATCCTGGTACAAAGCGACCACTCGATACCATTCGTCTATCAATCAACATGCACAAAGGGCTTCTTCTTGCCGCCGCCTTCAGTGGCTTTGCGGCCGCAGACGAGACATGGACCATCAACGCCGGCTCCAACTGGGGAACATGGGAGGGCTGGGGTGTGTCTCTCGCTTGGTGGGCAAAGGCATTCGGCAACCGTGACGACCTCTCGGACCTTCTTTTCAGCCTGGATAACACCACCTTCAACTCCAAAAGCGTGCCTGGGCTGGGATTCAACATTGCCCGGTACAATGCCGGAGCCTGCAGCAGCAACACATACAACGGTACTTCAATGGTTGCGCCGTCCACCATGAAGAAGTCACGTCAAATTGATGGCTTCTGGTGGGACTGGGCATCCAAGGACCCAAGTTCGTCAAGCTGGGTAAGAGTTTCTCGTCTCCTTCTCAATCTTTCTACAGGACTCGAGTGTTCCAGGAATATTTGCCTTGACCCTCTAAGGAATATCATGGTCTCACCACAACTGGACCATAGAAGTATTCAGCATACTTCTCACATGAGGCGGCGAAGACTGCTGCGGATTTTCTGCATCGAGCCATTGCTAATTTAGGACAACTCCGCAGCACTGGACCGTCGATGCCAACCAGAGGACTGCTCTCACCAAGGCCAAGGCCAATGGCGCCAACCGATTTGAGCTTTTCAGCAACTCGCCCATGTGGTGGATGCTCTACAACAAGAACCCTGCTGGAAGCGATGATGGATCATCAGATAACCTGCAGACCTGGAACCATGGCGACCACGCGCTTTACCTCGCCCAGGTCGCCGCAAAAGCAAAGAGCAGCTGGGGCATCAACTTTGAGAGTGTCGAGCCCTTCAACGAGCCCATCTCAACCTGGTGGAATGGCAAGTCGGGCACCCAAGAGGGCTGCCACTTCAGCGTCAGCGCCCAAGCCGATGTCATCCCCTTGATGCGCTCGCAACTCGACTCCGTTGGTCTGACATCCGCAGCCGTTGCCGCCTCAGACGAGAACAGCTACGACGGAGCCGTCTCGACATTCAAAGGCCTGGGCTCTACCGCCGTCGGCAAGATCGGCCGGGTCAACGTCCACGGCTACCAGAAGGGCAGCGGCGACCGCAGCGGGCTGTACACCCTGGCCACGAACGCAGGCAAGAAGATCTGGAACAGCGAGTACGGCGAGAACGACGCCACCGGCAGCCAGCTCGTCTCGAACCTCATCCTCGACTTCCGCTGGCTGCACCCTACCGCGTGGGTCTACTGGCAGGCGATCGACGGAGGAGGATGGGGCCTCATCAATGGCGACAACGACGCCGTCACGCTCGGCAACGTGGAGCAGAAGTACTATGCGCTCGCGCAGTTCAGCCGCCACATCCGCGACGGCATGCGCATCCTCGACGGCGGCTCCGACCATGTCGTCGCGGCGTACGATGCAGCCAAGTCGAAGCTCATCATCGTGGCTGTGAACTGGGGCTCCGCGCAGTACATCAACTTTGATCTTTCCAAGTTCTCTACTGCTGGAACAGACGGACAGACCATCCCGAGGTGGTCGACTGTGGTCGCCAGCGGTGGTGCGCAGTATGTCTCTTCTCCGGCCGACACCAAGCAGAGTGGCACCAAGTTCTTGTCGTATTTCAACACCAACCAGGTCCAGACTTTCGAGATTTCGAACGTCAAGATTTGATGAAGTGTTTGTCCTAAGAATATTCCGATTCTACCTGTTTCATGTATATATCTATGTTCAACTGTGTCAGTGATCGCTTCTGGGTGATCGAGATGTCGAGATGAGCGCCAGTAAATACAAAAGTTCATCTCGGATTTGACCAATTGTCCAAGTGACCAACGGAAAGACCTCAGCTGAAAATTAGAGTCAGTGTGCAGTTGTGCCTACGCTATCTCAGTTCAAGCCACAATCCGCCTCCAGGTTCTAGCCGAAACGGCAGCAAGTCGTCTGGCTTGAGATAGTCTTTTGCTGCCACCAGGTGAAGTGGAGGCGGCCACTAGCCCGCCGGCCCAGAATCCCTCCGGATCCTCTTCGGGCTAACGCATGTGGCTCTCGTCAGCCATTCTTAAACTGACCACATCTTGTTCCATGCCACAACTGCGGGGACCACAGAACAAGTCAATCACGATCGAGCAAGAACCATGGACCCTGAGTACAATACCGGAGCGGTGCCACCTATTCATCCGAGCCGGGTGGAAGCCACAAGCAACGGTGACACCGGCACACCTGGCAAGAAGAAACTGGTGCGACGGGACCCCGAGAAGAGACGGCTGCAAAACATCCAGGCTCAGAAGAAATATAGTGAGTCATTATTCACTTGTTTCTCAGCAATACTACATGGCAGCATTGCGCTCGTATCATTACCTCTCTGACCCGCACTTCCAGGAGAGAAACTCAAGAAGCGTCTTGATAATCTTGAGACTCTTGCAGCCTCTGTCCGTGACAGTGCAGCAGCAAGCTCGGCATCCACACCCGCAGGGGCCACAAGCTTGGCCCTCGTGGCTCAAGGTAGCCCATCAGATAGCAAGGTTTCCAACCAGTATTGCGCCTATCATGGGTCACAACAGATGCATGGCTTCGATCCCTTTGATTTCTTTGTTGATAACTTTGGCCCCATCGACTCTCCATCCAAATCCTCAGTCTTTTCAGATACCACTGTTTGGGACCCGAGCACCTCTGTAGATCTTCCTCATCTCATCTACAACAAGGACACCACATCCAGGTCAAATTACTGGGTCGGCATGATCGACTGCGGCTGTGTCAGGCCCCATGTCCAAGTCAGTTGCGAGACCGCAAGGAAGTGGGGGGACATGAAGGTGTTAAACATCGGGCCAAGCTCCTGCATACCGGACCCTTATATGAACACGCTCCGGATCGACCGCATCTGCATCCTGCAGGCAATAATGGCCAATTGCTTACAAATCGGCGTCACGGAAGAAATGTTCTGCGGCGCAGATGCCATCTCCCCATTCTTCCGGCCTGGTGGCAGCACGGCAGTCGGCAGCCCCGGGCCTGACAACACGGTCACGACGGTCCAGAGCATCTTCAAAACCCTCAAGCCGGACATCAGGCCGATCAAGGAGCAGGTCACCATGATGCACCGTCCTGTTGTTGACGTGCTCCCGTTTCCCACGTTTCGGAAGAATCTGATATACAGCGGTGACGCCGTCAGCGAGGAAGAGCTCTATCACGATATTCTGAATGGACTGTTGTGCTGGGGAGGGGCCGGGGTCGGGCAGAAGGACAGAGATATTTTGACAGGTCAGGTATCGACTGGCACGCCGTGGGATGGTAGGAGCTGGGAAGCAAGGCCATGGTTTCTGCAGAAGTACTGGGCTTTGCTTGGCGGCGAAGATGGAGAGCTGGTGAGACAAAGCGAGTGGTGGAGGAACATGAGAGGGGATGAGGTTGATCCACAGCTAGACCGCTAGAGTCACTGAATTTGTTGGGAAGCTGGGCTACAGGCGATGACAATCTAGCGATGACTGGGTATCATCGTGGGCGCAGTTGAAAGCACATTCTCTGGGCTAACAGCCAAGTGTTCTGCGTAAACAAACTTTTTTGACCTGAGTCGGTATTCACATGTTTTTCACTATGATGGATCTGAGGTTTGACTGAAGCGTTTCCTTATTTGTAGGAATTTGACATCCGGTCACATTAGCCAGAACGCTCCCAACGCTGTACATATCACGAAGGTATATGTACCATAGGTGGTCCGATGGGATGCGATACCAAGTCCCCACATGTATTGATTCATCCATTCCTGAACCGAACGGGATGGCGTTATTTATATGACCAGCTCTTCCTATAATCCAAATACTGAAAGGCGAGCCGGTCCTCGGGAAAGTTGCATTGACGCACTTCACTTAAAATCTGAACTTCTGTGAAATAGACGTTCCTGGTGATTGGAAATCGAATATTTCACAGTATTTGAACTTTTAGTATGCTCGTGTGCCTTTCTAGATGTATAGTCTCCATGTGTATCAACGTGCCAGCAACTTGTAACCTATAGAATTCACTGATGCTTGTTCACTATGTGAAGGACTAAGTAAATCAGCACGTTAGTCTCGAGCATTATTTAATCTCCAAATGCCTCCAGATCCTTCAGACATCCCTTCTATCCCTTACCACTGCGACACTCCTGAACAGACTGACAACTCATCCACCATCATCATTTGTCTGCTATGCATACCAGAGAAGCCCACACAACACAACTCTCCTCTACTCAACCAGTCTTTTCCTCACCAAGATGTTTACCATGCGAACCACGATCACCATCATCATCTCCGCACTTTTGCTGCTCAATGGCGCCTTTGGATCATTCCTGAACGTCAGGAACAAGTGCGGCTTTCCCGTATACTGCTCGGCTGCCCGGAGCGATCCTCCTTCTGGTATGGTCCCTGACCGAAAGACTCTCGCAGTAATTCTCCATGCTAATTTCTGTAAGGTGTTTTTACTCCCATCTACAAGGTCTCTGCTGGAGCAACTTGGCGGTCCCCTCTGGAGGCGAAGCCGGTAAGACACACCCCTTTTCGTCGTTAGATAGCTGTCTTGATGGCGGCTATCCGTACCGAACCTGGCCGCTGATTCTTTCGTAGAACAATATCGGCGCCGTCATGAAGTGCTCGCCAGACCCCAACGTGCCCGACACCAACCAGTACCAGTTGGAGCTGACGGTCCACGGGAACTCCGGCCAGTCTTGGCTCGACCTGTCGATCGTCAACGGACAGCCGTTTACACCCTACCAGCGTGCGGCATACTTTCCCTCGATGGGATCCAAGTGCACCAGGCTGCAGTGTGCCCCCGGAGACCACTCTTGCGAGTGGTGCCCGAACGTTGGACAGACTACTTGCACCCCACCTCGGTACATCGTGTGCGACACCACTTCGGCCGATGCTTGGATGTATCTGTGTGGATACAGCCGGAGGGAACTTTTGGAAGAGACTGAACTTGGTAGCTCTTGATGGCAGCTGGACGATGGTTTACCTGGCATGGATGGTGGCTTGATGGCGTGGAGCCCGTATCGGTCGTCTAGCGAGTTTGACTACCTGACCCGCGACCACAGGCATGCACAGTATATATATTCTATAGCCAGCAATACCAGCTCACTAGTACATGCGAAGTAGCCATGGTTTTGCGATTGATATACCTTCTGTGACGGCTGACCGGGCACTCGTCAGATTTCAACGGATGTAAGCGACATTTCGGAACTGCCTAAAGCTCAGCGCAATACATGGGCTTTACGATTTACTCATACTACAGAAGGTATACAAGCAGTGAATATCCAGTATCACGGATTCCCTTCTAAAGGGATGCAGAGGAGTTGCACCGGTGGATTTCGTTTCAATCATGCACGCGGAACCTCCGGGACTCCTGATTCTGAACTGTCTCACTCTAAATTTGATGATTGCATAGTGGCCAAGTCCAGTTTTTGACCTCCGGCTTTGAGGAGCTATCGTCTAAGGTTGCTGATCTCAATATGATCTCGTGTTACAATGCAAATGATTTTTGAGCGTTCGTCGCCACTGTAGCTGAAGTTCGTGACGCAACCCCCGTTTGTTGGGAGTGGCGGAGCCGTGTCAGCTGGTACAGCTGTGCTGAAGTTTCGGGCTTCCAGTCACTCGGGGGTGGAGGACCTTCATATAGGAAAGAGTTTGTGTTTCGTGGAATTGTGCAAACACATATGTGCCGCAGGAACAAATGCATATCCCTTCCATAAACATTGCTTGGCAAAGCATTTGCACATGCCTCGGTGATGCCACTGTCCATCCGAACAGGCTTTTGAACTCAAATCGCTGTTGAAATTGTGTCTCATTGCATCTGCAATGCTGCGAGCTTCGCCATTTGACCAGACATAAAACTTTATTTAATGAATACGGAAAGCATGAGAAACGCAACCTTCATCACATGGGAGCTGAATTCCAACTAGATTGCAGCACAATCACCGGTCAGAGATTTATATATGTATCAATATGGCCAGGCTGAGACCTATATTTGAGGACCAAAAGAGTACTCGTGGATAACCGTCGTTTTCAAGGCCCCATGAGGCCGATTGATGCTCATCGCAAAGGTTGACAGAGAACGTATCCTCCAGCATACAGATCGTCTTTGTATCCAGTTTTCGCCAGATCTTCTGTCTCTTGGCTGCATTCAATATGGCACTCTTTAATTTTGTTGCATCCGCTTTGCTGACCAGCAGTGTCGTTGGTCATCATGTGTTGGCTGCAGGAGCGTTGCCAGATCGTTCAACAGCGAATATGGATCTTGAATCAACGATCCCAGACCTCGATATTGATGCTGAGCTGGTTCGACGAGGTGTAGGTGCGCGGAGTGACGGAAACTCCGGCACCTTAGACCACTCCGGCAGATCTCTCATCAAGATGGCGGATTCCAATCAGTGGTCTGACTGGCTTGGCGAGCAAACGTGCACACCGATTTCTAAGACTCAGCCAACATCCCTTGATCAGCTGGTAGCCATCATCAACGATGCTGGCGGCAAGAAGCAGCGCGTACGTGCCGTCGGTTCCGGTCACTCGACCTCCGATATCACTCGCACTGATGGTGGTATCCTGATCGACCCGCACCAAATGGCTGCCGTTATGGACGTTGATACTGAAACACTCAACCAACGAGGCAGCACCACGTCATTAATTCGAGTCCAGAGCGGCATCCTCATCAAAGACCTCAACCAGCAGCTCGATGCCCGCGGCCTCGCCCTGGTGCACATGCCCGCCTACGACGGGCAGACAATATCGGGAGCTATGAGCACCGGGACTCATGGCTCCGGCGCTCTGTGGGGACCCATGGCGAGCATGCTACGATCCATCGTGATGGTCATTGGAAATGGTACCGTGTTGCAGATTGAACCCGCCAGCGGCGCCATCACTGACCCGTCCAAGTTCTCCGGGACGCTGCCCGAGGCTCCCGGGGTGCCTGTGGTCCTCCTCCAGGATGACGACTGGTTCAACGCTGCACAGGTCTCTATGGGCTGCTTAGGGGTTATCTATTCATACACGATCGAAATTACGGCCGCTTTCCATGTTTCGGAAAACCGCACAGCGACACGGTGGGAGGATATCAAGAGCCAATTTGCACCCGAAGCTTTCAATCCACTGCCGGCCCCATTGGCGGACTGGGACCACTTCGAATTGGTCGTCAGCCCGTACAAGAGTGACGATGACAATAAGCACCCCTGCATATGGATCGAGCGCGCGCGCGTCGGCAACACACCAAAACGTGGTGCACGGCAGGACTTCTGGGGCCGCATATTGGAGGACGTCGGGATTCTTTTCACAGGAGTACTAGACGACATCCTCAACCTCTTCCCTAGGCTAGCACCCTCTTCTATCAACACGGCGATGGAATCTCTGACGACCGACGACGCGCCGTACATCGACAGCAGTTATGTCGTCTTCAAGGTGCTAGACTCGGAACTCGAGCTAAAGGCCCACGCCATCGAGCTCCACTTCGAAGCCAAGAACCTCGTCGCAACGGTCGACAAGCTGATGACCACATTCCAGACAATCGCGGACCAGAAGAATCTTTACGTCGCGGGGCCAGTGGGCATCCGCTTTGTCGCGGCTTCCGATGCGCTCCTTGCGCCCCAGACGGGTCGCTTGACGGCCACGGCAGAATTGTCCAATATCGTGGGTATCAAGAAGGGCGTGGAATTGCTCCAGGAGGTGAAGAGCGCGATGTCTTCGGCGGACAGGTCTATCAGGGTGCATTGGGGATTAGACTTGGACACCGTCACCGCACAGGATGCCCGCGATTGGTACGGGGACAACTTGAACAGGTGGTTGAGTGTTTACGGGGAAGCAAATGCCAATGGAATGTTCAATAACAAATTTACGGATAGGATGGGTATCACGGTCTCCTAATGGGGCAATAGTTAGCATTCAATTTTGTCGAATTAATCCTCGCATAAGTGTAGTAAAAGTATCGAAATTGAGGTCAATTTGACGAAAATGGTGTCGGACGGAATTAGTCCTCTTGAAATCCGCACATGGTATCGCGCGCAAGCTGGTCAAGAATGTTGACCTCTGTATGAGAGCTCAGTGGGCGAGCAAAAGCATGCAATACTGTTGCATGCTATACGGCGGTATTGCGGCGAGCCAGTCGCAAAGCTTGAGATTGCACAAATGTTTGAGAACTGTGGGAGAGTGCCTGATAATGAGACGTGCTTTGCGTGGTAGACATCGGTTGGAAACTTTCGAGGTTGACGTGGCTGCAACGCTAAGTGTACTGTAGTCTGTTGTGCATACTTCGAATGTTAAAGGCTCCCGGAGATGAGTGCGTATGGTTAGAAGGGTTGTTCGGAGAGGAGCCAAGCCATAGGCTTTGGTTTGGTCTGCCTTACGTGGATCAAACAGGCCACAGAGTACAGCCGGCAAGGCAATTTCGCTCTCGCTGCACTGGCATGCATACTTGGCATATCTGAGATTTAATAACACCATCATCGCAATGTCTTTCCAAGAGTATCTTCGTGCCGCATATGCGCATGAATCTCTTCGGATTGATCGACGAGAGAGGGTTTTCTTAGCCCGGCTTGTAGAGTCTCCATTCCATTGTGTCTGTGAATTGTTGGAAATACCACATTGCCGTCCTAGCTGGATATGATAAGAGACAACCAAGTTCTGCAAGGTCTGTCACGGACTGGATGTTCATCCGAAGAGACTGCGATAACAGGGTGACTGATTCAAGGACACCCCTCACCTCGGGTCACGGGAGGTGGGGCATAATCCTACGCATATCCACGCGGCGCACCGCATACGGGCGCACGTGAGGGGATGTTCCGGGGGCTGGGCGTGCTAGGTTTGATGATAGCTCGGCCGTAAACAAGGCCCGTTCGCCAGGTGTCCAGGAGTTCGGGATGCTGGGATGTGGCTTCTGGCTAGCGATCTGGGCGCCGGACGCACTGGGAAATCCTTCCTCCGCTTAAAACGAGACGCGGTTTCGAGTCCCGCGGCTGTTGCAGGCAACCGCGCGACCCCGTGTAGCATCAGAATAGTCCATTCAGTCATCGGGACCCACATCTGCCGTCCTCCTGGCCGAGGATACCAAACTCATAAATCCCTCGCATCTCGTAGGCCAGCTTCGTGGATCAGAGCTTTCGATTTGTTTACTTTGACTTGTTGATACGACTTAGCAAAAATGAACGGCACGATAGATACGTATAGAGCCGCCGTGGTGACGGTAAGTACCACGCTTTGACCGCGTCTACCCGAATGCGCATGCACGGATGTCTCAAGCCGGCATGCCCTCAAAACTGCGTGAGCCATACACTGACAGAGTCTCAGGAGACGGGGACGCCCCCAAAGATAGAGATACAAACACTGCCCAAGCCAAAGCCGGGCCCCAACGATGTCCTCGTCCGGCTGAACCTCACCTCTCTCTGCGGCACGGACTGCACCCAAGCCGCAGGCCACCTCGGCCCCACGAAATCCGTCCTGGGCCACGAGGGAATCGGCCGCGTTGAGCTCCTGGGGAGCAATGTTTCGTCTTACGACCCTTCGATTCAGGTAGGCCAGCGCGTCGGCGTGGCCTGGACGCGGGATTTCTGCGGCAGCTGCGCCTTCTGCACCAACCTCGCACAGGACGGCGAGACGCGGTGCGCGACGAAGCCGCACTCCGGTACTGCCGTGGAGGGCACGTTCGCACAGTACACGCTCGTCCCCGCGCGGTATCTGCTGAGGATCCCCGACGAGCAGTTTGGCGATGTTGCCGATGAGATTGTCGCACCGGTGCTCTGTGGGGGTGTGACGGCTTACAAGGCCATCAAGTCTATCCCGGATTTGACGCCGGGCCAATGGATCGTGGTCAGCGGCGGAGGAGGTGGTGTTGGGGCGTTCGCCGTGTCGTTTGGCAAGGCTATGGGTTACCGTGTCATTGCGACTGATGCGGGTGCTGGGAAGGGGAAGTATGCCATCGAGGAGGGTGCGGAGCACTACATCGATATCACTTCGCCTGAGGTCTCGGCTACCGGTGTAGGCGAGGTGGTGAAGAGTTTGACCGGGGGCTTGGGAGCAAGTGCCGTAATTGTGTGCGCAGGTGCGCCCGCAGCGTATCAGTCTGCTCTGGATATGTTGGCGCCTTTCGGGACGCTGATGTGTGTTGGAATACCACCTCCCAATGGAGTGTTTTCTGTGCATCCCTTGATGTTCATCGCATCAGGGTGGAGGATCATGGGTTCTGCTGTTGGCACAAGACGAGACACTCTGGAGGCGTTGGAGTTCATTAAGAGGGGTCTGGTCAAGCCGAAGGTCCAATGGGCTGAATTGGAACGACTGGCTGAGCTTATGGACGACGTTAGCAGGGGCAAGGTACGTGGTCTCCCAGAAATCTTCCACAGCAACTTGGCAGGCGATATACTAACAGCGTTTATTTAGGTCCAAGGGAAGTACGTGATAAACCTAGACAAGGCTTAATCTCGGAATACCGGCGTCTTTGGTGGCAGCTGGGACATGTTGCACTGCTACAGAGAAAGCTGGTTATGGGCCCCCAACCACAATCTCAGACTATGAAGATGCCCAGCAGAGGCTTGTCGGCATCCAGCTTTAATGGCACTTATGGTACAAAAGGAACTCACACAGATTGATTCTGTGAACCATGTGTCTGACATGGCAAACACTTCAGCTTATATGTAGGGCTATCACTTCCAGGCCACAAATATGGGTGGCAACTAGTAATGCTTGCATCCCAACAAACCGCCCAATCTCGTTTGGATTCGTTTATACCAGTCGTCTCGCCGAGCTCTTGTCTCTCTGGAGGCTGGCCTTCACCGGCTTCCCTCCATGATTCTCCGCATCCTTGGATTCTTCTGGTGAGCATTCCAGCCCACGTTGCACTCCAGAGGTATACCTCTCCCCTCGGAAATAGCACTATGCCAGGCCTCGATGGCTTCTTCCTCTGGTTTCACCCCTCGAATGCTCAACTCCGCGGTGGTCGAGTCCGTCCTCTGCTGTGAGAAATGCGTGTTGAAATCCATGTCCAACCATGCCCAGCACTCCAAATCCCAAATGTCGTCGTAAAAAAGCCAAAGACGTTGCTTCAGAACAAGGCGCTTGATATTCTTCATGCGGCTTACTGCTTTCGAAACAGTCGTCACCAGCGTAACCGCATTCTCCAGGTAATCGTCTTGAAAGAACGTGGTCGCGGTACCGCCGAGAGTCGGAGAGCGAATTTCGAGTGTGTGCAGATTGGGCCACTTTAAATTGCAGGAAAGGGCAAAGAACATATCCGCCGCCAATTCCTGGATCTTGAACACCTGTAGGTTCTTGCTGATGTAGACGAACGAGGAGACCAGGAAGCGGTATGAAAAGGAATGGCTCTCTTGGTGGAGCACGCTTGAGGGGTAAAGAATGCTGAGTTCCTCGAGGTTCGTCTTTCTGAGTGACTTCTGCAATGCTCGTATGAAGCCTAAACCTGTTAGCTTTGAGGAATACCACAAAACGTAATGCGTGGCTCACAAGTATTGTACTCCGCCTCCTCACTGTCTTTAGCGATCAAGCCGAGATCGATTTTCTTTAGCTCCGGAGAGCAGAATCGCACCATATCCGCAAACATGGTTGAGGGCCATAGCTGTCTCTCCAGCGCCAAGACGATATGCTTGACTCGGCAATGAGAAGGACGACAGGCCGCAAGACCCTGCGCCACAAGTTCGGAGTCTCGCAAAGTGTTTACGGGAGCTCGACGATCATCCCAGCCGGAGAAGGTTAGAGTGAGTGGAGGATACGGCTCTTCTCGGGCAGTGCTATTCAAGCACCTAAAGAACTCGCAGATCTTGACCGAAGTGAAATTTGGATCTCCTGACTCCTGAATTTGCTGGAAAACCGTCTGGCTGGAGGGGCCGAGAAAGGTCATCTTCGACAAAATGCTGGAACGTCGGCGATCCTGTAAAACACGACGGAGCATGGCAATATCTCCATCGATGGGTCGAACTACCACGTCGGAAAAGGTAAGTGGCTCGATCTCCCGTTGCCATCCTCTACAGACTGCTGCAAGGGGAGCCAGAGACTGGTCGGGCAACATCGAAACGTAACTGAAGATAGTGGCCCAGATTTCAGTCGGTAGTCCGGTGTGCTGGATACCGCATTGCTGTGTCGTGTTCAGGGGTTGAGAACAAGACAAGATTGGTTCAGTCATGTTGATAGAGGGTACACGGACTGATGTACAAATGGATATGTCAAATGTACAAGGACGTGGCTGTATTGTCGGCAGTCTCGAGCAGTTGTCGTCCTTGAAGGAGTTGCTTTGGTCAATCGTCGAAGAGGGCAAGGTATTTATATCTTTGAAAGAGATGCCCTATTAATTCATTCCATACCACTGCTTGTCTGTTAAGCAGATGAGCGGTGAATGCGAAGACAGTATAGATATTTCACAGCTACAAGCCACCGAATGTATTATGGTTTAAACAACACCATTTTCTACCTGAGATGAAGAGCTTCCAATTCACTCACGACCTCGGAGCCCTGTAGCCGCCAGCCCTCATGGCCAAATGAATTTCTGTCAAAGATAAGTATTCTAGTGCAAAGTATTGACTAGTGTCACAGAACAGTCATGTTGTGTTTGACAGTGAAGTGAGCGGGAATGGAGTCACAGGATAGGGTGAACTTATTCCTTGCTTAGAGTAAGAATCTCAATCGACACCACAACAGTGAGACTAGTCACGGGAGAGTGGAATCAAAGGCACTACATATTTAAGGGTTTTAATATGACAATTTGCCCTGCAATTTCTAGTCCTTCCTGGTTTGCTCGTGGCCTCAAGTAATGTCTTGGGTGCTCATGAAAGGTCATAGCAACTACTGAGACTTGTGTCACAATGCTTGGCCACGGATTGTCTCTAGAGTGTCACCTTGCGGGCACGAAACTTTGCATCAGACGAATCAATTTATTTCCATGCCTGAGCGTAAAGCTAAAGGCGTAACATAAGCCAGTCCACTGGCACGTTGCGAAATAGATACAGGTAGGCGCATACTAGTATTGACAAGACTGGATGTGGAGTCGAGTCCCTATCTTCCCCGTTGGACGTGGATCCACTTGGAATTATCGACATGGTGGGAGCCATCCTTTATCTTCATTGCAACAGGGAGAACCGTCTTGACGCACCGCTCGTGACCGGGGTTATTGGTGCGGCTGTTCCATTGGAGGTCGTGGTTGGTGCCGACGTTGTGTTCGATGCGTCGCCAGGGAAGACCTCGCCTTGGTCCCACTGTGGTGGAAACGAGATCAGTGAACCGTCAATAAACCATAAAAGCGCAGGCAGAGACCACTCATTGGAAAGGAAGACTGTGGTGATGGGGATTCCCTTACGTGTTCTACAATGCATCCCGCTTCCCACCTGAACCTGTCGACAACAGTTCCAATCCCACTGGCGTTGTAGTTCAAAAAGCCCTGAGGGTCGATATATGTAGTCCGAAGGACTGTGATCTGAGTGGTTGGCCAGACTGGACCGAGGAAGTCAAGAGCAGCATTTGGGCCATCGTCGGCGAAGGGATTGTGGTTCTGCAAAGAGTCAGCAATGTGCTCTGCTGGAAAGCAGGGAATAGCCCACGCACGATGTAGGTCGAGGAAATGAACTCGAAAGCAGCTGTCAGGTTCTTCTTCACCAGGAACTCATCCGCGAACTTGTTGAATCGCTGTTCAGTCTCGGCTGCAGAGGGCGGTGGGCTAATTGGCTGGCATGGAGGAGGCGTAACGACCGATTGTCTTGCTGCTAAGACTTTCGTGGGAGGCTCAGGCAACGCAGATGCCGGCAGAGCCAGTGCTGCAAGAAGAGGAACAACTATAGCGGTCCACATTTTTGTTGTTGGTGATGTGTCGGCGAGTGATGCTGAAGATTTGAGAGTAGGTTGCTGAGATCAGACCAGTCTTCCGCGGAGCGAAAGCAAGACCCAATATATAATCAGGTATCTTCAACAAGTTTCCAGAAGTCGCGCAAATGGAATGTAAATGGAGACCAACTATGTTGTAAACACAGTCAGAGGGAGTAAGTAGATTGAGTGGGACCGGGCGCTCGCTTCGGCAGGACCGCGCGCGGGATGAATCAGTGATAGGACCCGCGCTGGTTAGAACTCGACAGGGCTGCCAAGCTCCCCACGCTCGAACAGGCCCAAATCGCATAGTATCTCTTGGCGTCTCGGCGGTTACATGACGGAGAATTGGACTGGGAAAGGGGCACCTGGGAGCTGCCGTGTTTGGTGATCCAAGCACGCGTATTGAGCGGTTCCCGGATACTAGCCTCCGCCGATGTTACCCATTATATCACTTATCGTTCTGCCCTCCCTGTCCTTAACCTACCGCAACATCAGATGACAGCTGCAGAGGAAACAGTGGCCTCAGTGGCTCTCGTCGACTGTATACGTGCTACCGTTGCGTTAGTAACTCCACGTCTCTATTCCTCGTATCACTTAAACAGCAAAGGTTCAAGACCACGATGCTGGTTATGGAACTGTCGAAGAGAGAGAATGACGCGTCGCTCCGAATCAAATATCTTCTGTTCCATCCGGTGAAGGTCTTCTACTCATGTCGGAGGCGAAGGTCTGACGCCTCTCGGGAAATGAAACGGGCCAGTAAGGAGCAGGGACACTGGATGGCAAAGCCCGAACGTGACAGCGCAAGACACTTTGAACCGTCTGTCAAACCTTTGGTCTGGTTGAATCAGGAAACAAAACACGCGAGAAGATGTTCGAGAGCAAGCTTACGCTGATATTATGGCAAGGTTGGTGATTGAGCGTCAAGCGCGTTAGCGTAGCACAACCTTTTGAAACGACGAGCCTCACGCACCCACGGCAGAGGGTTCATCCCGGCTGATCCCACCCGAGCCCGCCGATCAATGCTTGAAATCACGGAGGGGGCGCGCGCCTCTCCAGCACCGTTTGGGACTGAGAGCTTCCACGTAGCCACAAGCACGGATCAAGCTCGACTCTTTGCATGTGGCGCGGACTGTCAATTGAGTTGGGTCCAACGGTCTCGGGCAATGAAACCAATGGGCTTGGTCTTCCGGCTGGGTTCGCGTCCCAGATTTGGTCCCGAGCGTCCACCTTGCCGAGACCCGATTCGCGATCGGCGTTTTCAAATACACAAACTTCCACGTTGCAAACAGTACGGATTGGGATAATGTCACGAACCTTTCCTGTCAAGTTTAAGCAAGACGATGACCACATTCAAGCAATTAAAGTTCTGCAACCACCTCAAACATCAAGAGAACCACCGAAACTGCTTCGAATGACGAGGCCGACGCCTGTTTATACGATCAGAAACGATTTGATCTCGCTTTTCAACCGACTCTCAGCCCGAGGATACCCGTCTCAAATGGAGAATTCTACCGGAAGCGAGTGCCGACGCAGCATTTCAACTGTGTAGAATTTCACGAGCCAAGGCCGATATAATCCCGGAGCATAATCGTCAAGTCTCTAAAGGCCCTCTTACATCAAGAAAAGGCACCCGAAGCCACTCCTGTGCTTCCAAGAGTTGGACGAGCCTCGACCGCCAGGGGAGGAGACCACGTAGCCTATGTACCCACAGATTAGGCTCTCGTACGGTCAATATGAGACAGTGGCACTGCCACAAGTCAGATAATTCGATCTAGGCTGGGACAGTGGTGATATCAGAATGAGGTGCATTGCAATGAGGAGCGCCAGCAAGGCCTCATTGCTGGGCGGAGGATCTCGGCACGCTACCTCTATGCTCCAGCGATATGGATATCCTCCCATGCCTACGAGCCAGGGAAACTTCCAGAACCTTTTCCCAGTCACTACTACCAGAGCCATACGACGGATACACTATCTCGAGTACATCCTGATATATCTCAGACCGCTTTCCACAAGGATCCAGAATCCACCGGAGGTTGACCTGTGTCATGGACGAAATGGAAAGATTGCACGGTAGAATTTGAGGGTCTAAGATATTATATACCCAGGTAAGTGTGCCCATCATCCGTGACAACCTAATTGACCCATCGTTGTAAAAAAGAAGCCAGCAACCCATCCCGAGATGTATATATATACTTCCCAACCAACCTTTTATGTTCCTGAGGGAACAGCCAAAAAGCATGACCCTCCTGTGGTTTTGTACTCGCCCAATATACCAAAGTGGCGCTCAACGCCTGAGGTTCTCGGATTAGCCGGATAGCGGGGGCCAAGAAGATCTAGAATCGAACGTTAGCATCTGCTCAAACAGATGTCGAGTCGGAGCAACTGAAATACTCATCAAGAGAAATCGTCCAAGCCCCTCCTCGTCACCCTCATCGTGCTCGTCCTCTGGGCAGGCCTCGGCCTCTGCGGGCCAGGCGCGCTGACAAGCTCCATATCATTCCCATCGCGGCTCTCGCCATCAAGCCGGCGGCTCCGACCCATCTCGCTCCGGGGCGTCAGGACGCTCGACCCGATGGCGAAGCTGCCCCCGCCGGCGGCGCTGCTGCCCTGGCGTGTCCTGTCGCCGGCGCCGCTGTCGAGGCGCAGGAACTCTAGAACTCGCAGCCCCGCGCGGGTGGCCTCCATCTCCTCGCGGAAGATCTTCCACGACGTCGTGAAGTAGATGACGGCGTTCCAGACCCCCTGGAGCGGGAGCACGACCGCGGCCGCGATGTTGAGCCCGTACGATGCCTGGTTCGGGTACACGAGCGTGTACACCCTGTTGATGGACGACGGCGTCCACGTCACCAGCACCGAGATGGCGAAGACGAACGACGTGCGCAGGTACGCGAGCTTGACCGGGTCCATGTTGCGCAGCTTGGCGCCGAAGCGCCGCACCCCCCGAGCTATGCGCTGGAAGATGTTCAACCGTCGCCTCATCTTGACCACCGGGGCTGCCGGCGCTTGCCTCCGCCTGGCTCCGCTGCAGGGGCTGACGTTGGCCGAGAGCGGCGGTAGGGCTCGCGTTGGCGACGGGTCGCGGTCGTAGTCATCCTTCGATGCCGAGCCGGCGGAGATGGTCGAGGTAAACTGCGTACCGTTGAAGCTTATGTTCTCGAAGTTGTGCGCTTGGCCGCGGGCGGACGCCTTGGGGAACCCGAATGGACTGCTCTCATTGCTATTGACGAGCGTCACCGAGGGCGAGAGGACGTCGCCTGTGGTTGGTGAGACTGAGCTTGGCTCCCGTGACCAAGGGTAGTGGTGCGCCTGTATTGGTGAGAATCCGCCAGGCGCATTAGGCGCAGGCGTGGCATGTCTCGGCGGCCTTTCTTGTCCCAGTGACGTGTCGATTCGCAAGTGTGCTGTGTCGATAGATGCTTTAGCCGTGCTGTTGATGTGGGTCGTCTCTGTTGGCTCAAGAAACGGGCTGGTGTATGCAGGAGTTGGGCTCGTCGGTATGGTAGCACTGGTGACCTGGACTTCGGTTGTGACAGTCCCGTAGAAGCCCGGACCGGCGTGAGATGTGAGATTCTGGTGAGACAAGAGTTTTGTTAGCTATCACGCGCTCACCCTCGGCTGCTAGCAATGCAATGAGCTGAAACGAGACGCCAAATTTGTCTCATATCCCGGTGTGTCCGGATGCAAGACGACGGAGAAGATGCGCAAAGTGGTCAAGCTGATCGTGCCCATCTTTGGCCGGCATAACATGCTTCGTATCTTAGCTTTGAGGCCGTCGCAGGGCCATGAACTTTCATGTTTCCCGTCGGATGACAGGAACGGTTCGGGACCACCCTATAAGAATTGTTGGGATGCAAACAAGCACAAAGCACAGGGAGTTTGAGATGACAAGCCGCATTTCGGCAGCCGTGAGCGACGATACGCAAGGATGCCGGGGTCACACACCTTTTCCGCCGAATCCCTAACATCAGAGGAATCACAAGTAACCTCAACATCCATCTCGACATCTTTCGCTTGATTGCTCAATGAAAGGTTGCGCAATTGATTTCGCTGATGGAACACATGATATCCCACCGCGAAGTAGATGACAGCAGATAATACTGTGCAGACCCATATTGGCAGGTAGTAAGAGTAAATGCGGAGTGCGTTCCAGTCAGAGCTTATCCAGCACCATAACTAGATTGAGCGAACGTGATTGTCAGCCATGAACTATAATGACGGTGCACTGACGATGTGCGCAACTCGAGCAACGCGGGGCCGTGTTACTTACCGCTGCGTCCCCATACACAAGCCCCCTCTCCTCGCGAAGGAAGAGGAAGACAAACGATGGAATGGCTGGGAGCCCGAAGCATATCACACAGTACAGCCATAAGTATTGGCGGAACGTTGCGGGATTAAAGGACATGAAGAACACCATATAAACGTTGATGGCCATGGCAAAAGACCACCAAGGGTCAGACTGCATGAACCTGTGCGCCAATATAATTAGTGGACAACGAACCTTTGTTATGAAGGCATGTTGCTGTTGAAGAAATAAAACGAGAACGAACCATTCGAATAAGAAGCCCTGGGCCTGACAGAGTGCCGACTGGCGATCCTGGTGCATAGCCCGGATGCCATCGTACGCGATCAAGCACGCGACGCAAGCACCAATGTTGGCAACGGAGGCGAAGAAGATAAAGGTATTGGGAATGGTGCGTAATCGTCGGAAGAGAGCAAAAGTGATGAATATTAGGGAGATTCCGAACAGAGACAGTGTTGCGCCCATGCGCTCGACTGCATTGAGGGTGTCGATCTGCGCTTCATCCAACATTGCGAACTCGCGGTCCTCAGCCAGCGGTTCGTCCATAATGGCTGTTCAGTAACCCAAAACGCGGAAGGAGATGAGTGGGGATAAGTAAGGTAGGTCGAGAAAAGGGTTAAGGGAGCGCAAAGAACAAACAAGGGTGGCTTTGCGCCTCGCCCGAGTGGTTGGTGTGGGTGGTAGTATGATGGAGTTGCTTGTTTGGTGATGGTGTGGCCGGTGAATGGGTCAGGTTCTGGGTAACAATTGAGATCCAACCCATGGAGACTTGTTGGCAGACTGGGGTCAAACCGATCCTATCGAGTGCGAGAGAAGATATCCAAGAGATCGGAGCCGCCACTCAGATCCAGGGGTGATCGGGTAACCGGTGTGGGAGACTCGTGTCTCTGAACTCTAGCGTGGACTTGTTGAGAGTCGCCAAGCCGATGGGGGATGTCACTGGCTCAGTTCGATCAGAGGTCGACTGTTTGCTGTCAAGACCCGTCCAGACAAGCCACACCATGTGCGCAAGAGAGAGGGTGTGTAGGCAATTAGTAGCAACTTCGGGTATGGATGGGGCGCTTGAGGTATATGGGTAAGACCCGTGATCATGGCGCCTATATAACCCTAGGCATCCCCGAGTGAACCGTGACTGGAAGGGAATACGCGGCGTCTAGAGGTACATAGATCAACCAAGTTAATCGAAGGGACGATGATTGACTTGGATACCAAATACGGATAGGAAGCTGCTGACCAATATCAGTCCCCGAAACACGATATCGAAAGCAGGACATTGGGACCTGTGGAGATGGCGCTGGCCTGCTGGTGGGCATGCAAGCGTAAACGCGGAGGAATCGAAGACCAGACGGCCGCGACCGACTTGTTGGATACAGATGCCGCACAGGTGTAAGGGGAGGTGGTCCCTTGGCGCTGCAATGGCGACCCGCAGCGAGAGACGACATACAGGACTCAGACAGCGTCCAGGTCGAGAGCCGCGCCCCCCAAAGCCCGGTGTTACAGAAACTCCGCCGGGATCGAGATTGTGTCTTCTGTCTGGGTGAAACGAGTGCCCTGCATGAAGCTTATTGACATTGAGTAGTGAAAAAGGCAGGTGGTTGTGTGCAAGGCCTCCCGATGGTTGTTGCAATCGCGGGGCAATCTTGCACAGTTCAGGGGCGGTCGATATGCGTATGCCCGAGGTGCCGTGATGCGGAGCGCAATCTGATGTATCGGAAGTCGAGAATGCATATATTGCAGGTCCGGGCCGTATGGTCACTCGACAGGAAATCCGTGGCCAAGGACGGCGATGCACATGCCTTGTGTTGCGCAGTGCGCAGAACAAAGTTGGCCTGTACCGGTATGGCACCCGGGAGATCGATACCTTGGAAGCCGATGGCGGGAACGGGCAGGCGAATGGGTGCAGGGAGCTGGAGCCCTCAGCAAATGCCACTGTCTCGAGGATGATTTGTTCGTGCGACGACGGGGGTCGGTGCTGGAAGTTGGTTGGACCAGAAATCAAGGATACAAGCGACCACGGCGTCACGAGCAACGCTTCTGGAGTCTTTGTCAGACGGCGCTCGCCGCTTAAGAAATGGCCAAAACACCGAGGCACTGTCTGTCTTGCATGGCTGATTACCAACACTACCCTCCTCATGAGCCTGTTGACACGTGTGAGACAAATGAAATAAGACGGATTAGGAGGACGCCACGGCGACTTCCCAAGCTTGCCACCGAGAGGGAATGGGGATTTTGCGCACTGGGAAGAGTATACGCACTCACAATTCAATGGCCAGTGGTTGCTGGGAACAATATGATGAACACCTCCTCCAGAACCCTTAAGCTCTACGTTTTGGCGCTTGCCTCCATACACGATTCCAGAGTGTAAGATTGACGCATACAATCTCGAGGACGCGAACGGAGGAGTACGACGTGATGACGATCATATGAATCCAGAGTCTCGGCCGTTGTTGGTCTCAGATCTTGTGTCTGGCACAGTCTCGATGTCGCATTTATATGAACATTCCACAGACCTTTGTGATAGGTGAGCTGGTGAGCCGCGCTGGCAATGTCTTGAGACCTGAGGTTGTTAATCCCGAGCCAGACTCAGCGGATGCGCCTTCTCTGACCAGGGTAATTGCGCAACTGCTGTCTTGTCTAGACGCCAAAGAACCGATGGCAGCCACGCATCCGGAAGCGACGTTCGGATCCTTGGTACTGCGAATGACCGCCTTGCATCCTCAAGATGGGATCTGTCAGCGAAAGACAAGATCCGGGAGCGCTCGTGAGGGCAACACCTAAGGCAGATGGAAAGGAGGCCCCAGTCTATGGAGCAAGGAAACGCGGCTCTGCAGCGAAGATGTCAAACGGCGTGCCAGCAGGACATGAAGCGCGCACCAACTTCGGCCCGCTGGCTGTCATAGCCGCCACTAAGAGCGTTCGGGGCGCTGTCCCCTGGCAGCTCCAAATGTTAGTACGACGTCTTGTCATCATGGTGACCACTCTATATCACATTCGACCCAGCGAACCCCGGTCACTTGGGACAGTCAAAAAGTCTTTGCACTGGGCCGTTAGTCCAACCAATCTTGGAGCTTCGGCTTGTAGGCTAGACCGGTCTCTATGCCCCCCAAGCTCGCCCGGCAATGCTGCACTGGCCATTTGACATGTGCATGGAGCATATACCGCTCCAATTAAAGACTGGGAAATAAAGGAAGGGATGTCAATAAGGTATCTGCTAGAGTTGGTGGGTCCATGTCGGACGCAAACGTGGTTTACACTTGTCCGATTTGGAGGCAATGTTTGCTACAGAGCGAGCTGCTTGGGGTGCATGTGTCGAAGTCTCCATTGACGATCACCGGTGAGGCATGGAGTGCCTTATCTGGTAGATTGAAAGTCACCAACCTATTGTTCGTTTGTCATGCGGCCGATGGGGGCTTCGAGCCTTGACGAGGACAGACCGTGCCGCGCTTAGCTCGAGGGAAGTTGCATTTGCTCGGAGGCGGCCTCCTAACAATTAAATTCATAGTCGGGTACATGCCTAGGTCTATGCCTAAGAAGCTCGGTTCGGACGACCTTGCAACAGATCGATTGGCGCGGGGCCCCGAGAACAGACCAGACTCGGGCCGTCATTCGTATTGCGTGTGACGCTCCTTGCCCAGCGACAAAGGGTGTGCAGGCGACCGAGACACGCCCTGGTTGGGTGCTGGTGATTTTGCCCCACCTTTTGTCCTCGGAGCCTTTGAGTCTCGATTGTCCCTGACCAACGGAAACAGAAGCAAAGCAGGGGCAGCATACGAGGAAGAGAGCGGAGGAGGATGACTTATCGTCTGCACTCTTACGGCCCGCTGCAGTATGCAGCGTGCAGCACTGGCATGCAACTGCATCCCACCACCACCAGTGAAATACCCTCCTCGAGCCTCCGCAGGCAGATGAATTGATAGGAAGTCAGGCATGCCCCTATACTGCACAGGGCAAACAACCGTGGCTCTGTGCGCTAGAGTGTGCTCATCGATAGTGTCGCTGTCTGTGACGTGTAAACGCATCGAAATTTACACCGGTGACGGTATACTACGATTACTCGGCACCTATCAACGCTACATAGTCTACGTTCTTTTCCTCACATTTATTTTCGCTGTCAATCGGGTTAGATAGGATACTATGCAACGTTATGATACAGCTGCGCGCCAACCTTGTTTCTTATCTCATCTCACTTTTCTGGTTTCGCCGCCCCCAATGTGAGTTTCCTTCTGGCAATGAACACCAGAAAAGAGGCGGACTGAATGATCAAGCTGCATTTAGCTTTCTATTTAATGTTCAGTACCTACGGCGGTCTTGAGATTCCAACCAGAGTCGGGATACTGCCTTTGTAGGCTCTGTTCCACCCGTCAACACGGCGTGTCGAACAGTGACCCCATTTGCATCACTGCTTGTTGGAGGAGCCCACTAACCAAAGGTTCCCACAAACTTGGCTTGGCAGGGAAACTTGACGATTTGGGGCTCGGAGATATCGTGCTGGAACAGCTCCTGCACAAATTTGTTACGCCTTGTCCCAACGTACGTGCTCAAGTATCAAGAGACTCGGAGGTCCTCTGTCATGTTGCGCAACATTGATGTTGCAGCGTGACTTTGAAGCATTCGATCGGCGGTCCATAAAAACCAAATCCTGCCAACCTCTGTATTCAATACCTAACTTCATTTTCTCGCAGTGATAACGTCAAATACTGGCCATGCCAGATATCTGTCCCAGTATGATTGATCCTCTCCTTCCTTGAACGGAGGCGCAATTTTCTCCTTCGCATCTGTGATTACATCCCTCAAGCCCGCCCCCTCCGCAGCCTTGAAGTAGACGTCATGATCAAGATCATAGTTATCGAACTCTATCGGCGGATCCGTCATGAAGCGCGTGCGTATCCGATACCCATCTTCTATTTCTTCGATCATCGTTTTGCCCACCCCGTACCATGGAGTCTGAGCGTTCTTTCCAGGCCACTTATCGTAGCCACCGTGTGATTCTTTACCAGGAATGATGCTAACAAATCGTCCACCTTCTTTGAGGTACTTCGCAATATTGTTGAATGCTTGGTTCATCATAGCTTGGTTCCCAGCGTAGTTGAGACTCCAGACCCCGCTGACGACATCGAATGAGCCGGGCTCGGCACTTCTCAGGCTGAGCGGGGCAAAGACATCACCAAGCTCGAGCTCAATCACATCCTCCGGCACAGCAGGATCGGCGGCAATGAGCTCCTTGGCTTTGTCCAACATCGCTTGGTTGATGTCTACGCCAACAATCTTGCTTGCGCCAAGCTTGGCCATGGATCGAGCCATATGACCCGTTCCTGTTGACAAGTCGAGGATCCTCAGGTCCCGGATATCACCTAGGTTGGCAAAGAAATTCGCCTCAGTGCAACGGCGAGAAGGGAGATCCAAGGAGGTCTGATATTCTGCAACGAGAGAGTCATACTGCGAGCTAGCCAGAGCCATGTCGATTGGATGTAGGCTTTATACAGAACACCGGTGAAGAGATCGGGATGGGATGGGGATGGGGATGGGGAGGGGCCGTGGTGCGACCATTGCTGACGAGAGGGGTTCAAAAAGATTATCGCATGAAAGTCGGCCCGCTATTGGGTACAGACAGACTTTTTATGACCATTCACATCATTTGGATTGACATGTTACCAGAAAATGTGGTGCAATTCTTACAATGGGTACGCTGGACTGTATGTAGGCACTAAGTGCTACCGACTAGGCAGATAGAAGTCGTGCTATTGCAACAGCACTTGGTTCAGACTTGTATATGTTTATTCCAATCACCTCGAGTGGCTTTTCGGACGCATAAGAGGTCGGCAGAGCTTTTCGGTAGTTCTACGAGACCAAATATCATAAGTGATTGCAAATAACAAAGCAACCGAAGCCCAAGTTTAATCTGTGGTAAACTTTATTACTTAATCAACAGTGCGGTTCGTCATTCCGCATTAGGTTCACCGGAAACGGTCTCAGACAGGAGCACTCTCGCCCGATGAAATATTGCCAGGCTAGGTGTACTCTATACAAAGGCAGGCACACGGCTCCAGACAAAGCAATGATACTGATATCCCCAGTGGCCCCAAATCGTGTAGACATCGGTCTTGATCTTAGCTGTAAATTCCATTACCGTCAATGACTTGATAATTGAAACCCATCAGAATCTTTATCAGTAATTGTGGCATACTCGGGCACTCAAAACTCAAGGCAGCTATGGCGACCCAACAAAACCCCAACGTGGCCGTCCCTCACACTGAATACCAGTCTGAGGATGAAGACAGCACTATCGAGTATGACGAGGACATGTTTCCTGATATTGATGACCCACGGGTTATACTACGCTCAGATTCATCGCTGAGGGTGCAAGGCTGGACGCCTCGAGATGCATCTGACTGGGAGTATTATACACCTAGCTTCACACGCCCTGGATGGAATGATGAAATCGAGATGACGGCAGATGGGAAGATGGAAAGACCAAGGACAGGCCATCCTCAGAGTTGGATGAGGCCTGCTTTATTGCCGACCGACCCTCCAGCTACCCAGTATGCGCGGTAAGTGTTAGGATCAATTAAAGATAAGAAGTGATGATTAATGATGGATTTAGACGCTTTGGGTTCTGGCCAGAACTAAAGTTGAACCAGAATTTCGAGGCGCGCTCCTTGTTGACTCCAATACCTACCTCTACTGGGAACCCTCGTCAGGATGAAATTGATTTCGAATGGGAATTCGAGCAAAGTTTCCAAGCCTTATGCTTTTTGAATTTTACCTCCCAAGAGGTCAGAGAAACCTACGTCTTCCGAATCTCGTCAAATGTTAACGCTGAATAGCTATCCGACTTGGGCGCCTATGATCCAAATCTGGTAATCCAAGGGCCTGACTTGCAGGGAGACTTGCACGAGTGAGTACTACGTGCAAATTACCTCATGGTCTATACACTGACCGTTATCAGACTGATCACTAGAGACAAGTGGACCCAAGAGCCACTGTTAGACCAGGGTGATGCCTTTAATCTTCATTTTTGGTACAATCTAAACGGCGAGAAGAAGCCCTGGGACGTTCAAGTATGTTAGTTGTAGCTGAAGGGCTCAGTTTTCCTCTTTCGACTTCCAACGAGATTTGACATGTTGCCACAGCAAAACGATGAATTATGGAACGCTTTACAACCATCACTACAACTGGTTACCAAGGTACTTCAGAGCGAACATCCTTTTTGGCGGGCGATTTCGAGCATATACCACATGCGTCCCGTCCCTGTAGAAAAGGATGGCCGTACTCAAGAGCAAAAGGCCGATCCCAGGTACAGACCGTATGTCTCTGTATGGTATGAAATCGACAGAGACAAGATGTATCCCGCAGCAAGGTCATTGATGGACCAAAACTTTGACTCCGCCGCGGCCACACTTGAAGTTCTGAGAAGAAGTAAATTAATCTACTGAACCCTGACTTATTAGATTGTGACTAACAGGTTTTACGAATAGTATTGAAGTTCTCTGTTTCCCGTGGCAATGTGGACGCTTCTGCTTCAACTGTAATTGGCGGTTATTTTGGTGACAACCGGTGGCTCCGAACAGTAGTGGACGCAAGCAACATATGGCCACTGCTTGTACCGGAGTACTCGGTAGCTGAGAAGACATCTGTCAGCTTCTATATTGCTAAATTAATTCTCCATGAACTTGCTGTGAGTCAACAACACAATGAGCCATCTGTGAAGCCCACTCGCTGATGAGCCAACAACGCAGCATGCAGCTAGAAGTAAGTGATATCAAGTCTGAATAGTCACCCTTACTGCTCCGAGAGATTCAGTAGATCTCCGAGTCCCAATCGCCAATAACATGTTTTCTTGGGCTAGAAATATGTTCTGATTGTCCAGATTCCAGCTGCTCTTAGCTTTATCGTACTGTTCCCTGATGTACTCGAGAACCCGCCGTGGACTCCGCCTCCGGGCACGCCATTCAATGGAAACATTAGGAACCAGCTCCAGACTTTATCCTTTGAAGCATTCAGCCTCCCTCCCATGGAACATTTGTGAGTGTTTCGGCCCTGTTGAGCAGTCAATTCTAGTACCCAGCCCTTTCGACTTTGACGGCAAACACACAAAAACGCCATATCGATTCTATTGGCATGCGTGCGTTTCCTACCGAGCCGACATGCAAAGGGGCATGTTCGCACGTTCATTGCAGAACTGACAAAGGCAACAAGTTTTCAGGACGCTCCACAAGTGGAAGAAGGGAAAGCATTTGAACAACAGGTATGCCCTCATGTTGTGTAAAGACGCTGCTACTCGAACGGCTTGCTGAGACCCCAGACAACAGGTCTGGGGAAACGAAATTACGTCTGCCCCTGGTATATCGAGCAAGAATAATTCCTTCCATCCGATTACGGGTATTGTTTCCTGGCCCTGGAAACACCCAATGGTTCACGTACAGAACCAGAGGGCCGTCGATGCTGGCAGATATGGCGGTTTCACCACAACCGCATACAGAACGTATCTCCTGGATCCACCCGCCTCAGCATATGACCTCTACACCCCTGTCCCTGTCAATTCATATGCCAAGTTCATGCAACAATCATGGTGGGAGAATGACTTCATGAAATTTGGGCATCAAGGGCTCAAGATACCAATCCATTCCACAGATCCTTCATCCCCAATGAAGACAATGGCGAAATCTCATCTTACGCTCAATGAGTATGCTATCTACCTTAGGCCGGTCATCCGCAGTAGAGTCGCCATTGCCTTTATCAGCGTATACGCTGTTCCGCGACTACTCGAGCATGGACAGATAGCCATCTTGAATTATCTATCAATGTTCACGCAGGACGTTGCAGCGGCTGAAATCATGCGCAACAGGTTGCACTATGAGAAGCGGACATGGCCGACTAGGCTCCGTGGAATAAGTGACTTGAGTGACAAGTCTACTCAAAGCTTCGATGCTGCCTGGAACGATTTGACACAGAAGTTGCAACGTCCTCTATCTGTCAATACTGCAGCGGAGGTGCTTGATTTGGTCATGAAAATTCGTGAACTATTAACAGACTTGATGGAACTAAATAGTAAGTCTTGTTTGTGCTTCCTTCCTGTGGAAAGGATACTGAAATGCTTTTGAAGGGCTTCTGGGTGTAGAAATTCAGTATTCTCAAGCTCTAGCTTCTCAGTACATTCTGAAGACTCCGGTGGCAAGGAGAAAGATCCATCGAAGATATATGAAATTCCTCCAGCAGAACCTGATACAGATGAGAGCCTCTATCGTTTCCATGTTAGAAATGGTTGCGCCCAGGCACGAGCAAGATGGCGAACTGGTATGGAGAACGATCAGCGCACCGTGGGAGGCACGTTTTAGTTTCATGGTTGAGACAAGCCCCGCGGCTCTCAACAGCATTACGAGACAAGAGGTCAACCAAGCTATTAACGCCCTGACCAACATCAGAAAATATACCCAACAGACATGTGGCGACCTTCTTAATACCTTGAGTCATATGGAAAATATTCTGCCCATCCTCGGCGTCGAGTATATGGACTTGCCAATCGCCAGACTACCAAGAGACCTTTTCCCAGGAGTTCCAATCGCAGTAAAGATGATGGAGCAGTCGGAAATAATGGAAAAGAGGGCTATCTACGAGGCAGTCCGTCTGGAGCACCCGATACTTAGGAAAATCATGGGACAGTGGCTCAGAATCCTCGAGACCCACCTCGGAATGTCGGACCGCATAGGGAACCTCCGAAGAGAAGTTAACCTAGGAATGAAACGAGAACGCATCAAATCCGAGATTGAAGCACTTCTGATCATCCTATTCGAGGCTAAACGACGTGACGTTGATCCGACTTTATCCGCCGTTGATGGGCGCCACCCGAGGGATCTATTCGTGGACGCCGTGAGAGGCCAGGTGGCGCTCCTGCTTTTGGATGACGAGATCATAAGGGCTTGGCTCAGAGACTTCTGTGTTGAGGAAGGGGACCCGGTGGAGTTTGATGCTATTATGCGATTTGCTAAATAGGAGGCCGAACCCTCAAGGCTCGGCCTCTCATCAAAACACGTGATGCTGATTCGGAAATAAGAGAATAGAGGCCGCCAGAAGAGCTGTGGGAGGGATACTGGAGATTATATTTTAAATATGTGCTGATGAAATTAATGCGGGAATGACAGTGTGCGACATTGATGAAAACCATGTCGTCTACCCCCCCACCCCCTCCAATAATGAGGTCAGAGCCATTGTGAACAAATTATTTACATGCCGCTTCCTTTTGTGTACCGAAGAATTCGTACTGACACGGTAGTCATCGTGTAGAGTCATGCGGACGTGTGGTTTGTTAGAAAGGAAGAGAATTAGTATACACCTTGTAGTTGATCAGAGGCAACAAAGAGGACGGAGTCGGTGGTTCCCTTGTTATCGGCGTCCGCAACGGCCTCATCGCGAGCGCGACCGTACCAGCGCCCGATGGTTCCTCTTTTCTGTACCGAGGCTGAATTAAGACCAACAAAATGGATCATCAGTCATTTGGACACTCGGATGCGAGATATGATAATGCGTTCTATCACTCACCGGTATCCGAAGGCGCGCTCTCCGCAACTGCAGCGCATTGCGGAGGATTGACAATGACACCGGTCTGCGGGAAAGGCTGAATTGGCCCCCAAATGTTTCCGTTGGCATCCGCGCCCACACCTTGGGTCAAGAATGCCATCTGAGAAAAGTCGTGCGGGACAGGAGGCACGCCGGGGACATCCTGCTCACCCTGGACCCAGACGTTGACAGGCTGCACGTATGTCCCGGCAGTGATGTTATTCTTGGTCAGGATGGTCTTCTCAATACCGTCGATCTCTGCGACGACGAAGAACTCTCGTGTGTACCTAGACAGAATCTCGCTGCGATATTCAAACTTGTTCTGCGCGTTTCTACCGCCGCGCAGGCCGACAGCTGCGATGATGCGATTGGTGACTGCGCCGGTGCAGGGGTCGACGTCCATCGCGAACAAAGAGACCGTGGCTCGGTTGTTGGACGTGAAGCCGATGAACTGGACCAAAGCTTGTCAGTCATATTATATTGCCACTGATTATAGGGTGCGTAGTAACACGCGAAGGGTTTTTTTCTTCGTCTACCATCACTCACCCTTGACTCCGCAATCTCCGCATTTGCGCTGGGGTTATCGATGCCGAGAAGGCCGAGCTCCATTCTGATGTAGACAATATCGCCCAGAGTATTAATCTGGACATTTTGCGCAACAATGCTGAAAGCAATGATCTCGCTGCCTCGTCGGAAACCACTGAAGGTCACGAAATCTCCGACTTGGAAGGGGGCCATCACGAGTGGGTCGGGAGCAGTGCTGAAGTGAATTAGTTGTCAGTATAACTACTATTCACAGTCTGGTGAGCGGGCTTTACTAACAATGTACCAGGCCCAGCAAAGGGGCGGTTTGTCAGGGGGCAAAGCGGGTCTGTCTCGTTTCTTGGGATACACATGGGGAACCCGGAGAAGGAGGAGATGCTAGGGCTTGAATCATCCGAGTTCATGAAGGGCGCCGCGTCGTAGCCAACAGAGAAGACGGCATTGCGGTCAGCAATTCGCAGAGTTGGTCCATTCTGGATCTTCATGCTTCCGTCTGCGTAATTCAGTGATTCAATGAACCCGCTGGCAAGCCCCTCGAAGAATTCGTATAGCTGCACCTGGCCGACCAGTGGGACGCCGTTGACAGTATTTCCAATCACCTTGTCCCACACATCAGTATTTCAAATGGGGCGCTTCTCAACTTGAAAGTGGAAAT
This sequence comes from Diaporthe sp. HANT25, assembly GCA_013435955.1. Taxonomy (NCBI): domain Eukaryota; kingdom Fungi; phylum Ascomycota; class Sordariomycetes; order Diaporthales; family Diaporthaceae; genus Diaporthe; species Diaporthe sp. HANT25. The sequence continues at coordinate 230,315 of JACBFG010000020.1, read as the reverse complement.
CTGACTTACCAGTGTCTCAAAGCCCTGAAAATCAGCCTTGCTAGCAACGAACTCTCTCCATGGAACCCAGGCTGCCGGGAACTGAACAAGAAGGTTCTTTGGCACATTCATGGTGAATCCATTCACGGTGATGGATCCACCACTATTGTATGTCTCGTCTGCGACGGTCGCGTCCTCGAACGAGCCCTGGACCCATAACGGGGCATCTTGGGCACGCACAAATGACAGCTGGGTAAGCAGGGTGAAGGCCGTTAAGACCAGGGAGAGGTATGGCAACATCTTGACGAGTAGCGATTGTGTTGAAGTGAGAGGAAAGATTGGAAGCCTCGCTGAAGAGCAGTAAAAGACCCTTGATCAAGAGTCAAGGTGAGAAGGAATGCTGAAGAGGCAAGACGGTGCTGAGCAGGAGAACACAAGAAGTCATTTCTATCTGCCAACATGTTCCCATGGCTGCTTTTATCATACGGCGGCTTTCGGTGTTGAGTATTGTCTTGCCATTGAACGACCATCAACTTTCGCTTCGAGGCTGTACTGCCCCCGTCGCAGCGAGCTCGACTATCGAACTATCCATTTCCCAATAATCCTGACATGAGCCATTTTCTCGGAGAGCCAAGCCCATCGCACTGTCGTCTTCTGGTGTTGTCCCCTCTACCCCGTTGCATTACATGTTGAGCCAAGGTCATGAGACCGTTGCAAATTTCCGTTGACCTGTTGGTCAGGATTCGTAATCCGGGTCTCTCAGGAACCCCGACTCAAGATATCATGATGGATTAAGAAATTTTGCCCGCCCGCGCTGCGTCTTGGCACCCGGCCGTGCATATCTCTGCGCCCCAGCCCCGATGTTGAGGACTTTCGTGGGGTGCACCATCGTGCATGCACTGTGGCTCGTGAATGGACCACCCTGGTCTTCCCGAGAGCGAAGGCTACCCAAAATGCCGGCCTTGTTATTTTGTATGAGAAGCCCTGACTACGCTGCAGGCCAAGCACTGTTGCCCCAGCCTTGGCGATCTTGGCTCGCGTAAAATTCCCATGCAATGATAAAACGTGCCCCCCTGGGTATCATCAAGAAGCTTCTCTTATGTCCGGCAGCGGCTCCACAGTAGAATATGTCCGCAATAGTTTTTTGGTGATAAGTGACAGACCGGTCAAGCCTTTGATGCGTTGAGGTTCTCATAGCCTCATGCGCGGTGTGGGCCGTCAACCGCCCAGGTGGTCTCGGTCGGCCTAGAGCGGTCTTTACCTCCGTGAGCAGGGCAAAGAAGGAGGCACTATCTTCCTGCTTTGTTCCTTCGGATCCCAACATTGCAGTGCAAAGCCCCAATCTTGCATGGTCCAAACTCGTTCAGTTTCCCCCTGCATCAGAGGTGTGGCGATACTGTGTGGCGCTGTGAAATTGGCTCGCTGCAACCGCCTTCGTTAGGCGCCCTACCATGATGACTAGTCGCTTAGATGCACAGTCTTCAAAAGTCACGGAAGACATGAGGACGCTTGTAAATCAATCAAGTGATTTGTTTCGATGTTTAAAGGGATGACGTTTGGTTAGACTTTCAAGGTTGTTCTAGCGTAGAGAACAACTCTATCTATGGTGTGCATCAAGCGTTCCCGGAATCTAATTTTGGTCAAGAGGTTACAATTCCTCATAGAGTGATGCCACTACTATGCAGGAGAATTCGATTGTCAGATCACGAGGACTATCTCTTTTCTCACTTCGCGAAGGCATCCTGGTTGAGAATGGTGATATTGTGCCCCTAGCAACCCCTCCATACTGCAATGATACCCAATATCGGAAAGACCATATATCGATTCTCGGCATGTATTTTGCGGGATAAGGGGTATATGGAAATACAGAAAGCGAGCAAGTCTAGAGAACGGCAAGTTTTGGCGATGCTCCCACCGTGGAGACGGGTGCACGCGCGCCAAGAGATCCCTAACCTCGTGTCGTAGAAATAAGGTTAAGCCCACCGCGACCAATACCACTGACTTGGGCCAACATTTCCCAAATATCCCGTTGTAATGAATCAAGAAATCGCTATGACACTTGGCAGTGAGTGGAAGGTGATAGATTTTGACTCGAGCCGCATGTGTGTAACCACCTGGCTCGAGATCCTGAGAAGCACTGCATCGTCACGGTGGCCCAAGGTTGGGTAAAATGTTGCTCTTTTCAGAAGCAAGTATCTCGCCTACGACGTATGCGAGATTATTGGCTCCTGACAGGATTGAGAACTATTGAAGGTCTCCTGATGCTTGCGGAGGTGTGGAAGATGCAACCGCAGGTGATGGGTGGGTGAATGGCGACAGACACCACCAGCATCCAGCTATCACTGGCCCCATGGTCACATCCGGGGCAGACTCGGACGCGACCACGGCCGGTAGACTCTCTTGCCAGTGGCTGCAGGGATGGCGCCGGAGCCGCTCCCGGATGTAACTTGGTCTGGCTCCTGTCCTTGCTGAACCTACCCCGGTTTGCACAGTGTTGGGCTTGGGATACTTGGGTTGTAATAGCCTCACTGCGGTAGGTCAGGATATGTCCGCGGGCTGATGTCTATGACCGAGGCCAAGCGTCTGGGCAGGAACGACTCGAGGCACAACAGTTTGTTCAACCTTGCCCATCTATAGCGGTAAAGACTTGGCTGCCAGGGGAAATATTCTGGAAAGGGGCTGCTCCATGAGAGGCAATAACCACGCTAATATTCTGCGTAACTGATTTTTTCTGTACACCTAGGTGTCCTCTGAGGTTGTATTGCCTGCGATTACCATGCTCTTACAAATGGAAAGATGGAGGTCGGGACTGGCAATGTCTCCACAAGGCCGGTGTGATCGATATGCCGACGACTCTATCCCTTTGGACCTTTCCAGCCGAAGTCGGCACGGGATCAGGTCCATGTCCTGTTCTACGTTGCGTCCGGGCATTGCGTTATCGAATCAGTGTGACGCCTTAGTCGCTGCTATTGCTCGCTTCGACTTCGGGACGAACACCATTGTGGCGATCAAGTATTCCTCTCCACCTTCAATCCGACTTCGAGGCCCACCTGAAGCAGTGAACGTGCGAATCTTTTGTGTCCTATTCCCTGTCGGTATTGCTTGCCTGAATCACCACATACAGACCGCCGATCTCCTACATGACCATTGTGGTCTCTAAAATTACCACCTCGGCGTGCATATGTGTGTGACACTGACTATTAACCACTCGCATGAAAGGATGTCCGTCCTTCAAGATAACGATCCCGTCTCCCTCGCGATGTTACCATACGCTCGGAGTCTTGTATGAAAGAGGATGACAACGGAGCAAGTGCCCCCCGCGACTCGTGGGTGGCGGGGATCGGTCAACCACGACGGCGAGGATGACGGAAAAGAGTCCGGAAAAGAGTCCTTGAAGGATGTCTCGCGAGGAGAAACCGGAAGAGTAGAATCCTGGAGGACGGGGCCTTCTTGATAACACTTCCCTTGAGCCAGGTAACAACTCTCACGGCGTCTATAAAGCCTCTCACTTTCCTGGTCACCAAGAGGAGCTGGTCTGAGCTGGCTGTAACTCATCGCATCTTGGGTCACCCTCCCGGCGACTGGTTCTTTACCTGGTCTACCCTTTGACACATCTATCTTTGTCTTCTTCCTCCTCAACACTTGTGGCCATGTTGTCATCCAACGGTCTCCGAGTCGCGACGGTGTGCTTGTCCATGTTTGCAAGACTCATCGTCTCGCAGGAAACTCAATGGGTCTATGACATACCTCCAGAAGAGGAACAGGCACTTGCCAGTATCGTTGAAGATATCCCTGAGGACGTCATTTCGGTACAAGCGAAAGACTGGCTTAGTCCCGAGTATGCCCTGATCTACAAAGTGCCTTTGCCAATTCCACCGATCAAGCAGCCGACCAAGTAGGTTACTTCAGCTTCTCCAACACACAATGATATCAAAACTGACAATGCGGGGTCTTTAAGAATCTTGACCAATCCTGTCACAGGAAAGGATGTTCAATATTACGAAGTGGAGATCAAGCCATTCACCCAGTCTGTCTACCCCAATTTGCGTGTTGCAAATCTGGTCGGATACGATGGCATGTCTCCAGGCCCAACTTTCATGATTCCTCGTGGAACGGAGACCGTGGTCAGATTCATCAACAACGCCGCAATCCCGAACTCTGTCCATCTCCATGGATCTTACTCCCGGGCGGCGTTTGACGGCTGGGCAGAAGATACGACAGCCCCTGGAGAATTCAAGGACTATTACTATCCCAACCAGCAGAATGCCAGATTGCTTTGGTACCACGATCACGCAGTTCATCATGTGAGTTGAATCCTCAGACCACAAACAGGATGTTTCGGGACCTTTGCTGATTCCTTGAGAAAGACGGCCGAAAACGCTTATTTCGGTCAGGCAGGCGCCTACATCCTCACAGACTCTGCTGAAGACTCGCTCAATCTCCCTTCAGGATACGGAAAATACGACATTCCCCTTATCTTGTCTGCCAAGCAGTACAATGATGATGGAACATTGTTCACCACTAATGGCGAAACGGACAGCCTGTGGGGTGATATCATTCATGTCAACGGTCAACCATGGCCATTCCTCAACGTAGAGCCGCGCAAATATCGCTTCCGATTCCTCGACGCATCTGTCTCGAGATCGTTTGCTCTCTACTTCGCATTGAGTTCCAACGTCAACGGAAAACTGCCTTTCAAGGTCATTGCCAGTGATGCTGGTCTTCTTGGAAGTCCAGTTCAGGTTTCTGACTTGGTAAGTTTGAGTCCTACGACCGCTTCATTGCAGGGGTCTCGTGACTAACATTAAATTAGTATATCGCGATGGCTGAGCGTTATGAGATTGTCTTTGACTTCTCAGCCTACGCCGGTCAGGCCGTTGAGTTGCGAAACCTCCCCAAGGCGGGAGGAATAGGAACAGATGATGACTACCTCAACACAGACAAGGTAATGAGGTTCATAGTGTCATCTACACCGGTGGAGGATACCTCAGCCGTGCCAGACACACTGCGCTCAAACGTCCCATTCCCCATCTCTGACACTCCAAACACGATCAATCATCACTTCCGCTTCCACCGATCGAACGGTGAGTGGCAGATCAACAATGTCGTCTTTGCCGACGTCGACAACAGAGTCCTTGCCAAGGTGCCCAGGGGAACAACTGAGATCTGGGAGCTGGAGAACTCCAGCGATGGCTGGTCCCACCCCATCCACGTCCATCTCGTTGACTTCCGAGTTCTTGCAAGGACAGACGGCAACCGTGCTGTCATGCCGTATGAGGCGGCAGGCCTCAAAGATGTGGTCTGGCTCGGCAGAGGAGAGACCGCGATCGTGGAGGCCCACTATGCCCCGTGGGACGGGCTCTACATGTTCCACTGCCACAACCTCATCCACGAAGACCACGATATGATGGCTGCATTCAATGTCACAGCTCTCACTAATTGGGGGTATAATGACACAACCCTATTCTTGGATCCCATGGAGGAGAAGTTTAGGGCGAAACCGTTCGGTGCTGGTGACTTCCAGGCAAGGACAGGCCTGTTTTCAGATGAGGCTATCGAGGCAGCAGTCACGGCGCTGGCAGAAGACGACCCGTACAGTCATGTGGCCGACGTTAACGAGGCCCTGGACAATTACTGGAAGGAACAGAAGGCCGGTGCTGCCGCCGATGCGGGCACAGCAGCCAAACGTGAGGTGGGCGAGAATGCAGGGCCCATCATTCGTCGCAGGCGATTTCAGGCTTGACGATGGGAACAACACGTGACACGAAGGTCTACTTTCTGATTACTTACTTTTCCTATTTTTCTTTTCCTTCTTCTCTTCTTCATGGCCGACTTTTTCTTGAACACCGCGGTGAATTGTCCGACACTAGATAATTGAATGTACATTCTTGGACGAACTCTCCCACTTAAAGTCTTCTCACGTGCATCGAAAAGCGCCATCTTCAATCGAGGCTTGTCCTAAAACCGCTCGACCGCCGTAGAAGGATTGTGTACTACTGCACATTTGAGATTGCGGCGTTGCTATGGCTTGTATCGGACAAACCTGACGCGCATAAGCGCTATGTTGATTTTCTGCCTAACGGCCCGCTCGGAGCGTTCCGGGGCACGTTGAGATTTGGCGGGTGCCGTCGACCATATGACGTGAAGTCAAAACTCATGCTAGCCGACACAAGATTACGACCCACAGGGTTCCAGGATCATTGAGCCTCCCACGAAAGACTGTGAAAAGCATTGCGACGACGCACTGCAAGCTCCAACTTATTTATCTTGACTTCCGGATAAACCTATACACGTCTTTTCCGGCTGCCTCGGCATAGCCACGGCACAAATGTCTCGTCCTCTACCAAGACAGCGCAATGGGGAGTTGCGGAAGACTCCACCGCGGATCCGAGATCATATCTCCGCCAGGTCCTAACTCCAATACAGTTCACTAGCTTAAGCGACAACACCGATGTTCCGCTGACAGCTTCGTCAGACGGAATGAGGGGGTCTTGGAACACAATAAAACTCTATGTCCAGCGCACTCCATAAAAAAGTCATCTTCGACTCCGTCAAATACAGCACAAGATCATTGTTCAGTGTTCTTCATGCGTATCAAATCATGTCGTCACCGACAGTACTCATCGTCGGGGCCGGACCCGTCGGTCTGACGACAGCCCTCAGTCTCCACCGAAGTGGTCTCGCATCTCACGACATCCTTGTCGTCGACCAAAGGCCGGCTCACGAACCATCCAGGACATGGTCCAAGGCAATCAGCATGAGCGCCAGCAGCCTTGAGGTCTTCCGCATCCTGGGTATTGCCGAGCGTTTCATCGAAGTCGGAAGGCCGTTGTACACGAACCACTTCGGGGGCGGGCTCCGGCTTCTTGACCTTAATTACGATGTAATTGGCACCAAATACCCATTCAATATGGGCATACCACAACTCCGAACGGAGGCCTTGTTATTGCAGAGATGTGAGGAAGTTGGCATACGATTCTCCTGGGGCCGGCGATTCACTACTCTCACTCAAACGGAATCAGGTGTCTCGGCCACGCTCCAGAAGACAGACTCGCCTGATGGCAAAGCAGACACCGACATAGAGATAATAGAAAGCTCCTGGCTGATAGGGTGTGACAGTACTCATAGTGCCGTTCGGGACGCAGCCGGGATTTCGCTCAAGTCAACCACTACAACCCGGTACACTTGGGCGGCCGATGGTTACTGCGACGCGGACACACCCGGCATGCTCACCGTGCGAGACAAAGAAGGCAAGTCCTTGATCATAGCCTCGGGCGATGGCCCCACCGGTCGCCGCTTGATCGGAAACACGCCGCTGGCGACGATCTCTCGTGGCGAGCGTCCTACTCCCCCAACCGAGAGCGAGGCTCGCGAGTGGGCTGTGAGAGTGTTCGGGAGTCACTTCAATTTCCACGGCATGACGTGGTCGACCGTCGTTGGAAATGCGATGGGCGTCGCCGATAGCTTTCGATCCGGCCGTGTGTTTCTTGCGGGCGACGCTGCACACCAGCTATTCCCGTCCGGGGGTCAGGGGATGAACACCGGTCTCGTTGATGCGACTAATCTCGCCTGGAAGCTTGCAGCGGTGATCAATGGAACAATTGGTCCGGACAAGGACGTCGTTGAGCGTGTCTTGGACAGCTACACGACGGAGCGCCGCGAGTCTGCCTTGGCCGTGAGCCAGAACACACGAATGCAGATGCAAGTCCTGTTCGAGTATACCGAGGATGAGAAGGCTGTTTCTGCATTTATAAATGAGGCGCTCGGTGAACCATCTTTGAACAAAAGATGGGCTCAGCGGTTCACGGGATTTGCGGATCCGGTCGAGCCATACCAGCTTGCGTATGATGGGAGGATCAGCGATAGCCTTGTTGGGACTCGACTCACACACATCGCGGACGATAATGACCATGCGCTTCTTGAGGCTACTCTCAAGGGAGTTTTCGTCTTAGCTGCTGTATGTGACTCGGGTTGCGAGGCCAAAGATTTTGGGAAATTCAAAGACATGGTCAAGACAAGCAAGCATCAAGGGCTAGTCCACGTGCTCGAGGCACCGGTGACAGCCTTGGCAGAAAAGTGGAAGCAGGTGAATGCAGTGCTGATTCGACCGGATTTTCGAGTGGCATGGGTAGCGAGAGATGATGTTGACATCGTGGTGAGCCAAGCCAACTTGACCAAGGTTCTGGAATGGTGGCTCGGATAGACAATATAAATCAGCTTCTGCTTCTTTCCCAAGACAAACCTAGTCTCGTATCGCTTAGGTGTCTGACAAATCACGTGCAGATAGCTCGTAGTGCACGCCTTGATTCAGATGGGAGGACAGGGAGACATGAAGATACTGGCTTGGAGGGCTGTTAATGACACTTTGGAAATGCTTGAGATCTTACGTCGTCGGTTATCCATTGCGAGTCTTTTATCGCGAGCTCCTCCGCAGGCTTGGGGGGCCTCGACACAGCCAGTGGAAAGGACAACGGACCGAGTTTGGGTTTCTTGGTCAGCCAAGTGAATTACGGACTACTGTTTGTCAAGGTTCATGAATGGGATATCGCACTTAGGAACCAAAGACCACTTGGTGTAATGGTAAGCACGTCTGCTTTGTCGAAGCGGCCACCCAGAAGGTGGATCTACACCAATCCCGAACATACGACAATCTGCCGGACGAGTACGTCGCCCGGCGTGAAAAGCAGTAAGGTGTCAGTTCAATTCTGACAGTGGTCTTCAGTTTTTATTTAGTTCTTTTTGGCCTCTTCAACCCCGATTCCCCCATTTATGGGCCCACTTCCGTTCGTCCATCCGATTTCAAGACGTTGTCTCACTGGAGCAGCTGGGAAAAAACCAGCACCGTGCACTGATGTGATGGATAAATACTACATTCACATCTTCTCACGCAACTGCGGCGCTTCGCCACAGAGTTCGACACCAATGTGAGCAGCTACTCCTCACTTGCTCACTTGCTTTCATATCGGAAGGAAACCACGACGTCTTTGACCCAGGTCACAACACATTTCTGTTTCTCGCATGCGTTATAGAAGCTACCATAGTATGTCGCTCCATGTCTGCATCAATCCCATCAACAAGGGCCACGTAGCTTCAAGAGTCTATCAAGTCGAATCATGACCCTTCACCTTGGATTCATATCAGCCCAAGAACCAACAAAGCTGTCGTCATGACTAACATCATCATGACTGAATGTCTACTCGACTCACTGACTGTGACAAGGCCGAAAGTTGGCAAAGGGTTGGCGGCATCCGATGTGTTCGAGGTTTTGCCGTTGTTGTATTGGTCGATGACGAAGCGAGCAACATCGCTACTGTATCTCTGCAGGTAGGTCACATGTGTCAAGGCACCCACCTCCGTGCCAACAGAGCAGAATTGGTCCCCAGAGTCACAGTACGAACGAATACGGCTGCCCATCGCCACGCATGCGCTGATGTCGTGGCGCCAGAATAAGCCGCTACCTGTGCTGTTTCCATAATTGTATGTAGCGTCGCCGCGATGGCTGGGGTCACCGAAAAGTACGACCGATATCACTGTGTTTGGCTGCTTGTCAGTCACCGGCGTCTGCTCAAATGGGTCTTTGAAGCTTGCCATTCTTCGTGATGTTGGCCGGCATAGGCTGGGCGAATTCCATAATTTTGGGGATGCTGGCCTCTCCAACAGCATATGCTGCCCAAAGAGGGGGCGTCCCGCAAAACGTGTTGCTGGTAATTTGAGCACCCTGTAGCACACGATAAGCCATTGCATTCAACGCAGGATCGTTGCAGGATCGCGCCTGGGAGTACCCGAAAACTGCCATCTTTGATCCAGGGCACGCCACAGCGTAATTGTTAATAGCCTGCTTCACAAGCATCGTGCCATTTGCAACCGAGAAGAAGTACAATGGGTCGTCCATTGTTGCTGGATACTCGATTGCCTCGATATCGGATCCGTTGATCTGTTCTGCAATGACGTCGACAAGAGCTTCGGTTGCACCGACTCCCATGGGCTCGCCAGTTCCCCGAGAGACGAACATTTTGAGGCCTTCGGCGCATTCAATCGTTGAGTTTTGTCCCAAAACTCCAATGGCAGCCAAAATGGCCGCTGTCATCAAGAGCGTGGCAGAATACATAATGTCAAGCCGAGGTATAGGTCCAACAGTGAAAATAAATGGAGGAGAAGAAGGGTAAATGGATAGAGATAGTGTATTGTTTGATCATGATACAAATTGAAGCATCTCCTTCTCCATGGGCTCTCGGGCCCTTTAATACTGCTCAACGTTGAGGCTGATGAACAGACAAGAGCGCACAATTTAACCATTTTCAGCCACCTGCAGCTTCCGTCAGGCTGAGAGGCTTATTCCATAGATTCCATTTCTAGAGGAGTAAAATCATCATAGCCCAGCCAATTCGTACTAGATCCCATTGAATGGAATCGTCTTCCCTTCCACCGCCACTTTTGCTAGGAGGCTCAAGCTGGATCCTGATTCCACAAGTCTCAGCGAGTGTGACATTACAACTATGAATATGTGAGCTGCCCCCAATTGTTGGTAAAGATTGTCGAGGCAATGTTCTTCAGCTGGCTCGTAAGATTTTAGTGGAACCCATTGCTTTCTCAATGCTTACAGAACTTCTTCTGAGTGGCACACGAGCAGCGGAAGTGAACGCAAGTAGCCCCTTGGCAAACGATAGGCCTTATTGTGGGGCCCCAGTCTCCTTTAGGAAAAATTGTGCGCTGTACGGCTTACTCATAAAATCTCAGGCGATCACTTTGAGTCAGCCGAGGTCGTCTCTTTTGGCCCAAATCATAATCCATTGGTGTAAATACCAGATATTATTGGGCAATTGACTAATTGGGGCTTCCTTGCACACATCATTCTCTGACAATTCAGGTGCTGCGGGTGTATATTTCATGACGACTGTTCTCTGCATTATACCGGACGACAGGGCGCCGTGAGAATTATATTGCTTTGAAATAAAGACACTGTGGCGTTGTCGCACATCACAACCTTTGGATCTACCCAATAATGAGGACAATGATGCCAGAGCAGTACTTGTACAGCACGTTTTGGTCCACTCATTTGGGCAAGGGCTCGCGATACTGCGTGCTGGCGACAAACCCTAAGGTAAACTTAAGAACATGGAGACGAGCGAAGAGCCATTCATCATCAGCGCGATTCCCGACGGTGTCATACTCCGGAGTGCTGTCTTCCAGACATTGCCTTGATTCGAAGGAACTAGTTTCTCGCATGATGCCCGCGTAGTACGCAAGATGCACATAAAACAAGTGATCAATGCTGTATTGGGGCGATGCTCACTAAGAGGCTTGCACTGTCCATGTTTGTTCGAGGCAAGTTTGGACAATGCGCTGCTCAGCGCAGAAAGCGCAGTTCAAACTAGGTTGAATGACATCACTAGAATCTCAGATGATTGACTGCCTGAAAACCTCCCACGGGTCTGAAGATTGTCCAACGAACCCATCCTCAAAAACCAAGACACTAAGCCCTGATGATTCGTTCTCCTGACGTCAGCGTTCCGATGGCCGAGACACCAGCTGAAGACTTGGCCGCGTAAAAGAGAGTAAGATGGCTGTGTAATAATTCCACGGGCTTCGGGTAGTCCTCTCTTGGCTGCTTCTTCTTGGACTCTCACTGGTCACTTCGCGACGAAGTAGAGCCGGACGGAAAGCGTCCAATTTCCAAATGAAAAGATCCAAGAAGTTGTGTAATGTCCGGATGAGGTAATCTAAGCCGTTCTAATCGGGTTTTACTTGGCACAGGCAGGCTGAATACTTATTTGATCAGAGTATTTGCTCGAGGTTGTGCCGACTATTGAGACCTTTCCACGGTTGAACAGTCTGATTAGAATGGAAAGTTAAACCAGATCAGCTGTCTTTACTAGGATATGTTTCAGTCATTAGTTGAACATTATTATTCCCTCAATACATGTGTGAATTCTTCGCCATTCTTGTTCAACAGATGGTAAATAATGCTCTACGATTCCAGGGTTTTCATGGCTTTAAGGCTTCCGGAAATCCAAAATACGGCTGCATTGGGCCTACTGTACGAAATAGTTTCGGTTTTATTGAGAACTCTGCGAAGTTGCGACTTATGGCACGAACTCCATCTAGCTTAGGCTGTGAAGCTTGCCGGAGGCAGAAAAAGCGGGTAAGAGATCAAAATATCTCAAACACCAGGGCGTTCAGCCCATTGAGGCACTCAACATTTGAAAGTTAACTATGAAATGACAGTGCGATCAGGGCCAGCCGAAATGTGGAAGATGTAGTCGTCTCAGCATCCCATGCATCGGAGTCGGTCTGCAGCGCTTGATCTTCAAACCATATCAGGACGAAACGCATACTCCTCATCCAAAAGCCATTCCAAGCAACGAGACTAGCAAGTTGGCATGCTCTCTTGTTCACATTCTCGGGATAGAGGACATCAGATACGACATTCGTGCGTTCGGTGGCAAGGGGATCACCGACCTGCCCAGCGAAATAGGAGCCAATGCAGCTTTGGATGCTACCGTTTCGGCTATGGTGGCCTTGTACAGATTTCGCCAATACAACGACTCCAAAGTCGTCGCATTAAGCCAATACGGCAGGGCTTTAAAAAGGATTATGGAAATGGTACAAGACCCTGGTATCAAGTATGGAATCAAGTTGAAAACAGTGTTGGTCATGTGCATTTGTCAGGTCAGCATTCAAATTGTCCCTTAGCCCTTGCACAAACTTGTTGATGTAACTAAGTTGATATCTCGTCGTCCACAGGGGTGGGTTGATAACAAGGAGTCAATTCGGCACCGGGAAATGCTATCAAGGTTATTTCGCGATGCTGCGATCTAGGGAAGACTAGGAGAGATTGGTCCGTCTTACATATACGGCCTTCTACAAATATCAGTGAGGTTTTCCTTGCCCAAGTCGATTCCGACCTCTCGCAAAGCCTTCTACAGTCTGAGCTAATCTTATCCACTAAAGCTCCATACAAGCTGGTTCAACGACAATTTCCAGGTAGGATCATGGCTGTGGAATGTCAATGCGGCTATCACCACCCCTCGGCCTCTGCGGTACCATTCAGGATCCTTCATTGGCCTTGAAGTTGGGACCCTGGCCCAGGCGACCGAACATCTCGACGGTTCCAGGCAGGATCTTCAACAGATGCGATCTTTATATCAGATCCTCCGAGAGGAATTGCCCAAGGCGGCACAGCTACTCGAATCGTCGTCAAAAGCCGCGGCGGAAGCAAACACAGGCCCCCTCCGAATCAGGCTATGTTCCACCTATATATTTGGAAATGCTGTCTTACTTGGATTGGCTTCATGTTTAAACTTTCTTCTTCGCAGCTTGGACAGAGACCCCCAACTACTGAGGGATGCCCAATTATTTACGGATGGAATCATTTCATTAGCGTACCAATGTGGTAGCTACCGGCCTCATGGGGTCACATTCCTTCCCGATTATTTGAAGATGGCATTGGCATCGACTCCCGACTCTTACCGCGCAAGCGAGATAGAGGCCATTCTAGTCGATTATGAGAAAGACTTCGAAGGGGCTGTCTTTGTAGAGGAGGCATTTCGGATTCGTACGTGGTTAAAAAGGCAGGCTCGTGCAAGAACGGTCTAAAGTTCGTTAGTACACTTAAGAAAGAAAAGAACAGTATTTTGAGTGCCCGTGTCTCAAGCGAAGGGGAAGACTACATCATTCCTTTTGCATACCAAGTTGTCATTGACCCTCGAATGCGGCGGTTCAATGTTGAACCATCTCCTTTACAAGTTTTCGGTACCAGCATCGTAGCTCTCATCAGCTGCCAGTTTCGGCAGAACAAGTTTCATGAATTCAGGCAGCAGAGTATTATGACACGAGGTGAGAAGTACCGGTCATAGAATCTCGAGTTACCAGCCCGCATGAATCAGAAGCGATCGAACCATTAGCATTGGGCCACGCGCTACGCGGTCTGTTTCGGCGTACTATGTAGCATGGGGATAGAACAACTCACACTAAGCCACAATAGATAGAGAGTCGGAATAGTGGACCACGGGTACGCATCTTGTGAGGAAATGCCCGATATTTTCAGAGCCACTAAGTGCTGAGAGTCTCAACAGTGGAGATGCTGTCTTCATTGTCAATAGGATGATACTTCTAAGTGCTTCGCATGATCTCCTGGCCACTTTTGGATGGTTCGGTTGCAAGTCTACCATTGGTCAGCTTGAATAACTTTATCTGTCCATCATGGACTATATAGCCCAGGTTAACAATGGCTAGCACTGATCAGAAAGAAGCAAGTAGATTCGTTCACATTAAGTTGGGATCACTCATGCTGGTGTCGAGATGGTTGTCCCCATGTGAAGCCCTAAAATTACATAGGAGACCGCTGAGAAGCTTGTAAGAGTAGAAGACGTTTGTTCCACTATTCGTCAAAACGACACGAAACTCTTGAGTATACAAGAGTAAGTCGCAAATGACTTTCAGTCCGCTCTCGCGCATTGATATCATTTGAGTAAGCATGCAGATACGTGGATTCTGATGGGTGTTGGTTTCAGCGGTTGAGAAAGCCAGGACGAGTAGCAAAACGTCGGATTCCCTGCCTGGAGATGAACGAAACTCGTCACGGTGCCTCGTTGACCGTCGACAGCAATCGTGGGCGTCCCCGCATGATCAAATGAGCGGGCTCCAAACGGGCATCGAGAATAGGCCAGCTCTTAGATGCTCGATGACTTCGTAGCGAGTGCAGACCACTTGTGGAGCCCCGCGAGCTCAACAAACAGAATCGAGCGCACTTCACTGAAGACGCAGCGTGTCCCTCCAGCTGCTTCGACGCCAATTGCACTTACGCGACGGCCCCTCAATTTGGTTCGTCACGTCAATCAACATCGCACTGCCGAGGCAGCAGCTCAAGACCTCACGACAGGTAGGTCAACATCCAACTGCATTGCAAGATCCTTCTGTCAACGTTCGCATTCCCCGATCTCCCATGCAGAAGACTGCCAAACCTCCTGAAACGCCGATTTCCTTCCAGACACTGTACCACCACGCGCCCATCTTTCTTTTTCTGGATCAACTGGTAAGCATTTCATCACAAACGTCTCTGCCATCACACGCTCACCGGCAAGTCCACACCACAATGGACTTCCAGGTCATCCATCCCAGGGGGCCCGTACGCGAACGGGACTATGATTCAGCTCAACTGGCGGCTATACGAGCGGAGGACCACGTACCCAAACCTGACGACTTGAGAATGAACCTGTTCGCGGACGCTTCACCGAACTCGAAACGTGGAATTGGCGGCGTGGGCATCTGTTATGGCAGATGGCTCCCAACCCAGCCCGTTTGCATGGGCAATGCAATTTCCTTTGTTGTCCCCACCGTCAAAGATTCAAACGAGTGCGAGCTCGTTGCCCTTGCAGATGCGACACTCGAGGTCATCGATCAGATCCAAGAGAACATCCAGATCATGACAGAGAATGGTTGGAAGACGAGTGTCACGATCTGGTCCGATTCGCATAACGCGCTGAAGTTCTTGGAGGACCCGAGACAATTCCAGCGGTTTGGCCCAGGAAGACCGACCCAAGTTCGCAACCTCATCCTCAAGATTCTTTCCGAGATGAAAGACCTCCCCATCAAAGACCCAGTCAAGTTCGTCTGGATTCCCGGTCTTTCTACAGGAATGCATTGCGCAGCAGATTACATGACGAAGAACGAGACGGTCAAGGCTGGCAAGGCCGATATTTCTCGAGCCATGAAGATGCTGTTCCCAAAGCCGACTGTCGAGCCTCGTGTCGCCTTGCAATCAGCCGTTTTGGGAACCCAAGACTCAGAGGTGGCCACGAAGAAGGTTTCGGAGACGGAGGAGAAGAAGGAGAAGATCATCGAGGGAGGAACGGCCAAGAAGAACTTCGAAGAGGGACGTCCGTCACACGAGAACAAACTCAAGCGATCTGCCCCCTTGGACGACGAGATTGACAGCAACAGGCCGCGAAAGGCCATGCGCCTCGCCAAGGATACGCCGGCGATGGGAAACGACAAGGAGAGTGGCCAGAAGAATTTCTGCGACCCCTCTGCGTGCCGAGCTCTTATGGCAGCTCCACTGTCAACCACCATCTCGTCAAGGGTCGATGTCGCTCGGAAGCCGCAGCATTGGTCGACTTGCTTCGGAGACTGCCCCGAATACGCCAAGTCGCTCGCGATCTACAACTTCATCAAGTCTTCAAGCTGCGTGGAGTCGTTTGCGAAGGTCATGCAGCAAGCGAGCTCTCTGAGGCGTGGACAGCTTGGTCATCGGGCCATGATCGAGTCTGCAGTCAAAGAGCAGCTCCGTGCCAATGAGAAGCTTGGCGGATCAGCTCAGTCTTTTCGGGACGTGAAATTTGGCTCTCAGGTCGATTCAACGGTCGCATGCTTCCCTCCTATCACTTGGGGCATCGTCCAAGCCGCCGTGTGCAAGCTACCTGAGTTGCAGCGAGGAGCAATGCAGGAGGCCATCGCTCAGCAGCTGAAGAGGAATCGCCGCCAAGCTATCGACCGAGCCTCTCTGTTCTACGAACCCGCTCAATGGGACTGAATGGGAATCGCAAAGACCCGCTTGCGACTCGTCATGGTGCAGTGGGAATGGCATGGTGACTTTGAGGTACGAGTATGGAGAGTCTTGCGTTCGACGGAACGAATTTGCCATATTGGGCGAAATTCTTGGGCTTGTCGTTTCTGCTGGACGATTCAAAACTGGTCCATTCTGAATCTTGTCTACCCGAGACCTTTCAAAACAGAATTTTTGGCGAGAAGCTGAGATCACTGATGTACAGTTTGGTTCATGGGAGCAATTCTCCATAGATGATGAGTTCAGTGTCTGCGCTCACAGGTAGAGCGGTGCTGCGTGGATTACACTATCAAAGGTGTTCTGGTTTGATCACAGATAGTCATCGTGTTATTCTATTCTTATCACGAAACCTTCCCACGTCCTTATGTGAGCACAGAGAACAGGTCGCTTGAAGGTATTGCTTTGCGCCAAGATATGTGTGTTTTATTCCATGCCAGTGTTCTGTCGTCATTCATACAAGACAGCCTTTTCCATCTATCTCCCCTCTTCAGCCACAGCGGCAGTGGCATCTTGTACAAAAATGAGGATCCTGCTTGGGATCTGATGCAGGCCGTGATGACACTTCAGACGTCACTTGGGCTTCACGGCGCGAGACTCCAAATTTGGCTTATCAATAAGGAGGCACATGCAGGGTGTGCAGGGCCCCAACCGCCCTAGCCCCACAGCCACAGCCCCACAGCCACCAGCCTTGACTGCTCT
>JACBFG010000020.1:145772-213057 GCA_013435955.1 Diaporthe sp. HANT25 | reverse complement strand
ATTCACAAAAAGCTCGCCAAAAAAAAAAAAAAAGGAAGCCGAGCGTGCACCGGGAATTGAACCCGGGTCTCGCTGTCTCATCACATGTAGTGGCTGCCGCGGTAATGCCAGCTGACCCCACCCTTTCAATACAGCCCGTGCTAACCCCTACACCATACACCCTCGACTTCCTTTGCAATCAGTAATGAACGACAACTTATATCACCTCTTACCTGAGTGGAACATCAGAAACCGCCCAGTTACCATTCGAGCCTTTTACCTAGGCATCTTCAACGCACCTGCGAGTCTAGGCAGCCAACTAGCCATCATGCATCACTCCGTCCCTGGCCTCGTCAACCAACAAAGCACTTCCACATTCATGGTCGCTCATCGAATTAAACGTAGTACATTGCGTCAATCATCATTTGAGACAATAATCTGGGCACTTCTTCGCCAGATAGCCCTGCATTTCGTGCTCAGATGCCACCTTGATCACGGCGTGCTCGGCAGCCTGCTTCTTGTCCTTTCTGCTTGCTTCCCGCACCGCTTAAATGCACCTCTTACTTGATCCATGGGTCTCATTTCGTGTCTCCGCCGCGCATTTTATCTCTCCACGACTTTGTGTACCTAGGTTCGGAGGGTGGATGGAGGGTCAAGATCGAGCTTCCTCTCCAAGCCCAATCTGTTCGTGATGACGATCAATGTTCATAATCCCACATACCAAGCAGCAAAGCTTTTTGAAAAGATGTGAAGACTGACTAACAACGTTTCTGCTGTTCTTAGCGCATCCTCATCCCCCATTTCATTGGGATTCGAGCATACGGCGTCAGAGGTTCGCTCGCTTCGCCCCACAGCGCAGCGATAAATTAAAATTCTCACTCAGCCGTAGCATCACTCACAGCGCTCGAGACCGCCGCGGATTGCGGCGAGTTAGCAGCAGTAGAATTCCATCGGGGACCAGGCTTTGGGCCCCAATCTGACTAGCTCACTTGGGAGAAATACCAGCAACTACTTCAGTGGTAGTGGGAATTTCAAAGTTTCAAATATCTACGAGACGGCCAAACATGGTGCAAGGCTGAGAGCGGAAGCTAAATCCATGCAGACCGAAAGGGATTTTTGTGTCTTGGATGAAGAGGACCTGAATATGATTTATGAAGCTCTTGTCCTCTCCCCGATGGCAGCTGATGTCTTCAAAGAACCAGCCAAGGCGCTGGGATTGCGACAGAGCTCCCAGGATGCGCAGTAACGATATCGCATGTTTGCTCTCGGCTTCGGCGCCGTGATCAGGCTGCCACGGTGTCGATCAATGGAAATCAGCGATGAAGTGAGCGAGGCAAATTTGCGAGATGAGAGCCAGAATTTGACAGCAAGAAAAGAGGCAGGAGGACGCAAGGTCAATTTCTGCCTGCCTTGCTTGCTGCGAGAGCGGAGGCACGCTAGGCCGGCTGGCAGGCAACGCCTTATCAACAGGCTTCAGCTGCCCCGCACTGCAATGAAGAGACATCTGTTTCGTATGCCTAGGGAGTTCTTCATTAATGAGAGCAGCTCCCAGTGCATTGCACTGTTGAAACTCCCAGCTTGACTTACTCTGGGGCGGGCGCATGTGCAGCCCAATTCACGATTGCTCGGCGTCATGCAGACGGTGCAAGTCATGGCAATGATTTTTCTTCTACGTCTAAACGGCTATCCGCGGTAGTCGACAGCTTGGGCTTCCTAATAATATGTATCTGAACAGGCTCTCATCATGCACGATGATCTGCTGTCACACTTCGTCTTTGCGGGGTTTTGCGGGTGGCAGCGCAGCCTCGTCTCCCGATGTCGTCGGAAGTGGGGCGTGTCGTGTTAGTTGATTGGCTGATTGCTCGTGGCATCGACCCCACCGCAAGGCAATCTTGGGCCACGCGCGCCCCGCGTCTCGTCCCCACTGCCCCGCAAACACATCTCGCAGCTCCAATTTTTGTCGACACAACCAATACTTCAATTTGGCCATACAATGCCCTTGGTTCCGAAAGTCATGTGCCCTAGATTTCTTCATCCACCTGGGCAATTTCGTCGCTGAATTCCGCCGCACAATTCGGATGCGGACAGGGCCGAGCGGGCCTTAGTCCCAAGCCCTAGCCGAAATTGCTGTGATCACAGGGCTCTCTTCCCAAATTCTTCCTCCAGTGTCGAGTAGAGTCGAGGTTGTGTAGGAAGGAAAGGTGCTCGGTAACAATTGAGCAGATGCTCCACCTCGGCGCTTTCCGATTTTACAGGCGTGGGAGCTTGCGCTCGACCCAGGCCCACATGTTGTGCATGCGGTTCGGGCGTGCCTGGTCAATGTTCTCAACGTCCTCATCGACATCGTCATTGACATCGCCGTCCTCGCCGCTCTCGGGCTCGCCGATGCGAACGTCCCCGTTGGAGTGTCCATCAAACTCGTAGATTTGATCCTCAAGCTCGCGGGGCTGGCCGTCATCCTCGTGGACATGACCATCGTAGCCAGAGATTTGTCCAAGTTGACCCTCAATTCTGTCATATGCATCATCGGACTCGACGCCTTGGATGTTGAGCTCGTCAAGTCCCTCAGACTTGTCAAGCTGGTCATCGGCCTGGGTAACCTGGCCCTCGGCCTCGTAGGCTTGACCCTGAGTTCCGTCCTGCGCACGTGCTAGGTTGACCTTCTTTTGCAGCTCGATCGCGGCAAGAATCACGTCCTTGTGCTGGACTGGCAGCTCGCGGGCAGCGATCTTGATGAAGGCATAGGGGTCTGAGTTGCCTGAGGAGGATGGTCCAACTTGCGCGGGAGACAGCGAGTCATCGCCCACATGGTCTGCGATGGCCGCCTGGATGGAACCGTGAGAACAGCGCTTGAAAAGCTCCAAGGCCCTGGAAGTCGTGTTGCCACCTGAAAGTCTAACCTTCCTGGACAGGTTGTCTGCTGTAGCATGCGGCTCGACGCATTCCTCGGGGCACCATCGAAAGTGAACAGACACGTTTGCCTTCAGGCCCTGCAGCTCGTATGTCTTGAGCTTGATGATATCCAGAACGTGTCGCAGCTTCTTGATCTGGTTTTGGAATCGAGCTTGGTCTTCAAGTGCCTCGAGCACCGTGACCGAGTCCGACCAAAAGATCACCTCAATCGGGTCTGTGGAGCCAATTGGGGACCGGGCCTGGATGCTCTCAATCTTGTCAAGTGCAAGAAAAGCACCCTCGGCGAGCGCAAATGCCTCAGTGCTGGTGCTGGTGTCATCGCGGTTGCATGGGATGAAACAGGCCTTTGAGGTGCGCTGCTTTGTGGTGTCGCGCGGCAGCCAGAAGTTTGCGACGATGCCGATGCCGCCTCGCGGTCTGATTCGCTTGGTGTAGGTACCATGCTTGTATGATCCATCGCAGTAGATGTGGAGCACTAGAGCGTCAGTCGGAGAGGATCGTGTCTGCGCCGTGGTGGCGGCATCGACTGCAGCCGTCTTGGGCGGGATCGTGATGTTGAGAGACATAGCAGTATACGACTGGAAGGGAATAGTCTAACTAAGGAACAAGCATTAGGATGAAGTCGACTGGAAGGGTACGAACTGAAGACCAGGTAGAGGGGGGGATGAACAGTACCCAGTAAGAAGATCAGGAGGATTTTGGATGGAAATCTGCCAACTAGCAGGATGCCGACTGGGATACTGTCGGCTGGAAGACTGTCGACTGTCTACTGGAAGACTGGGAGACTGGGAGACTAGGAGGTTGGAAGGTTGTCGACTAGCAAGGTGGCGACGGGAGGATACCGATCGGAAGAACACCGACTGGAAAGAGGCTGTGTAGGAGGAAGGTTAGCAAGAAGTCGATTAAAAGAGCGCAAATTAGGAAGAATGGGGTCAGAAGGGCATACACTGGAAGAATGTGGTCAATCCTGGGACGAAGGTCAAGAGGCTTTTGAGTGTGTCGGGACGCTGGCTGAAGAACGGACGAGGGCGTCGACTGGAAGCGATCAAAAGTGGGGGCCTAGCTGGACAGTGAATGCTCACGGCCGGCGAGGAAGAGTGAAGTTCGGCAAGAGGAAAACGATGGAAGGAGAACTGGGAATACTGAAGGGCAGAATGTGCTACCCTTGAATTTGCAGGCACCCAGAATCTTGGCGGACCAGACGCAAGGAACGCGAGGTTGGTTGAGTGGCAGATGTGTACTGTTGTGGCAGACTGATTCTCTGGAGCCTCGAGTTGGCTTAAGACCTGTGGTCTTGAGCTATGGCCAAGTTCATCGTTTGTGGAATCCACCTAATTGCCTGCCCACGATCTTAGCACAGCCAGATGATTCTATCCATTGACAAGCGGGGCAGGTCGTGGTCGGGCAAGCTCCCAGTATCTGCAGACTTCACTTTCTGCTTAGCTGGTCCAGGCACCGGTCGACACAGACAGTCGTCTTTTGCAATTTCAGGATGTAATTCTGGACAGCAACAGGCCCAAATCATTGACAGTGCGAGCGGACTTCAAGTGAATCGATCTTGGGCCTCGATCTTCTCCGCTGTACTTACGAAAGACTGAGAAAGAGAGAACGCGATACCCGATGCCATTGGTAAACTTTGACAACATTGCTCACGAGCGAGGACTCTAGATTGAGTCTCTGCGCTTATTCAATGAATTCGAAGATTCGCACAGAAAAAAAGTGGAGGGTACACAGATGCCTCTCCAGCGCCAAAGCTACAGGCCCAGAGCATCGCATGCCCATGCATACCTCCAATCAACTCACACGCTCAGTCTACTTACCTACTTTTCAAACATTGAAATTGAATACGGATATTCGCACAGAAAGAAACGGATGGTACACAAATACAAGCTAGCGTGGTGGTGGTTGCAGCCAATCAGCCAATAAACTCCGCTTTCGAGCACAATGATACTAGTCTTCAGTCCCTCGACGATGACGACCCTCGTCACGGTGGCAGCAATTCCCAGCAGACTGCTGTCCGTCGGGACCAGCGGCTGGCGAGAGTGCTCACGAAGCAAGCAAATTGGGGGCCCCAGAAGCGAAAACAGCCCGGAAGCATCACGAGATCTGCCCCGGCATCATCAGCGCCGTCACGTCTAATCACGGGCACAGCAGCCAAGAAAAAGCGTACGGGGGCAAGGAGAAGCACCAACGGGTTGCAGATAGGAGTGCCAGCGAGGTCGTCGTCACCGACGACGGCGAGGAGGTTCACGACGAGATCGTGGTCCGTACCGACTAGATGGGCCCCAAAACACTAGTGATTTGGGTAATTTGCGTGTTAGCGGGTGTCTGAATAATTACATTGCCGTGGAGATGACAGGAACGTCAATTAATGTAGTCATAAGGTCAATACAGCGTTTTTGTATAGTGAATTTGGTGTGGGACCTCTGTGATTGTACTAGGGGTAACTTGTATCTGTGTACCATCCGTTTTTTTCTGTGCGAATATCCGTAGTCTTGAAATTAGCCAAGGTATGTCAATCTAGCAAAGGTATGCCAATTGGGTAAAACTTTGCGACTTGAGTGTATTCATGAGATGTGTAGATTGAGCGTATGAATTGGGTATGTAAGTCAGGTATACCAGGTGTCGCAGGTATCTATGTACCCAGCTTTCTTTTGCATGCCAGTCTTCTCATCCGTTAAAATGGTAGTAATTGCGCACTCGAGATGGCAAGTGGTGGGTGCGATCAAAAGTGAACGCCAGCGAGGAAAAAGAGAGAAGGAGAAAAAAAAAGGCCACTGCCAGAGTCGAACTGGCGTCTTGCTGCTCGTTACGACGTGACTTGTACTCTTCCAGCAGATTGTCGCATCGGGACCGGTGTACATGGTTTATAAATCGGGATTGGCGTAAATGTTGTGAAATTGAAGTTGGCGTAGATGTCGTAAAATCGGGAATGGTGTAGATCGCTATGAAATCGGGATTGGTGTAGATCCGCCTTCAGGGCACTCACCGTCTAAAGCAGCCGTGCTAACCGTTACACCAAGTGACCATTAGATTGTTGAAGCTGCTGGGCTTTTTGGGACTATAAGCTTGGATGTGGTCTGTGGCTCACCTAACGCGCGTGTGCCCGCTCGAACACACTGGCGTGTTGTGTCAGCCTCGCGCGCGCGCCCGCACGCCATGGTGAAAGTGGGGCTCCACAAACACCTCAACTGAACTTGGCCTGCTGAGCGACACTTCAAAGAAGCTGATGACTGTTCTGTCTCGATGCAGTGAGCGCCTCGATTTGTTTAGCACTGGAAAGCTTCCAGACTTTGGCCCGTAATAGACTCGATCGGGTCCAAATCGTTCTGATTAGATTGAAACAGCAGCCTTTCAAGACTGTGTGAGTAATGTCTACGTACCAATTAAAGTCTCGATGAGGAGTAAACGTCCTGTTTCTTGGGATCACAATCACATGACATAGATATTGACAGTTCTTCAACTTTTGCACTTTTGGATATCGAGGAACTCCTTAACACTCTGCGTTGACCTTTCAGTGCGCAGAACAACAACCTCGAAGATTGGGCCTAGGTTGATCTCCAAAGGCACGGATTTCACAAAGGCCGCACTCCAGGCGAGCCTCCCAGATCTAAGTGAGAACAGCTTCAAGATCCTACTGAACGAATACTACGGGCACAGTATGATTCAAATTTGAGTTAGTCTAAGTCTATGCTACTCGGCCTCGAGCACCACCTCGCCAGCGGCCAGGCCTTCGGCACCAGCCCTGATCGTGATCGTCCCGGGGCCAGTCGAACGAACTATAGCTAGAGCTAGACCGCTGTAGGCCTTCCGCTCGGAGGAAGGGAACGGAGTGAAATCCGCCGGGTCTCCGTTGTCCGTCGCAACGATCTCACCGGGCCCTTCAACGCTGAAGCTAATGGCATTTTCCGCAAATGGGACGACATCACCACTCTCATCCACGACGGTAGCAGTGATGAAGGACAGGTCAAGCCCATCGGCCTGAATCGCGGTCCTATCAGCGCTCAGCTGTAACCCGGCCGCATCTCCTGCCGTGCTGACCGTGGCGTTGGCCCAGGGCTCGTCTACCCTGTACGTGACGACGCTCACCTCGCCTGGCTGGTATACGACCTCGTCCCAGCGGAAGCGATATTCTCCTTCGGCTCGGGTCTTCTTGCCCTGCGACTCTCCATTGAGGAAGAGCTCGGCGCTGTCTGCCTCCGAGAAGACGTGCACTGGCGTTACAAGGCCAACTCTGTCCGGCCACGACCAGTGAGGCAGAATATGCGCAATTCTCAGGTCCGGCCTCCACCTTGACTGGTACTGGTAGAAGCGGTCCTTCTTGAACCCGGCCAGATCAACAATACCGCTGTAGGAACTACGTGTGGTGTAGTAAGGCGTTGGCTCGCCGATGTAATCGAAGCCGGTCCAGACAAATTCCCCTGCGACGAAGGGGTTGGCGTCTTGAGCTGCGAAGACCTTATCTGGAGAGGAGCCGAAGTTGGCCGTGTACAGACCGTAGTCACTGACCCTACGTCCAACCGAGTCGCCGCCGGATGAGTCGTTAATCGGGGCTGAGTTGTAGCCGGTGACAGGGAATATGTAGGTGCCCCTTGTGCTCAGAGTGGAGGCGGTCTCCGAGCTTAGAATCATCTTCTCTGGAAACTTGGAATGGTACACCGGATACAAAGGCTCCGTGTGGATGCCAGACATGTTTCCATAGGCTTCTGTGTTCCTGATCCCGGCGCCCTGATAGTTGAGGAAGAACAAGTCGACCGCCTCGCTCCAGGGAAGATCTGGCGTCGCATAATTCTGGCTGGCCGAGGACAAGCGAGTCGGGTCCTCCTCGTGGAGGATATCGCGGAGACTTGCCGAGAGCGCAGCGCCGGTCTCATTGGTATACTGCTCACCGACCTCGTTTCCATAGCTCCAAACGAATATCGACGGGTGGTTGCGGTCACGGCGAGCCATGGCCCGCAAATCTGCCTCGTGCCAGTCGTCAAAGATCAAGTGGAAGTCGTTGTCGGTCTTGTTGAGCTGCCAAGAGTCGAAGATCTCGTCCATGACCAGGAAGCCCATGCGGTCCGTCAGGTCGAGTAGCTCCGGCGCTGGTGGGTTGTGGGAGAAGCGGATTGCATTCACCCCCATTTCTTGCATGATCTCGAGCTGCCTCTCAGCTGCCCTGACATTGAATGCAGCACCCAAGGAACCGAGGTCGTGGTGGTTGTTCACTCCTTGGATCTTGATCAGCTCCCCGTTGACCAGTAGCCCCTGGTTGGGGTCGTAGGTAATTGTACGAATTCCGAATCGTGTCTCGTAGGTGTCAACTTCGGTCCCGTTGGCATAGACACGTGTGATGGCAGTGTACAGATTGGTCTCCCCTGGGCTCCATAATCTCGGGTTCTGTATCGTGATCGAAAAGTTGGTCGAGGCGCTGGACTTCGCCTCGACTGCAACTGGTGAGCGTGAGGACTCGGCAATCTCGTCTCCTGACTTGCCGGTTTGCGGATCGAAAGTATGCAAAGTTGTTGCAACTTCGACCCCGCTGGCTGTCGCCGCCTTGTTTGAGACCTTTACACTCAGCTGAACAACCGCCGAGTCTGACGATACGTCGCTCGTAGTCACGTATGTCCCGTCATAAGCGACATGTACCGAAGAGGTCTTCGTTAACCAGACGTTCCTGTAGATACCGGCACCTGGGTACCAACGAGCGGATTTATTGGGGTTGTCCAAGCGGATTGCCAGCAGGTTTGCATCTCCAGGCTCAAGGTATGGCGTAAGGTCCAGACGGAACGAGTTGTACGGGTATGGCCAACCTCCAACCAATTTCCCATTGAGCCATACAATCGCATACGACATTGCTCCGTCAATATCGAGGTATGCCTGCTTTCCGAGAGCGGCTTCGGATTCAGTCCATGAAATATTCCGTCGGTACCATCCAACTCCTTGTATCGGCAGACGGCCCATGCCTCCATCTACGACTGGGTCATTCTCGTCCGTATAGAAGGGGCCTGCGATGGCCCAGTCGTGGGGCAGTGTTACACTCTCCCATGCACTGTCATCGAAGTCTGTTTGCAGGAAGGCAACATCGTTCCCTGGGGGTTCCGTATCGGGAAGCTGGTATGCGTCATCCGGGTTTGCAATGAAGTCGTTGGCGGACGGAAGAATCCATGGCTTCAGGATCTCCAGAGTCAGGTTTGCCTGGTCAGGGCGAATGTCGTAAGTCAGCCCGTCTGGATTTGTTTCGCTGCGTTGGAAGCGCCATGCTGAGTTGAGGCTTATGCGTTCTCGCCGTGCACTGGTCTCATTCCGTGCATTGATCACACGCGCAATGGTGGCACGGACATGAAGTTGGAGTACTAGGAAAACGGCAGCAACAAGCCACCGTACCGTGGGCGCCATTAGAAGATGGGACAACTATATGTCATGCAGTCACGAGGACACAAGATGGAGGAATCTCAGTGGTCACACAGTTTCAGCAGCATTCCATTTCTCGTCCGAACTCTTGAGTATTATTTACTCCCAATCGACGAATCTTAAAGTCTTTTTGCGGAAGAATTACTCGTGTTTACGAGGGGTAGGATAATAGCCTAAATCTGGCTATGTGAGGTACGCGCTAAGTGGAGAACCTGGGGAACCTGGGGAACCCTTGGCGTATCCTATTTCGGCACGATGTAGCCCGAGGAAAACAAACACGCTCGCGATAGCCTCATCTCCAATTCTGCGCGTCTGGGACCCACAGTTGAAATGACGTCGTCTTCAGGGTTAGGGGAAGACCAGTGAGCCGGGCACAGGAAATGTAACCACGTGGCCGGGGTGTTAGTGTCGGCTGCCGGTAATACGTTGCGTTCTACCAAGGTTTAACCGGCCCTCGGCCACGACTTTCTGGGGCAGGCTCCCCTTTTCAAGATTTCCATCCAGCCCATCGAGGCCAGCGCCGCCCATTCATGTGACCTGACGACGCCTGTCCAGAAACCATGATCGGAGATTTGCCGACTCGACAGCAAGGCAATGTTCGCAACAGTTTCCAGCTTTCATCCCATTGTGGGACAATGCCGACGTTGTATTTCCAGCAGCTGTCAAGCCGGCGGACCAATCGCATCTCCCAGACACCGGAACTCATGGACCAGGATCGAGGAACCCGTCGATCAATGCCGGATTGCCTGACAGGCTTAGCTGAAGTGGGGTGTCATCCAGAATACTCCGGAACAAAATGCATCCCAAGTATTGGCAAGGACGGAATGATATCAATTCGTGTTCAGACAAGATTCAGCGACTGACAAGCGCGCTCCTCGACTAGACTAGATGGACTGACGTTTTTTCACAACTCGGGATGAACGTAAATGTGAATTCAGACCTCATGACTTGTCTCGGCGACCAGCGGGGACCTCCACTCGGGTTCAAGCATTATTGTGGTTTCCAACTGCCCAACTGTTAGTTCGAGAGGGGCACGATAATTCCATCATTGCTAACGATTCCAGGTTACATCGAAGCAGCAGCCACACGAAGCCCCGCTAACCAGCCAAGTCTTTTCCAACGACTTAGACATAAACATATGCGAATTGTTGCTTTTACCTCGGCAAGTTGTACAATGGATAGTTAAGATTATATACTCATGTCGTGTGATGATCTGCTGTCACATTACAGGAAGAAGCAGCCCAGATGCTAGACCCTGCATTTCTCATTACGTTCCCCACAAACACCACAGCGGCACTCCCCGGCCGGGCCCACCATAACTTACTAGCAGGCTGCGTTGGGGTTCAGCGGGTTGCCAATACTAATCCCAAAATACGTAAGGTGAGCAAGGTTGATGCCAATTCCCCCATTCCCGATCCCGTATCCTGTCTCGCTCTGGTTGCAGTCCTGGGGTTCTTGCCCGGTACACTGATAGGTCCCCTCGGCCGACTCGTTGTCGTCGCTCTCCCAGTACTCGGTCGTGTGGTGGCGGTACCCGTCGTCCTGGGACGGGATCTGCGGGACTCCGTCGTTCGAGTGAGTCGCGCGGATCATCGTGCTCGAGCCCGGGAACACTTTGTCGACATAGTCTGCGTAGGCCTGGTCTCCCGTGCGTGGCTGGCCATAGGTATATGCGGTAAGAGTGAAGTTCTGGCCGTTAAGGGATGCTGCTGCCAGAGAAGCGAGAGCTCCGCCCATGCTGTGCCCGGTCACAACGAGCTTGTAGCCTGGGCTCGCAGCAAGGCTTGACGTCAAGGTGGTGACAATATCATCTTGAACAGAGACGTATTGTCCGAGATAGCCCTGAGCGCACTGAAGGAGGGAAATTGTCAGTAAGGGAAACGAAACGTGCGAAGATGGGAATACCCACGGTACATCCAAGGCAGGATATGCCAACGGCGGCGGAGCAGGACACCAGGGTCTGCTGCAGATCCGTCACAAAGTCCTGGACGTCGGAGGTTCCCCTGAACGACAAGATGTACTCCTTAGCAGTGTCATCGCGGAACAGCGTCACCTGAGTGGATGTCGCCGTGTCGTCGAACATCTTCGCGACACTTGAGCCGAAAGGAGGATTTGTGCAGTCTGAGCTGTATGAGGCCGAAGCAAACCGTGCATAGCGAGAAAGCTGGTCGTAGACAGTGGTGCTGACTTGAGTCTTCTGGGCCAGCGCCCCAGTGAGCAAGAGGCTTGCGTAAGTCAGAGAACGCATAGTCGGTGATCGGGGACGCAGATTCTGGACAAAATGTTGTGATAGAGCGTGCATCTGAGAATGCTATCACGAGCGCGACTGTGCCAGGCCAACATCGACGGGCTCGGAGAACTTATACACAGGCTTCGGGAAGAGCATTATGTCGGCCTTTACGTCAGGGGCTGAAGAGGTTGGACGTATCCCGGAGGGCGATCCATATGCCAAGTCAGACCAATCAATAATGCTCCGGCCGTTGCGCTTTTGAATGCAACGTTCTTGACTTATATGGATGGGTTGCCGTATCCGGCATAGGGTGACAGCTCCTCGTCATGGGTGAACCCAGCAGGAGGGTTGACAGTCGTCTCATCTTTCCAGCCGATGAGGGATCCAAAAGCATGATCAGGGTCATGTACACCGTACCCTCCGATGTCTGCCGCCAGTTGGGATCGAGATATCCGAGAGTCAGGCAGCGCCCATGTTGTCTCCACCAGGACACGACCTGTGCGGATCTAAGCCTCCGTGACGCAGTACTTTCCCTGCCGCCGCAATGTCGATGCGAGACAGCACAAAACTACCGAGTACCACCCCCGTTGTTCACAGATGGTGGGTTCTACCAGAACATGCTTGCTCCTGAATGTCTGCTCTCGATTAATTCAATCTAGCTCCGCTTTGTTTTTTTGTATATGTAACGAAGCAGGAAGTACCAAGTCCACGCAAATAACAACGCTAAAACATCACCCGCAGTTGATTCATTCGATCTGATTTTGTCAGATCTCGAGTCTCAAAACTAGCCAGATGAGATGACGAGGAGAAGCAGCAGAAAGATCTCTATCTTGGCATTTGTGGTCGAAACTCGGTGGCGCGTGTTTCTATGCCCCTCGACGGTCAATGGCATCGGTATAGGAGACGGTCTCAATAGCATCACGCATTATAGGAAATCTCGTTGCCTGCCGCCTTCTTTTCAGCGCACCTTGCTACTGTTCAAGCCTGTCAAAAAAAAAAAAGCCTCGGATATCACATGTTAGACACCAGGTTCTAGAAGCCGGTCCAACCACCTCCTTTCCCCATTCGTTGTAAATACGACTTCCCCGCAAACAAGTCTTGAACTGACTGGATTATATTTAGGCCAGGGCAGGTAGACATCAGTGGGGTAATGGTAAACAATGTCAAGCCACAAGGTTACTACAGACCGTAGATCAGGCCTAGAATACTGGATCTGGTGGAACTAATCAGCCCTCCATTTAGTTTTGTACTAGGCCAGACCCGGGGCAGCAGAAAGCTGCATGTTTGGTCGAAAAGTCCCGAATGCTACATGAATGATGGGCTAGTCGACCCCAGTTCAACAAGCAATAAAGCTCAAGACTATTTTGACGAATTTCTGCATTGTGCGTAGCCGCACGGAACTTGACGAGCTGGGTGTCGCGTCCCAGGCTCCCGCTTTGTCAACTTCGTGATCATCTACTCACGGTCGTCGGGTTATTATACATTATATTCAGAGAGGTATTAGTCATGTGTATGATCTTTTTCACTCTAGGAATGCGTCATCACGTATTCCATAATTGTCAGGTTTGGCCCTTGCCAGCGACTTTTCCCGTAGAGAAACCACCACGCAACAATCACAAACAGAACAAAACCGAACACGGGTCCCATATAATTCATTCCGCTTGCAGTGACGGGTAGGACCGAGGGGAAAGGCAAGAAGACCATAATGTAAAAGCTGTAGATCAGGGCATATAGGTTCACTGGGACTCCCCATCTGCCCATGTCCCACTCACCCATGGTGATATGCCCCGCCAAGCGAGCATAAAGAAGACAAGCTATCGCAACCGAGTAGCTGAAAAAGAAAACGAACGATGACAGCGAGGTGATGGCACTAAATGCAACAACTCCTTGGGAACCAATGTTAAGCAAGCAAATAAGGGAGATGAAAATGACGCTCAGCCAGACGGATCGAACAGGAATTCGGTGCTTCGGGTCCAGATAAGTGAAGTATGCCGGGAGGCCACCATCGCGAGACCACGCCCAGGTCAGCCGAGACACCGAGCTGATGGTGGTCAGACTACTGTTGAAGCCGAGCAAGAAGAAGCCGCATATTATCGCCGTAGTGGCAGCTCTGGAGCCCGTGATATTGAGCATGATGGTGGCGAACGGATTGGGCGATCCCAATGCCACGTCTACATCCCCCATATGAATAAGTATGACAGCAGCCATGATTATGGCAAGGGAGCCATTGATGGCAATCGACCAAACCATGGCCCGCGGGACGGCTGACTTCGCGCGCCGAGTTTCCTCAGACATGTGAATGACACCGTCGACACCTGTTTGGGAACTAGTTAGCAACAAAAGACAGCAAGGTGTTCCCAACGTCAGTGGCCTTACCTGTGATACTGAATATGCACGTCAGCATGCCCAGATGCCACGACACATAAGGGTTATGGTCCCACCCCGATGCGATCATTGGTTTCAGCAAGAAGCCTGCGTCATGCCTTGGCGCCATTACCACAAAGACAACGAGGACCAGGACGAACAGCCCGACATGCAGTATACTGGATATCATCTCAAGCCAGGGAATCACCCTGAAGGCATACACATTGACGAGTCCCTGGAAGACTGCGCATGCGATGACCAAGACAGACGTCTTCCACCCGCCAGCGACATACGTCTCAGAGTTCAGGGTAATCAGGGACTCCAACTGTACGACCAGAATGTTGGCGAGAGCCGCCTGCAACGCGACGTAGCCGAACCACGTGGTCCAGCCCTGGATCCACGTCGCGAACATCTTAATGCGCTTCGGTGCCATGTGGAAAGTCCAGTGATACTGCGCGCCTGCGACGGGGATCATGGACGCCATCTCCCCCAGGCAGGCTGCTTGCGCGAGGGCTCCGACGACGGCTATTATCATGCCGAAGAATAACGTTCGAGGGCCGCCATTGATGAGAGCAAATACCAAGTTGCTGCGTCTTCGTCAATCTGATATTCTGGAGCATGAGCTTCGCAGTGGTACTTACACGCAGACCCCTTCCCAGGCTCCCATGTAGGCCAGAGAAAAGGCGAAGAATTGGGCAAAAGAGAATACCCTCCTCACCCGGGTTGTTCTCTCCAGGATTGCCTCCTCTTCTGCGCCATCGCGTTTGATCGAGACGTCATGGTGATGTTTCCTCTCGGTGTTGTCACTTTGATCAGGCCATACTGCAGTATCCTGCGTTTTGTCCATCTTGCGTCTCTGTGGAGGAGCAACAGCGTGAATCTTGCGCTGTATTGGACGCAGGCGGGTGGTGAGGAGCTGCTGGCGACTGGGGCAAATCACAGGATGCAGGTTGGGAGATAAATGGCAACAATCAGTAACATTCTGCAGTGCACAATGATCATTTCTCATCTGCATCTGGGGTCTCGGCGCATCAGGGCCTGCACGCCTGTGGATCGCCGACCGGGATACACATAACTAGGCTCTTCCAAGCCAGGAGCTCGGCTGTGACTCGAGAGGTGCACACTTCACCGTGTCCTCGTATCCACGGGCGTTTGTACGTTTACAGGTCGTCTGGATCCTGAGCTTCATATCTGTTTCGAAAATTAATGATCCTTATATTCTTCCTTGTCAGATGGCGGTCAGTCGAATACGTACGCCAGAGAACCCAGCCACCATCCAGTGCAGTCATCCAAGCTGCTTATCCCTATCTTCATCGCAAAAGTGAGCCGTGCCTTGACAATTCCATTCATTCAGTACTCTGTATCGAACGCTTGTACCGAGCTCATCACGATGCTTTGAGATAGGAGTCAACAAATGGTATAGCAAAGACATTATTGAATGATTATTCAGACAGGTCTTTCTACCTTTGACGAATCGGAAGCTCCGCATCCTGGCCGTTGGTTCGTACAGACTTGCCACCACAACCTGGGGTCTCCTCACCGGTAAACTCTCCGTCTGTTTGAGGAACTGGCTGGTCTATCTGGAAACGGACGGAGAGATGCTCTTGGTACATTTCGACGAATTAAATCCTTCTCGCTTCTGCAAAAGACCCTTGGTTCGGTGAATCCCAAGGCGGCCCGGTATTCCTTCCGACCCCGGCCCTTTGCGTGGGGGCGCGCTGTCGTCGATATGCGGCACAATGATCATGCCGATTTCGTGTCAGAACCTTCTTCTGTCGTATATCACTCAACTTTTGCATTGAGGTACCTAGAAGCTGGTGAAATAGGGACAGACGACTTGTCAAACTAGGGCTACAAAGCCAAGTGCCAGGTCGTCCGCAATCACTCTTCGTATTGTTGTCGAATTTCATGGACTGAATTGAGTTGCACGGAGGTCTCCTGCATGTGTAGGCATCTCGCCGAATCCTACAGCCATCACAAACAGGCGATCGCTTGACTTTATCCCAGCCGTCGTATGTGGTTTCAGGATCTGAAAATGCTGCCGCGCTCCCTGTTGGATTCATCCGGAACCACGGGATGACACCATGTACATTCACCGTGGTGAGAAGGTGCCAAGTGCTTAACAATGTCATTTTGTTTAGCTTTTAAGATGTGAATGGGCACCACTTCCTCCAAATGCTGTCCCCCATTGTGGATCATGCAAACACTCATACTGGACACGACCGCGATATGGAAAAGGTGTATCCTGCCATCTTTCCCTTGGCTGCAGACGATCGCGCTGCATGGGTCGTTGTCATTACAATTACTTTCTTCATCTACACTTTCGGGGCCGTCACGACAAAGCTGTCTGTACGATACAAGGCAGCCGGTTGGAGACCGAACGACACGGTTCTTGCCCTCGGGCTTTTGATTCTATTTGTTCAGTCCATCTGTGTGGTGTCTTCTTGCAAGAATGGCCTTGGCAAACATCAACATACAGTCACATCAGAAGGTGTGGAAAAGTTCGATAGAGTATATCCGCCCATGTCATTGAGATCACCCTTGACTGTGTGGGAATGCTGACAAATTCTTAACTTCAGTTTCAATACGCATCATTGCTTCTCAACATCATCACTACGGCCTGTAGTAAAGCGTCAACCTGTCTGCTCATCGACGACATTTACAGCTTTGGAAAGCTGCGCATGGCGAATCGTGGCCTGTTCCTACTGATCATCGCATGCGCAGCGGTAGCGATCTTCGGCGTTGCCTTCGAATGTGCCCTGCCCACACCGTGGTCAATTGATGCTACTTGCCAGGGATATGCGAATGCCTACCTGTACAACGGCATCACGAATCTGTTGACGGACGTCGGTATTGCTCTCCTCCCTATTGTGATGCTATGGCGTGTCCAGACAAATCATCGAGTGAAGCTGCGCATCGCTGTGCTCTTCGGAAGTCGGATAGTGTAGGTTGCCGTGGTTACGCTGTAATCACTGAATCCTCGAAATGGATGTCCATCCATGTCCGAAAAAGAGTTAAGTTTGACACATCATGCATTTTATAGGGTCCCTTTTCTCGTTTTACCTTCTCTCACGACTGCTGGAGCATACTTTAAAGACCACAATGACAGAACATGGCAGGCCGTCACCCCAACAATATGGCTCCAAATTTCGTTGAACATGTCGCTCTTCACAGCCTGCATACCGAGTTTGAGAGGGGTCATCGAAAGCATTCTGATATCAACGACTGCAGGTGCGATACAAGCACCTTACGATCTCACCCGCACCGGAGCCGGATATGGAGTGCATGCGACGGCGATTCCACTGCAGCAGCTGGACTCGTCAAGATATCTGCGAAATGCAAGGAGACACGACCCGTCCCTCAAAACTTACAACACTTCGCAAGAGAATCAGAATGAAGGCCGTTCGCACCAGCCGGAAAACTTGAGGCAGTTGCTCAGCCACGGAGAAGCAGGCCGCTCAGTTTACCGAGTATTATCGAGTTCGCATGCACCCAACGATCGTTAGCGAGTTTGCTGCATGAGCACAGCCAGGAGTTTGGGTACCTCTCTGGGGAGCACATTTGCAACGCATCATTATCAGCTCAACTCTGAAGTTTGTCATTCTCCTGAATTGATATGTGCTCTGGACAAGCTCTATTGGCCTCTTGCATACAATCAATGGTACTCAATACAACGCCTTCTACAGGGTCCAATGATCTTAGACCTTATCGCCCACAAAACAGAGCATATCCACAAATTCCCTCTTCTGGAACCGGTCTTCCTCTTTTAGCCATTCACTCCAGATCCACGTCCAACGCTCGACCTGCTCCCTCGTCACAACGCCCAGCTCGATGGCACGATCCGCCATGGAACCGCGGAAGCCGTTCCACTCCGCGGTAACATGCTCCAGGCTTGTCGCCACCTCTATCCTCCCTCCGTCCTGCCCAAACCCTGCGTCCCCGGCCCATTTCTCTTTGTAGAGGCCGGCCTTGCTGCAGGATCCCATCGCATCGATGTATCTCAGCACCGCCGGCGAAGCCTCAGTCATCAATGCTGAGAATGGAGGCCTGTCCGGGTGAATGGCAACGATTCCTCGGCCAGAGGGGTCTCTCGACGCGACAATTCCGCCGGGCTTAACCACGCGGAACATGGCCCTGAAAGCCTTTACTGGGTCCGTGAGATGCATAAACACGGCGTGAGAATGTACCACGTCACTACATTTAGAAATCAGCATTACGTCTGTGTCTCTCTCCTCACGAGCCATGGTCAGAGTCATCACATTAGGGCTTACAAACTGGAGTCGGCAAACTGCGACAGGTCGTACGCATCCCCGACCTCGAATGACAGATTAGGCTCTTGGTACTTCACGGCTGCCTGTGCCACGACCCCCGGCGACACGTCAACGCCGACGACCTTACCCTGCGGTACAAAGGGCGAGAAGCCGCTCGTGATGCTGCCGGGCCCACACCCGACGTCGAGGATGTGGAAGTGTGGCTTTAGGTGTGGGAGAAGGTAGGCGGCGAAGTCTTTCGCGGTGCGGTGCTCCCATAGGTATGTCACATTCGGGTCGTCGCCGCCCAGGATTTTGTTCTGATACGCCATTTCTGTACGATTGGTATGTTGAGAGTTCACGTGTGTTCGACTTCAGAAAGGCTTGCCTGATGGCAGTCCTCCCTCAAGCGACCTGGACAGCTACCCTGAGTTATATGTTCCCGAACCGGTGGCCCAAGCCGCTCCTGTCCCAAATCTTGCAGCTTCGACTCTATATACCTAGAAACATCTGAGCACGGCGCAACTGAGCGCTTCCGCTATAATCTTATGTCATCTTTACCGTTACCATCAACAAAGCTACCTGGCGGATCTAGATCGGAACATGATGATTGGTCACATTTGGACAAGACTCCAAATAGCAGCCATGGAGATGGGTATATTAGTATTAACTAAGCAGCTAAGCTCAGCTAATCGACCAACTTTGCCCGTAACTCGCGGCCATATTAATCTCGAATGCGCTCTTTTTCCGGGGACATCGACGCGTTGCAGTGGCGA
Source organism: Diaporthe sp. HANT25 (assembly GCA_013435955.1). NCBI lineage: Eukaryota > Fungi > Ascomycota > Sordariomycetes > Diaporthales > Diaporthaceae > Diaporthe > Diaporthe sp. HANT25. Next base: position 194,149 of record JACBFG010000020.1, on the reverse strand, counting down.
AGTGCTCTCGCGGTGGAGTTCATTCCATTAAGATTCTTGTTTTCGATAAGCCATCGTTATTTATTGACCGTCCTCTGAGGAGCTGTTGTTGTGTCCAGAGCCAGAGCCAGAGGCGCGGAGCCATTCACTGCCTTCCACTGCGGGGAGTCTGTCAAAACACACACAGTACTGATCGCACTGGAGCGGATCTTCACATGGCAAGCCTACGGGAGACCATAACGAGGCAGAGCAAGTACACCATCAATGAGGGATGGGCTTGGGTATTTCCAGTCCTTCCCGACCTTTCACTACGGGAAATTGACACATCACAAGCTCACAATGGGACAACTTGGAACTGTTCATTTGACCAATCGGTCCCGCTCGGGTTTATATTGGATGCTATAGACATACAGATCGCGCTAAATGGAGTTTGAAATGCAACAAGCCGGAACTATTTACAATGAAAGGTAGCCACACGCTTTCCATCCACCCCAACTCCCAGCTTTGTTTGGTTTACATCGTTACTGCAACCTAACAGGCTTAGGCCCTCCTGGCAGCCAGCAGGGCCTCGCGCCTCTTCTTGGGGCAGGGGCGCTTGGACGGGCGGGGCTTGGAGCTCTGGGTCGACGGCACGGGGGTCTCCGCGGCGGCGGGCTCCTCGGCGGTTGGGTCCTCAGCAGTCACGGGGGCGGCGGACGAGGTGGGGAGGGGAGTGGTGCTGGGCACGACGGAGGGGGTGTCGTCGTCCGCGGCGGCGACGTTGGCAGGGACGGAGGAAGTAGCAGCGGCAGCCGAGCTGGTCACGGCGGCGGCGGAGCTGGAGGCCGGGGCAGCCGCAGCGGTCGAGGAGGCAGCAGCGGTGGACGCGGCGCTGGAAGCAGAGCCAGAGGAAGAGCCGGAGCCGTTGCTGATGCAGGCGAAGGACATCTTGGTGGTGGTGGTCGTGGAGCCGCCGTAGCCGACGGGGGAGCTCAGGTCCCAGTCCATGGAGACGTAGGGCCAGCAGATGCGGCCGTCGGCCATGGTGACGAGGTCGCCGGCGACGGTGACGTCGGTGCTGGAGAGGGGCTCGCCGACGGCCTTGGCGGTGCCGTCGTTGGAGACGAGCTGGAACTTGGAGCCGGTGAACTTGCCGCGGCAGCCCATGGCGATGAACTCGCAGAAGGGGTCGGCGATCTCCTCCCAGGTGACGAGCGCCGTGGTCGAGTCGAAGGTGGCGACGTGGGCGTTGCTCTGGTCGGCGGTGCCCGTTGTCAGCCAGTTGACCTGGTCGTCGCCGGACGCGGAGCCGACCTCGCTGGTGGCCTGGTTGCCGACCATGGTGTACTTGTCGGTGAAGGTGGCGATGGCGACGTTGCGGCCGTTGGTGCGGTTGGAGACGTGGGTGTAGCCATCTCCCATCCAGTCGTTGAGGGTGACGTCCTTGGCACCGCGCGAGACCCAGGCAAAGATGTAAGCCTCGCTGTCCTGGAAACGGGCCAGGTTGCTGTAGGATCCGGACATGCCGCCGAGCGACTCACCGCCACCGCCGTTGGTGGTGTTCTCGTTGGAGATCTTGGTTCCGACGGTGCTCATGCCCTGGCCCTTGGAGTTGAGCCAGATGGCACCCTGGTCCTCAGCGCAGACGCTGGCGTAGGGAGCCTCATCAGCAGCCTCGAGAGCAATACCGGTGTTGTGGCTACAGCCCCAGGCGGAGGTGGCACCCTGGATGGTGACACGCTCACCAGTGCTGTCCTCGACGTAGTTGATGGCATCACCAAAGTGGCCCTGGGCAGAGCCGCTGTAGGCAGTGACGACGGTGTAAGCGGCGTATCTGCCAGTCTTGGCAGAGTAAACAAGGTCGCCGTTCATATCAGGGGCAGCCATGAGACCCGAGTCGCTCTCAACATCGGGACCACCCAGCCAGGTCTTCCACTTCTGCGTGCCAGAGGCGTCGAAACGGTACAGCACGGGGACAGGGGTGTTGTCCGGAGGGGCGTTGGATGTGGTCGAGGGCATGGCCTCGTTGGTCAGCAGGGCGAAGCCATCGTCCTGGGCGACGAGACCGCCGGCCTCCTTTCCACCATCGACAGTGACCACAGTGCCCGTGGCCTTGAAGGTGGTGGGGTCGATGGGCTGGACGTGGACGCCCGTGTCGGAGCTGTCGAGGAACGCCAGGTAGGCCGACTTTCCGTCGGGGGAGACGGAGAAGGGCGTGCGGCGATGGTGGACATAGCCGGTCCAGTAGGCCTCCTTGATGGGGTTGAAGCTACTCGACAGCGTGACGGCGTCGACGTGAGTCTCGAGCGACGACTCGGTCAGACCCTGGGCCGCTGCGGCTCCCGCCAGGGAGAGCAGGGCTGGGACAAAAGACAGCAGTGACTGCCTCATGATTGTTTGCGAATTCAAGAAAAAGTGAGTGTGGTCAACAAACTGTTGAAAATGAAGTAAAGAGTGGATGCAGATCAACTGCGGTGAATATGTCGTCGATTGTCAACAAGACGCCTGATTCGGATTGAGAAGTGACGCTTCATCTTGAGAATGGGCGGCATCATTGTTTTGTACTCTGGTTCGGATCTGGGCCATGCCCCAGTTTCCCGGAGTTAAACCATCACCTTGCACATCGATCTGGCGATTTTGTGCCCCCTCGTCTGAGATGGATTGCGGATACATGGGCCATGCCAGTGGGCCGTTCTGACGGAGCTGGCGGAGGGGCATTTACGGCGGTGGTCCCAGGGGCCTGGAACCCCTGATTCTGGCCCAAAGAGGCATCGTGAGTTGTCAGGGTCCCCCGGCCCAACCTTGTTAATCTTATTTTTGCTGAGAGAAACGAACTTGGCGGGGAAACTTGTTTCCACCTCATGTTTCAATTAGACGCCCGCGAATTTCCACAATCCCTCGCTCTTACGAAATCATGCCTGAATCCCGCCTGCACGACTCCTCCGCAGCCCTGCGAGGCCCCGCGAGGCCCTGCGAAGCGAAGGACTATTTTCGAAGCGTCTCACGACATCTGCACCCGAGGCCCCAGACCGAGACCGACTACCCGCCGCTTCTTCTTTGTCTCCGCAGCCCCTCGCCTCGAGTCCACCGCCAGACGGATCACGGCACATCTTCTCTGGGGACAAATAAGCACTGTACAATTTACAAGCGAAGTTATTCCCTGAGTCGTCCAACATCCGATGCTCCAGCCAATAACATCAGCCATTGTACGATAATTCTCGACCGTTGCTGAGTTTAAACGTGCGGGAAAACCCTGCACACACCAACGGGTATCTGCAAGCTTCCGAGCAGTTGGGTTTCGGTTTAAGTCTAAGAGTCTGGCCAGTGGGGTCGAATTTTAAATAGGTAATGCCGCTGTCAGCCTGCCAGGGTGCCAAAGGGATCGCCGACTTTGTTTCAACGACATGAGCAGATCACTTGGCTCCTCTTGTCTCAACACCACGCTGCCTCCCCAGGCACTGCCCCAGAAGGAGCCACATCTTTAGGTAACTCTCTGCTCCAGGGCTGGAACGTCAGTCATTGGGCGGAACTTTCCCAGCCGGAATAATTCATAGTCTATTGAACGTAGTACATGAGGAGACACGGAGCATATCGCCACGCTTCCGCACAGGTGTTGGTGGAGCAAGACAAGGAACCGGTCGGGAATCGCTTGACTGGCCTCGCCAGGCCGATGCCCCTCCCCCTTATTCGGAGGCGACTTGGTCTCCATCCCTGGACTGATGTCTCCATAAACGATATACTTGAGCCTTGAAAACGTCACCTTGAACCCTACAGTCTTGGCGGTCATGCTTCTCTAGTAAACGGTTCCGTCTCATGAGGTGGGAAACCCAGTATTGTGACAGGAAGGCTCAAAGGATACGACAGCCAGATCGGCAGTCGAAGTGAGGTCCCTTTTCAGGATAGATCTTGATCGAGCCGACACTTGAATCATCTTCCTCAGAAGGTTTATCGGAGTCATTGCTATTCGTCAGCTAAATGCTGGAATTTGCCGGACTTGAATCAATGGGAGATGAATACACCCAGGTCTAGCTTGCTATCGCCATTCAGTGCCATGAGTCGGCCAGAAATGGCTTGAGCACAGCCTCAGAACGTTGATTGTCAATCTCTTGAAGGTTTACACCTCGTGAGATTGAGGAGTCCCGCTAGACTCGAGCACTCTACACTTAAGCCTTCCATGCATGTCATGCTCAACGTTCAGACGAAATACTGCACGAAAGTCATGAACTCGTGGAGCTGTGTTCAAAGGCTCCGGCTTTCACAAGTTCACCCTTCCAAGGTGAATAAACGCGTGGTTCTCACCAGTCTCTCACAAGTCCTGGCCCTGCCTCATAGTCCTACGGGGCTGCAACCCTATCTTCACATCAGAGCTGCTGGCCTTTGTCAGGTAGATACCTAGCAGCTGTGGCAACCGGCGAGGGCAATTTTGGACGACAGAGAACTTTCAGGCCGCTCAGTACTATTCGTGAACACGAGATCTATTGTGGTTTACCACTGATGGCCCTGTGACTTTGGGCAACGGGTCTTCGTCCCTTGTTGTGCAGACTCAGAAGGCAAGCCACCGGATACAAGAATGATGTAGTCAACCGAATCCGTGCTGTGATCATTTTCAAAAAGGATCCTAGACATAGGCAAGCCCATGCAAACCAAGGGAGTAATTCCAAGAAAAGTCGTACACTTCGTAAGGACCTGGCTGTCGTCTTCAAGGCTTACAGTCGTAGCTTCAAAGACCTTTCTGGACAACCCGCTGGCAGCAACATCGGAGTTGATTTCCACTGTCAATTCTGACACCGAATTGGAACCGCCGCCAAACAAATTTGTAGTTCCCAAAACAAACCCCATGTAGGGTCCTTTCCTTATTCTTGTTTTTCAGCTGCACCCAACACCTCTGGTCAAACTTGAGAAGCTACACCTCACATGAACCGCAGGGCTGACAACATTCTCAAACCTTTCGACATTCTTGTTACCTCGATACACAAGAACAAGTTGAACTGTTTTGAGAACCTCATCTTTGCATACCCCACACGTGTCAAGCCTTGTATCTACCCGACACGCACCGTGTTCAGCACCAGTGTGCCCGCGCGAAAGGAGACGCGCTCCGCGAAAGCAAGTCGTGATCATCCGAGAGTCAACGCGTGTTCCTCCCGTGGCAGTCTTCAGGTCAGCTTCCTCCTCTAGCGATGCCTTCGATCCATACTGATGTTCTCTGGGGCCTGTAGAACCTCGACGACATGGCTTACAAGTCATTCTACCCTGTCCACGGCTACATCGGCCACATGGGAGTCAATCTCTCATCTGCCGACACGCTGTTCCTCTTCCTCTTCGTCTTCCGTTACCTCCGATTCCTTGTCCACTTCATCACGGGATGTTTCCTCTACGAGCCCGCCCCGCAGAAGAAGAACCCCTTATACACCCACCGAGACGTGGCGGTCATCATCCCGACCGTAGCTCCTCACACCAAGGAGTTCCTCAAATGCATGGCAACAGTGCTTGCCAACCGCCCCATCAAGATCGTCATCTGCGGAGTGGGCGACAAGATGAAGGACTACATCCGCGACGTCGTGGACCTGCACAGGTTCTCCGTCCGCTTCCCAGAGACAGAGATCGTCGTCGTCAACACCAAGAAGCCCAACAAGCGCAGGCAGGTCGCCCGCGCCAGCGTCGAGATCGACCCCGCCCAGATCCCCATCTCCGTCAACGTCGACGACCACGTCTACTGGAAGCCAACCTTCCTCGCCTCCCTCGTCGCCGCCTTCGAGGACCCCTCCGTCGGCTTCGTCGGCACCAACAAGCGCGTCATCCGCACCAAGGGCGGCGGCCTCTGGAGGTCCTACACCAACTTCCTGGCCTGTCTCTACCTGTGCCGGCACAACTTCCAAATCCGCTCGGAGCCTTATGTCGATGGCGGCGTCTTTGTCGTCTCGGGCCGCACCTATGCGCTGCGCACGTCGATTCTCCGCAGCGAGGCTTTCCGTGCTAGATACACGAGCGAGCACTACCTCTTTGGCCTGCGGGGCCCCATCAACGTGGATGAGGACAACTACATCACCCGCTGGATGCTGCGCAACGAGTGGAAGATTCGCATTCAGTACACCCCCGACGCGGAGATCATCACACCTCTGGGAGACCCTGCCACCTTCTACGGACAGGTCCGCCGCTAGACCCGGACGACCTGGCGCAGCAGCCCGGCGAGCCTCCGTATGGCGCACACCTGGCGCAGGTACCCCTGGAGCGTGTACGCCATCTACATCTCCCAGCTGGTCAGCTTTGCTGCCATCTGGGACCCTCTTCTGGTCTGGGCCCTGAGGTGCACCACCTTCTACCTTGAGTCTCACCACAAATATCTCCTGGTCGCGCTGATGGTGGTCTGGATCCTGGCGTCCAAGATGGTCAAGATCGCTGCGCACTTCGTTGACCACCCGTCGGACATTGTCTGGCTGCCTGGTTACATCGCCTTTGCGTACTGGCACTCCTTCATCAAGCTGTACTGCCTCTTCACGTTCTACGACCACGCCTGGAACGGGCGCAACTTCAGCAACCTGGATGCGGTGATGGAGAGAGAGAGGGCGAAGCTTGTGGCTTGATCATTTCGATGCCCTTGCAAGAGATTAATTCTCGTCACTTCAGTTGGAGAGATCCTGGTTGGCTTCTTCGTGGCACACCAAGTGTCTTGATTGACATGGAGCACTTCATTTGGCTGCTTCTGACATGTTTTGGTTTTCCATAGTGCCCAGGTGTGCATTTCTGGTCAATCTTGTGTTTGACTTTGCAAGTCTATTGAAAAGGGGCAATGAGCTTGGAAACGAGACATGTTTTGCAAAGTCTGTTGGACAACTGCGCCGCTTTGGAAGTGGCGATTTGCTTTGGACATGGAGTTCGGTTTACTTGCACCTCAAAGAGGACAGTCGAATGTTGATTAGGACAAAGGGTCCATATGAATTCACATTGATGATTTTATTTGCTGCTCACCCAGCCTGATGTAAAGTGATGACCTGTGAAATGTCTCTCACTGAAAGTGTGCTCGCATTCCATCAGTCAATATCCTCCATGCGGTTGCCCTGGCAGGGACAGGAACCTCCCTGGTCGGAGCCATCAACCTCCTGCTCATCCTGCTCCTCCTCGGTGGATCCAGAGCCCTCCTGGCCAGAGCCATCAAGCTGGAACTTCAGAACACCCGAGAAGCTGCGTGCGATCGGATTGGCACCACAAATGTCAATTTTGCGGTTGTTGCCCTGCTTATTCACAGCCCGCTTCTTCTGGACAGGTCCAGTTCCTCCCTGGCCAAAGGCGCCGGGCATGTCAACTTTCTCCTGGTTGACCTTCTTGTTAGAGGCGAGATGCGCAGCGCGGCCCTTCCGAGCAGGTCCAAGTCCTCCCTGGCCAGAACCATCACCGTCTTCCAGCTCGACCGGAATGCGCCGCATCTGGTTGATCGCCCGGTAGTAGCGGTTGCGAATCTCGGTGCGACGGAGGGTCGGCTCGTTGAATTTGCGGGTGAGGGCGTTGGCATTCGGGCCCAGCATCGTGGTAAGGAATGCCGCGGTCGCGTCCAGCATGCTGATCTCGTTTCGGTATGGGGCGACCACGTCGGGGTGGCCGGCCAGGATCCCGGTCAGCTCGCTGGTCTTGAGGACGACGTCTCTCAGGATCTCCATCAGCTCCAGGGCCTCGGCGTCCAGCTCGTCGCGGCTGGCGTTGGCGCGCTGGACGCGAAGCGCGATGACAGGGTCGGTCGGGTTGGCACTGGTCTGTTGGAGTGTGTTAGTTATCTTTCAAGGATCACGTCGTGCTGAATCCCCATACACAGGGGTTTTCACACGGGGAATCACTCGAGCTTACATTCATATTAGCGTCTACAGAAACCTCGGGGATGAGCTTCAGGAACGAGCCAGTAGCAGGCATCACGCTCAGCTGCTGCTCATGGGTGTCGTCGGTATCAGTGGTGACAGCCTCTGCGACAGCGGGGGGAGTCTTGTCCTGAACTTGGACGGTGGATTTGGGGTTGTCCATCTTGGCTGAACGCGGTGAGCAACTCGTCAGGCTACACGCGACAAGGCTGATGTAACAACAAGGGAAACAATGATGATGGGGCGTGCAGAACTTACCTTTGACTTGCAAATCTCACGAACGATTTGGGCAAAGAGAGGAAACAAGTTGCCTTTGCACTGAAGCAGACCGCTATCAACTTGTGACGTTGTGTCGGCTGACCAAGTTGAGCTGTCGCTTCGAGGGACAGTCTTAAGTGGTTTATTTACTTCAAAAGGGCCAGTGGCGCAAAGCGCTATTTCTTATCGATTGTAGATATCTAGATTCACAAGGGATGATGCTGCTTGCAGACTTGGTGAAGGTGGTCTGGCCCTGGCCTAGCCACGGCCTTTGCAGTCTATCTTCTGAGGCTATTCAATTGTTACCAGCGAAAGCGACTAATCCAGGTCTACTCACCCAAGTCTACTCGTCAATCCACCCAGGTCAATTCACCCAGGTTGAGGTCGACCTACTCAGGTATACATGTTTATATATAGACAGCTGCAATCTGCATAGCCTGCTGTGTGTTGCCGGAACCGCTTACAGAATCTTTGGACAAGTCACAGGCCCCCCCAAGCACAGTGTTGCTCATTTTTTTCAAACAAACTGCACACTGAGAGCTTGGCTTTGGTCACTTTAAGTTCTCTCAGGCTTTTACCCGGATGCTCGAAATCAAGAGAATGATGTATTACAGCTACCTAGACGTTGCTTCCCCTCACGTAGGAGGCAGTCGAGCCTGAATCTATTGCAAGAATCGTCTCATCAGGAGATTGAACCGAGTGTCCTCGGCTCGAATGACGTCTGGCGTCAGCCTGTCCAAGTATTCCTTCCCCGGATGAGCCCAGGCGTGATAAATCAGCTGGTCCTCGAAGAGCGATCCTCCATTCTTGGCGATTTGCGATTCAACCGCTGCGGCTTCCTCCTCACCCAACGGCTCGTGCATCCACCACAACGTAGCCGTTGTCCACATTGGCCAGAAGAAAGTACTTGGACTGAGAGTGCAGATCTTATCTGGGTATCTGGTACCAAGTTTCTTCGGGAGGTGGACTGAGTGGTCGTTCCACTGGCTGTCGTCGAAGCTGGCGTATGCGTCTAGCCACCGTGTGATGAAAGGGGCCCCTGCCTTGGCCATGATGACTCCGTTGCAGAGCCCAAACCGGTTCCCACCCTCGTGTCCCATGTAAAGGTCACGCGCTCCTTGAAGGAGGTGGTTGAGTGGTCGCAGAACGTATGCGTCAGAGTCCAGGTAGATACCGCCTTGAGCGTGTAGGACATGGAGCCTCATCTGGGACATCAGGAGTCAGTAATCCAAGCAGCAAGGACGAAGCTTTATGCAGAGTTGAGGAGGGCCAGGCCACAATTAGGAGGTCATCTCCCTTAGGGGCGCCCAAAATGCATCTGGAATCTGCTTACGGCGTCTGTCTGATGCGAGGTAGACCATGTCTCAGGATGGTAGTCAGCTACCTCTGTGAGGTAGTCAGGGCGGTCGAAACGGACAAGCGTCAGATTCGGCCGCAGCAGCTGCAGCCAGCCGTTGTCGCCGTTGAGAGGTGTATCGTGGTGCAGGTGCACAGTCATGACCCCAGTCGAGATCAGGGCAGCGCGCACGGCGAGGTACAGCTTGAAGGAGATCTCACTGTTCCCAATCCAAATGAAGTGGACAGTCTCTGGTATCGTGTCAGTGAGGTTGTGCTTGTTGATCCGTCCCACAGTCCCATCAAAACACTGCTGCTCGAAAAGAGTTGGCTTGAAGTTGTACCGTGTGTATTGTAGGGCGTATAGATGCCCTTCTCGGATCCTCCACAAGATGTGATCCTGGAATACCTCCGGGTGGGTGTGGTAGAGGTAGGAGAGAGCGGCGAGGACAAAAAGCAGGATGAAGACAAGACGACGTGTTGGTCGCCTTGCTCCAAGTTTGAGACCGAGAGGTCTGGGCTGGAACCCGAGAATAGCAGGCGAGCCCATATCTGTGGTAGGTGAGATGCAGGTAAGTGTGGTGCGTCGGGCCGTGGTGGACAGGCTCTGAGAGGTGCTGATCTTGGGAATGTCACAAAGATGATGTCTGTTGTGCACCAGAGAGTGGTGTTGTCGATCAAGGAACGATCGCAGTTGGGATGAACGGGCGATATGATGGGCCTCTTATTAGCACGTGGCAGGACCTTGTACTCTTAAACAAGTGTGAATGAATGGTGCTGCCTATTCACTGATGAGGCGCAGGAGCTGTGAGATGGTGGAGGGCTGAGATAAACAGACCAAATTTGGAAACTGAGTGATAAGGCAAAATGCATAACCAGGCGGCACGGCACACCCACCAGAGCTCGTGCACATACATACATGCACCTGTGCTAGTGCTGCCGCAAAACGGTGTCAGACAGGGCAACAGCGGGCAAGGGGGTGACGCGCATGTGAGCAGGTCCCGAGGCCTTCCTGAGAATGCCGCCGACACCAACCCATGACGCCGCCCATGACACCAACCATAGCCCTCTTTGTCAAGCCACTGTTGGGGGGGCTAAAGGATTCAGGATGAAGCTGACGGTGGTAGGAAAAACAGCCAGCCCCCACAGGGTTAGAGTGACTGGAATGGTGCAACCCTGCTGCTTTTAGACTGATGACATATATTTTCCCAAAATGGATCTCTGCCTTGAAGTCGTTGTAAGGGTTGCACCTGGTGCTGTCTCAGCGAGATGTTGGCAGGCACAGTCCGTCATTATTGGCAGGAAGAGGCGAGCAATTGCAGTAGTAAGAAGCTTGGCAGGAGTAGCGAACCGACGGAAAGTAGACAGGCACTGTCTGATCCATCATCAATCAATCAACCAACACTGCTATTTTCCATAGTCAGGCATTAAAGCGCATTAGGTCTCACCCAACTATGGCATAATTGGACACTCAAAACCCATGCACTTTGATTCCCCTGATGTGGTGTCCAGACCATGCCCCTCAAGTAAACGGTCAAGATCACATGTCTTTTGTGGCGTTTTTTTCTTCTTTTTTGCAAGATCACCCCATTGATTGCAAGACAGCCACTTCATGCCCAAAGGGTGTGCTCGAGCCATTCCTTGTAGGATCGGCCCGTCCGCCGTCTTATGGCAACATGGTGTAGTGGAAACGACAGCCACCCACAACCTGGCGGGCAGTGGCGTTGATGCTATACCCTTCCCGGATGGCCAGACTTGATATTTCACACGTGGTGATGCACCTTGCTGCTCAGGAGGCGTTCTCGGTGAGCGGCAATACACCCGGGTATTCTCGATGCACAAGACAAATTGACGCTGATGGTCCGCGTATCCAAAGGATGGGGCAGTCAAGTCCGCCCAGCACGTTGGGCACCAATATTGTACGCAGCGTCATGACCAGCCGTCATTTCCATGCATGCCCAGGTGGACATGTGAGCACCTGCGAAGAGTCAGTGTAACATGAGCTATCTGTCTACTACTCGAGGTCAACCTTGAGCTGTGGATTGGGGATCAGGGTCCAATCGATGACAGGACGAACGGACTGCAAGGGACTCACTGCGGACTGCATCTACGTTATAGATTCCCAAGACGATGCATGCATGGAAATTCTCTTGGGAATGGACTATGAGTGCTTTTTGGTCAATCCACCTTTTCTATAGGGCATTGCCAAATCCACTCCAATTCCCCTGGTTCTGGCCCAGAATTGGAGGTAAAACTCACCCAGCGCAATCCTCGGCTTCGGGTCATCTCACCGCGTTTGTGCCGTCATGAACGAACCTCGTTCGGAAAACAACCGGCTTGGCATCCGGGGTGCATTGAACTGGGCAGGATCAACATGCACATTATTATCACGATAAAATTGAATGAGGAGACAGAGAAAATCAACCAGTCATGTAAGTAAAGCGATGCGGCTTTGTATTGTATCTTTGACAGACGGTCTTTAGCCTGAGTAAATTTCATCAGAATTGGAATGAAGATGATTCTCTGGACGACGGCGATACTGCCCCTGGCAGTGTCTGCTCTAATTGACAGGTATGACGCTCTTCTACTTGTGCCCATGGAATTATAAGACAACTAACTCTAGAGACAGACAAGGAATTCTTTCTCAATTCAACGTTGTGCGAACCACTCTCATAGACAATGCAACCACTCCACTGCAAGTTGGAAATGGAAATTTCGCATTCAATGTGGACAACACGGGAATGCAAGTAAGTATTTGGAAATTGGGCTTTCTCCCTTGGCAAGACAGATGGCTAAGATGAACATCAGAGTTTCCTGCGTTTCAATACTCTATCAAGTTGGGGCTGGCATAACGACTCCCTGCCAAGCAATGGGTGAGTCGAGCATCCTCCCAGGGCCCAAGCTTGATTATGGCTGATATGGGTGCAGCGAGAAGCTGAGCGACTACCACGGCCGGCCTCTCGAGACACACGGTCGAAATGTCTCCTACGACTATCCCGACCCAAACCTTCCGCTGGTCTCGCAGTGGCTAATTGCAAACCCCAATCGCATCAACCTCGGTCGCATTGGACTCAAGTACAAGGGTGCTAGTCTGTCAGCGTCTCTGCTCTCAGAGCCGTCTCAGGAGCTCGACCTGTGGAAGGGAGTCATCAAATCATCATTCCGTGTGGACGGAAGCGTCGTCAAGGTCACAACCCAAGGCGACTTTGAGTCTGACAGTGTAGCTTTCCAGGTCGAGTCGCCCCTGCTGTCCTCGGGAGCCTTGGAGGTCGAGCTTGACTTCCCCTACCCGCCGGTGCACACGACGAAATACAAGTATGAGGTGTTTGTGGGAAGCTATGACTTCCCACTGAATCATTCAACAACGCTTGTCCGATCCGACGAAGACGGCACAGCTCACATCCGCCACGAGATGCAAGAGACGAGCTACTTTGTCAACCTGCGATGGCCCACAGGCGCTCCCCTGGACCTTTCCAGGAATGAAGCTCAGATTTCATCTGCAACCACCGCGCATCGCTACACGCTTTCCCAGCCGATAGCTTCAAACAGCTCCGGCTCCTCGACCATATCATTCACGGCGAACTTCTCCCCCGATCAGGGCACAGCCGACCTGCCAGCCACCATACAGGAACGGAACCCAGTTGCGTGGAACGATTATTGGAGCGAGGGCGGCTTCGTTGATCTCACGGGGTCGAATAATCCAGACGCGACGGAGCTACAGCGCAGGATCGTACTGTCGCAGTACCATGTCCGCGTTAACAGCGCTGCGGATGGGCAGTCGCCCCAGGAGTCTGGGTTGATGAACAATGGCTGGTAGTAAGTGCCGCTGTCAATTACCATGCCATTCTCGAGCCACGAACGTCTACTGACACGTTTCTCGATGATTCACAGCGGCAAGTTTCACATGGAAGTCGTCGTCCTGCACAACGCCCACTGGGTCACTTGGGGCCGGAAGAAGTATTTTGACAATATCTTTCCGGCCTTGTACGAGACATTGCTTTCGTCATCCCTCAATAGGGCGAAGAACATGGGTTGGGAAGGGGCCAGGTAAGCAAGCTTTTCCATACCACCGCAGCCCTAGAGCTTACATGCGACAATGGGGCGCTCGCTAACCGGCTCGACAAAAGGTGGCCGAAAATGACCGAACTCGTAACGGGGCGCAGCTCTCCCGGCGCCATCAACGCCCTCCTAATGTGGCAGCAGGTGAGCATTGCCCTGGTCTTGGCGACTCTACACCGAGCACGTGGAGGCTGACACAACATCAAATCCCACACAGCCCCATCCTATGTACCTAGCGGAGCTCGCCTACATCGCAGAACCCTCCGAGGAGACCCTCAATCGCTGGGACGCCATCTTGACCGCATCGGCAGACTATATGGCCTCGTACGCCTGGTACAACCAGTCCTCGGGGTATTACGACCTCGGGCCACCGTAAGGCAGCCATCCCTCGAACAGACGTCCCCGTTCCCCTGGTCACACACACCGGTTGACACATCACAGATCTTACGGCGTCACAGAGAACACCCCGCCCCTCGAGACACGCAACCTCGCCTACGAGCTCGCCTACTGGCAATATGGCCTCAATCAGGCGCGGACCTGGAAGCAGCGCCTCGGCGCGCCCGTCCCAGAGCACTGGACCACCGTCGCCTCCGGCCTCGCGCCCCTGCCGACCGCCGACGACGGCCTGTACACCCCCTACGAGGGCCTCAACAGCAGCTGGTGGGACGACCCGGAGCTCAGCTCGGACCCGCGCAGCCTGAGCATGCTGCGCGGGATCCTGCCCAGCACGGGCACGCCGGCTGTCGACGAGGGGGTCGCGAGGAGGACGGCGGATAAGGTCCACGAGGTGTGGGGGGGCGTGGACGGGAAGGTCTTTGGGTGGGGCAGGCCGGTGCTGGCTATCAATGCCGCGAGGCTGGGGAAGCCGGAGCGCGCGGTGGGGTATTTAACGGCTTTTGACTACTGGGTGTTTGATGATGCAGGGTATGCGGAGAGAGGTGGAAATGGTGAGTCCGAGCTGCCAATGGCTTCACTTTCTGATACGGCTGTGACTTCAACGGGCATTGAACGCGCTATGCTAACTTTGATATTCCAGGTGGCACGCCTCCCCCATTCCTCGACGGAAATGCCTTCTTTCTTCATGCCGGTAAGAATGTTGGAAACCTCTTAAACTTTTGGATAGCATTAGCTGATTATTTGCGCAGTGGCATACATGGCTGTCGGCTGGGAGGGCTCGGAAGGGGATGCCCCTGGATTCCCCAAGGATGGCAGCTGGGTCGTTCAACACGAGGGTTTGCTGAAGTCCCCATAGTCGCGGGTGATTGGCAAAGCGGGAAAGAGCTCAAGGGGTTTCATACAGCAGAATCTGTCATTCCCACAGATCGTATTCACATAGCAGTAGACCTAGGATCGCAGGTCGATTGCTTGTTTATTACATCATGTACAACCGCAATGGCAATACTCTTCTACGTTTGAGACTATGAAGAGAAACACCGCGAAGAGAAAGTTCTCATAGTGTTGTGCCAATCCGAGACCTCCCGAAAATTAATTGTGAGCATTGGGCTGCTCCCTTCAGTACCGTCCTAAGTCTCCGCGCTGAAGTCTCCGGTCTGCAAATCTTCCGTCCTCGAGTCGTCCGTCCGAGTCCGTAGACCGTTGATCCAACCAACATCCACCCTCGAACATGCACAAGAGACGCCTTCCCTTCTTATTCCATCTCAATTTAAGCATCGTACGGGACGACAGGTAGGAATACGTCTCGCATGATGACGGCTTGCAACCCAGTGGAAGCATTTCGTCTTCTATGCTTCTTTGCAGAAATTCTCCGGCGCCTGAGAATTGTAAGTGGACGCATTCAAGGAAGAATACCTCCATCCCTCTCCAGTTGGTGCGGTGGTATAGTCGTTCGAGTGTTAAGCGTTTCCGCGTTCTTCTCGATAGTCAAGAACTCAGCCCCCTCCGCCGGCTCCGCGTTCCAGTCCGGGTTGTGGTACCTCCCGTCGTCGATACACTGGGCTACGCAGCTCTTGCACAGGTGCCGCCCGCAGTCCTGGCACTGGTAAGAGTACTCGCTAGACCTCCCGCACCGGTGGCCACATTTTGCGCAAAAGAAGGTCTGCGGGAGGCAGGTGTTGACTAGGAACTCTCTGCCATAGCAACGCTGTACCTGTGGGATCCGGAACCACTCGTTCGCCTTGTCGTCCACCTCGCCCTTGGGTGCGGCGCTACCGAACTGGGGGCAGTCGCAGTGGCGCCAGTGTTCACCGCAGAGGTAGCAGAAGCTTTCGCCGCAGGTGCATCTGATGGCAGAGTTTCGTTAGCGAGGCTTTCTTTTGTCTTCGGGCTTCCTAACCTTTTGATACTCACACGATGTGGTTGCAGCCCGCGGTTTTCTCGACTATGCTCCCGCACTGTCCGCACCTCTTCCAGCCCTTGTAGATCAGATACTTCTCCATCGACTTCTGTTGAAAATCCTTGCTGCAGTTCCCGATGTGTGGGTGTTTTCGGCAGAGGGCGCAGGTGCCGCCCCAGCAGCCCCGGCAGAAGCCTATCTTCGTGTACTCGTTCACGTCGCCTGGGTAGATAAATTTCCGGCACTTGCTGTTGCAGCAGAATAGCTTGTCCTTGGTAGAGTAGTAGACCCTGCTGTCCGCCACGAGCTGGATCACATCCGCGGGGAGGTTCTCTAGGATCTCGGGGCTGTCGATATTCACCACCCAGGTGCAGCAGCTCGGGGGCCAGCGCTCGCCGTCATGACAGCCGTGGCGTATGAGTTGCGTGAGGCAGTCCCAGCAGTAGCCGTGGGAGCAGGGCGGTATCTCCTCGGCGGCCTCGCCGCAGACGACGCAATTGACGACTGAGCGCGCGAGGAAACGTTAGAGACTTTGCAGATTTGGGGGCTTCGTAGATGCATACATACCAATCTGATCAGGATCCATAATTATCCTGAGTGACTAACTCCCTCTGACGTTCTGCACTCGTAGAAAAAGTCGGCAAGGTTCAGATTGTTTTGTTGATCGATGTGGTCGTGCCCGTAGATCTGGCTGTGGGTGGACTGGGTGGCCTGAGCGGCCAGCGACCCATTGCCCCTCGATCAAACATTCACCATGGAAAAAATAAGATCCGGGTCCCTATTTGAGGTCGGAGAGCCGTGAATTGGTAACTGTATCGAGTATTCACTCTGCGGCTTGAGCCCCCTGGGCCAATGCTCCAGTCTACCAACGAAAATCCCACGTCTTCCTTGGACACATCTCATGATCGACCTGAGCTCTCATCTAAAGGCATTTCAAATTCCTAGACAAAGGAGTGGGGATGTGGAAGGGTTTGTGAATTCGTGAATGCGTATAGAAAGGAAAAGAAATGCTCAGCTAACCCAACTCGGACTTTGATGTCAATTCCCCGTCAATTCCCCGACAGGAAATAGAGCAAGAAAAAAGGTGCAGAGGTGAGTGGACACTACCTAGAAAGCTTCATACATTGAAGCGGTCCTCTAAAGGTACAAATATAGGCAGAATGTGTAAAAGAACTATGGGCATGAGTTTCTTCGACCTTGTACATGTTATAATCCACAGCCTTGGGTCACGAGTTTATTGAGTCAAATGGATATTTGTTGTATTATTAATATGCTTGATTTGCCATCTCAAAAGTAGTCCATGTCAACCAGTGAGGGTCTATCCACAAAGTAAAACAGACTTTACGCAGACCGGCCTATCCCACACGACAATCAGTACAATCAGGCGAAGGCTTCTCCGCAAGAGCCCTAGCCTTGAGCCGATTGAGCACATCAGCCTTCTCCCTCTGGTACTGCAGGCGGCCCCCATTCTCCTCATTAGAAGTCTCCGCAGCCCTCCTCTTAGCCTCAGCATACTCGTCCCTCGCCCAGGCATTATCACGCAAAAAGTCCCGGAAGACAAGAAACTGGTCGGCGATCTGGCAGCCGGCCCTATGGACGTGGACGTTGATCTCGACGCCGTGTTCGTTCAGGGCAAGTGCGAGAAAGCGATGCCCGTGCCATTTCGGCTGGCGGAAGTGCAGGATGAATCCGAGCTCCTCTAGTGATGGGACGTATGCGCCCTCGTCTGATGGATCACTTACCTCCAACAGGATATCGATGATGGGCTTTGCGGCAAGATTTGGTACGGATGTAGACCCTACGTGCTCGAGTCTGAGGGCCAAAGGGCCCAGGGCAGACTTTATGCGAGACGAGACTTGTGTGAAGGTTTCAGGCCATGAAGTCTGGTAGGGGCGTATCTCTGTTGGTGGATCGCTGCGTTTGGTGATGATTTCCAATGTTGCAGGGGTGTATCCCGTTGACTCCATGTTGGGCTATTCCTGAGGCCTGTCGCGTTGGTAGTTGGCACAGTTGGTGGGTATGGTCTTTGGGAGCAGCTGTTGTTGGCAATTTGAGATATCTTGAAACGCTTTATAAAATAGCTTTCCCCATTGTCCATTGCTGGCGAGGGCTGTGATGGAACAATGATTGAGTGAAGCTCTGGGGCTGAGTGTTGTGACAAAGAAAGGGCACAAAGGGGGTGCACAATGTGATTGTTATTCGCAAAGTCAATCTGGGTTTGTATTGAGAGTGAATCCCTTGAGAAGCTTGCTCACATAATGCTCAAAGTGCACATCGGGCCCTGAGGCAGACAGCTTCGAGTATGGCTGGTATCTCGCATCTGACGGACTGGACGCCATCTCGAGCTAATCGGAAGCACCGCGGAAATAAATCTCAGCCCAGTCACGAAAGTCACTGGTGTTCAAAGAAGCCGGTATCCGTCGTAAATCACTGTATGCAGTGTCAGTCAAAGGGCATCTAAGGTCTTAAGCCAAGAAGCCAGGCACCGTCAACATCAGTAGGACTCACCTTCCAGCCCCCTGCGCACACCACTCCCAATCCACATTCCCTCATTGACCCACCGATACCTCTCATCGCCCGTCTCGAGGCGGATGAATATCCGGAAGCGGTACTCATCCGGCGACACCTTGTCGCCCTCAACCGGGTCGAGCAGCCGCGTGAGCACCTCAGGCGGACCAGTCCTCCACCCCTCGGTGCGCACCATGATGTGCGCGGGCTCAGCGTCAGCAGTGGCGAGGAGGTACCGCGTGTCCACAAAGGTGGACTTGTTCTCCGTGAGGAGCTGGGCGTCCTGGCCGCCGGGCTGGGGAGCGGAAGAATAATCGTCAGCCACGGCGGTGCGGTTATTCGAGCGAAGAAAGAGATGTACATGAACAAATATAGGAAAAGTTGCAAGCCTAAACTCACCACCACCGTGCCCTTTCCCCAGGTGGCACTCCACTCCCCTCCACAAATCCCAATCCAATTCCTCATGCCCCAGCAGCTCTGGCCCAGCGCGATCTTGCCCTCGAGGCGCGCCTGCATGCGGAAGTCCCGCTCGAGTCGCGGCGCGGGCAGGGCGATCGTCCGCGCCAGGCTGCCGGCCGAGAACCCAGCCGAGATCTCGTCGGCTCCCGCTCCCGCTTCCGCCCCTGTCACCCGTGTGCTGCTACCGTCACTACCCGGCCCCGTCGAGGTGGTGGTGGCCATGTTGGTATTCTGGGCGGCGTCGTCGACGGCGGCGGGCTCCTGTGCGGTCTCGGAGGTCAGGACCGGGAGGAAGTCATTGTCGGCGGCGTTGATGTCCGGTCCGCCGTGTTGCTGCTGCTGCTGCCGCTGCTGCTCTTGTGCCATAGCGTGTAGGATTGTCTCAGTCGGTGCACGGAGATAAAAAATTACAGATCGCACGACGAAGCTGTCAAAGGCGCAGTGTCTCACCCATCTGATGGCACGCACGCAGCTCTCCCGGCCTAATGATTTTTTCTGCGGGCGTCACAGTTCACTTCATCGAACAGGTGACATGACGTCGGGATGTGGATCTCGCGTATCTCGAGTAGTCAGTCTCGCGGCCGTTTCTCGATATGCGGGCGGGCCTCGGTAACTTTGGCCCCCGGAAGTAGCCAAGCTCACAGGCTAGGCTTTGTTAGACTAGGGAACAGTGGTGGGGATGTTTGGACCGGACGGGCGGGTGGCTCTCGGCAGTTAGGGCCGGGGCCCAGCTGCCGGCATGCGGTAGATCGACTCGAGCTTGATTGAGCCTGGGCTGCTCAGCTCCCGCCTGCTTGCCTGGGGCTCCCGCCAGGCCGCGATCAAACATATCAGGAGGGCTCGATCGGGGTCGAATGTGTGACGATGGGGTGCGACCTATCAGGCAGATCAACGAATGCCATGGCCGGGCGCTAGAGTTCGCTCGCGCAAGAGGTCGGCACCATGTCCTGTCAAACAAGAGGTTGGTAGGTAAGAGGCACACCAGCTTCTAGCCCAAGCCCAGTACTTCAAAACACCATGACCCATGGTCGTCCCATAGCACCCATCACCCTACATACCACGACAATAGCACGTAGTCCCAGGGAACACTCATGATCAACAAAGACATGCAACAGCTTCCAACTGTGGGCAACACAGGTTCTTAACGAGCGAGCGGGGCAGTTCGGGTAACCCTCCGCTTCACGTCAGGTCGCGCAGTGCCACCATCCATCAAGCCAACCTGCCCACCACCCATTCTCCCTTCTTCTTGTCCGTCCATGCTGCCATAGAACATGCTGTCAGACCTGTCACATGTAGTATCCCCCCAACCTGTCTGACATGCATCCTCATCATCTGACAGACGGATGTTTCGGGTAGCCTCTGCCTATCGCTGCCCAGGGAGGGGGATGGGAAGGGCATGCCTTCCCGAGACAGTTCGCCTTGTATCAATCGCATTTATTCTCCGAGACAATCACAACATCTGAATTTCTCAACGTGCCATTCATGGATGTCGATCGGTCCGGTTAGCTGGGTCCCAGTTTTGGGTGATATTCTTCACAGGTACTGACGTTCACCACCTAGGAAGTGATGGAATCAGCCTTCAGATTGCTCCTCTAGAGATCCTTGATGAGAGGGACTGCTGTATCTATGTACACTTCCCTCGTTCCAAAATATATCTTCATGACAAAACCAGTCGCGCGATTTGGGGAATCATGTGCAAGAAATCGAGTCTTTTCGATGGTGACAATGTCCAATGGTGTGGTGAGACACCACAGACCATAAATAGAGCAGTAGATAGAGCCGAAGCTCTAGATAAGAGGGCGCCGCCAACGCCTTGCTGTGGGGATCCAAGCTGTTCCAATCTATGGGAGCAAGCAGGACCTGGCAGCGTCCGACTGCTGCGACAATAAGCAGTTCTCAGAGCACGCATCGCAGAAAATCGCAAACGATCCAAAATCACCGTGCAACCGCTTCCCACGCGACGCTCGCCGCAGGAAGTCGGTCACGGTTTGCATGGTGACATCATGTCGTGTAGAAAAAGTCAGGTCGGCGATCGCCCATCTTCTCCAGCTCGGGCTCCGTCTTGTTGGCGGCCCATGCATCGCGCTCTCCGTTGCGGCGCTTCTTGTTTTCTCTCCGAAGACCCAATGTCATGAGGATGGAGCCTCCAAACAGGAACAGGATCATGTAGGCGAGGACGACGCCATGGCCCTGGAAGTATCGGGGGGCGTTGAAATAAATATTGGATGACACCACGCCGTTCAGGTTTCCCCAGCCAATGACGAAGCCGAGAACCACACCACGCTTGTAGACGCCTTCTGTATTGTTCGCCATCCAAGTGATGGTGTTGGCGATGCAGGGGTAGATGCCCGCAGCCCCGAGGAAGGTGCCCGCGTATTGGACCCAGGCATCTTTGGACCCGATGAGAATGGAGAAACCGACAATGCCCACGACCGAGACGCAGATGTTGCAGAGTCCACGGGCTTGTGTGCGATCAGCAACAAAGCCGACGATGACGGTCAAGACGGCGGCGGAGGCGTAGGGTGCAACGCTGTACAGCTGCTGCCTGACAACATCGTTCGGAGCTGCCACACCCGCATTCTTAATGATGGTGGGCAAGAACAGGCTGAATGCATACAGCGGCATGTCGCAGCCCATGTAGATCGCCATGCCGAGCCACATCTTCCAGTCCTTCACGGCCTGCCAGAAGTATTGCATGGAGAAGTCCTCGTGCTCAGCTGACGATTGTTGATCGAGCTTCAGACGGCGAACGACCCGGATTCGATCCTCGTCCGAAAGGAATTTGGCCTCGTCGGGGAAGTCGTGGACCAACCAGAACGAGATGCCGCCGATGATAACTGTTGCCAGCCCTTCGAGAATGAAGATCCATGCCCAGCCAGGCCTGCCCCCTACGCCACCCATGTTCTCAATTGCAGCGGCGAGGAGACCGCCAAAAGATCCTGAAAGCGCGGCAGCCGAGAAGAAGATAGCCTGCAACAGGTGTCAGCCTGGAAGATCGCGGGATCCGAAGCACACAAGGTGATTACTAACAGCTCGCACGCCAAACTCAGATCTCTTGTACCAGCAGGACAAGTAGTAGTTAATTCCGGGGAACAAACCCGCTTCTGTGAGACCCAGAAACCATCGAGCAGCCATGAGACCAGACCAGTTGTAAACAAATCCCATGCCAACCATGCACGCTCCCCACAGCACCCTAACCTTCGCTTAGCACAAGTCCCTGCGGAAAGGCTGCGTTCACAAAAAGCGATGGAGTGACCTACATAATGATTGGGATGAAGATGGAGGGGCGCAGGCGCTTCAGGAGAATGTTGGTGAGCGGCTCGAATAGGGCGTAAGAGATGAAGAAGATCGTCAGGGTATCGTTGTACTGCTGAGTATTCATGTGCAGATCCTCGCTCAGGCCGGCGATCTTGGCATTTCCAATGTTCGTGCGATCAAGGAATGCCAATAGGTACAGCAGACTCAGCCACGGAATCATGACCAGGTCGAGCCTCCAAACAAGCTTTCTGTCGATGGCGGCTCGCTCCGACTCGGACAGGTGAGCATCGGGGTCAGGCGGAAGGTCGCGCAGAGTGCCGACAAAATTCTGCTGCAACTCTGTGGCCTTCTCCGTGTCATTGTCGGACAGGTTGACCGTGTTGGCGTTGACGACCATCTTGTCTGACGTGCAGATCAAGGACAGGACAAAAGGTTGGTAAATTCGTGCAGTCTCTCTCAAGCCAGATCAGAGTATATGAAGGCTAGGATCTGTTAGTACGACCAATCGTTAGTGTCTGGAAACAAGTCTTGGGGAGTAAGGAAGTCGTCAGCGGACAGCTCTCAGGCTAGACCCTCCAGACTGCTGTACAAATACTTCCACCGCGCCGCCCAGAGCCTGGAGGCCCAGAAGACGAGGTCAAGGTGTGGAGGATAGAGAAAGAGTGAGAAGCAAGTACCTTGCCAAACTACAGCCCAAGTTTCCTCGTGAATATTTACCGGAATCTTCCGCAGATGCCAGCTGTTCGTCACCTTGAGAATAAAGGCTCGAGAAAAGAGGGAGGAACTGAACTTGGAATCTCATGAAGTCAGTGAGGGGAAGTAAGTAAGGACGAGCGACCAGACTAGGGTGACTGGGGTAGGTGATCGGCGGAATAGAGTGTTGCAGTAGCAGGACTGCCCAGACAGTCGGGTGTGGAGAAGGCTAGGTAGAAGCCTGAGGAGAATGACGGGGGGACGGAAGGGGAGATAAATACCCCAGCAGGGGACCAGAGGCAAACGTTGAAGATAGACAGTGAATGGTGCGGATAACACGCCGTGGTGGATTTGTAACGGTGTCTGTATGTGTGGAGACGAGTCTGCCTACCCTGGGGACGTCTACAGTATTCTGCCCGTGTGTCTGATCCAAATAATTAGGTATTTGAATTGTATGACGATTTCAAAGGTGTGGGGATGAGGGGCTATATTTCAAGAGAAGGGGTCTTGTCGTCAGCATGAACGCCAGAGGGGGTGGCCGTTGGTGGTGACAAATTGTGCCCGCATGTGGTAGGTAGCGCAGATGTAGGTGGGCAAAAGAGTGTGTGTGGGAGTGTGTGGGCTCGGCGAGATGGAGAAAACAAAAGAGCGTGTGGGCAGATCGTTGGTGCACTGATTGGAGGAGCAGCAGTCGAGCAGGGCGACGTAGTGGCGGCGAGAGGGTCAAGGTCACATTCAGTCCCGTCGGTCGGTCAGTCACTCAGTCAGTCGTCCTGGTGGTTCGGCTGGGGCAATAGAGTGTGAGTGTGAGTAGGTGTGGGGGAAATGGAGACAGGATGATGGAGTGACCCTTGAACCTTGCGCCTTGTACCTTGCACCTTGCAACGGCGGGGGATGAGGTGGTAGGTGAATCTTGGAAACGGCAGGAGGGTGACAAGACTGCCGGCAGGATCTGGGGCACCCAATTTGGGAAGCTCAGATCTGACGGCTAGAATGGCAGGTGCGCCTGTGGCAGGAGGCAGAGAGTACATGTACGTAGCACGGAGGACATAGTAGAGGTACGCAGGTACAGAGTACGGAGGTACAGAGATACAGAGGTACTCGAGATAGTGCTACACTCGTGTTACTTGGAGCTTCTGGCGCTACTGAGAGCCTCCTTCCAGAGTGGCACACAGCAGAGCCTTGCAATGGCGAGAAGAGGTCGAGGGCCTGCCTCCCTCATTCAAACTCACGATAGACTAGCAGGCAACGGCACATCAGATAGATGGCACCGGCGACCTTGCAAATCACAGACCTGGGGATACCCTTGGCCTGCCCCAGACTTTCAAGAATGCCCAGATGCGGAGGTGGATTTTAGCGCCTGAGTGGGGGGTGGGGAGGCCATTGGGGCACCTCGGGTTTGATTCGATTTTGATTCAAATGACCTGTTTTCCTGCTCCCTCTTAATGCTTGGCATCATCGACCTCGCGGTCCGCGAATCCTTCCTGATAGCTTTGTAATAAGATAGCTATGCACTGACAACAACTGCCACAGCTACTGGTTATCGCACGTCATTGCAGCTTGCCCCACCACCTCAAGACCCTCGGCGCATCGGAATGCGACGCGACGGTGCTGGCAACGCGTGAATGGGACAGAGGACGTTCTGGGCATTCCGGGACGCAGCATCGGGCCTCGACCTCAATTGGGCATCTCAAGTCATGTCCCTGCATATGTGCTTCTCTCTGTTTCTATCGCCATGCTGCATTGCGTGCCGATATCGCACTATTATTTGAGTTTCTAGTAGGAAACGGTTCGCCTTGGATGTCATGTCTTGGATATCGTGTTATTGGTTCCTCCAACGGCCACGAGCTGCCGCAGTTGAGCCTCCCAGATGAGGCAGCCTGTACTCGTGTGCCTGTACCTGTGCCTGTGTGTTCCTTCCCTAGATTGCTGTCTGACACATGCCCCACGCATAATGGGTCCCGGCTGCTGGGAAGCGACAACGTCTCCCAATTACTGGCACCTACTCAATGCGGGTCATCCGTCATACCGTATCTCGACCACTGCTCTTTCCTCATGGCAAACCCCGCCTTCACCTACACCACCACCACATGGGCCATCTGTACCAGGCAAACCATTCGGCAACATGGTGATTATTCATGAATCGTCACAACAAGGTGGCGATGGCGAGATCTGAGACATCGCAGCGAGATGAAGCCCGATCTGCCGGCGTGGTGCCCGCGGGCTTGACGGCTTGGCCATCACCAGCTAATGTCCAGTGGCTTCGAGGAAGAGGCTGGATGTATTCTCTCCCCCCTTTCATCTTCAAAATCGAGCACCACCAAAGTGTAAGATTCTCTACAGCTGAAAACCCACCCAACGTAGCACATCTCGATGGCCCAACCCCTTTTGGGCCCTGGATCTGAATACCGCTGGACACGACCACCGCATGTCTGAGATCCAATGGTCACACAGGGCCATCAGCAGGGTGTGACGACGCTGATTGGCACTCTTCTGTACTCTCATCCGTCACCGCCAGAACTGGACGAGATTCAGTCCATACGCCCTGGTTGCTGCGTACGTGCACCTGCGTTCTCGCGGCTCCAGAGCAGTGCTAGCTTGTCAACGGCGGCTTCACCAGAAGGAGGACCATGCTCGGTCCGCCAATGCACGAGACCAGAGAACATGCAGGTCCAACCGCGCTCAGATGGGGAAGAACACTGTTCGAAGGACCGAAGATGTCGACCGGTCACCGACTGCAGAGCCAGCTCCATTCTTTTGTCGTTCAGCAGTCGAAATCGTCCCAAGCTTAGCCCGCGGCTTAGCATAGGCAACAAACCAAGCTCGCCTGCGGTTATCACGCAGTGGAGTCCCCTCACGCCGCGCCGCGCCGGCTGGCCTTCTCGGTTGAAGCTTTTCGTCCAAGACTGCCACGAGCACTACCAAAAGCCAAGCAGCGCCCAAGCTCTTCGCATGATAGTCGCGTCCTTCGGGCTACGGGAAGCTTAAACCAACCATCGGTCTCGGCTAATGGATGGTCGCACTCGCAACCAAGGCCTAAGCGATCGATACTGCCCCAGGCGCGGCCCCTGTTCAACAAACCCAAACACCAGCTATCGGCAAGAAGTACGGCTAAGGCCAAGGTCATTATCAGAAGCAGGACTGCAGTTGTGACAGCGGGACCCAGCACCGCCAACACGTGGCTCGGCTCTGCTCTAGGCCCGCGCTACGTTGCGAGGTGCTGGTTGTGGTTGGTTAACGACAGGCCATCAGGCGGTTTGTGTCAGCCAGCTTGATGCTGTACGATTCAGGGCTGGCGTTGCGGTCTTTCAGCTTGTAGAACAGCAAGTTCATGGACGGTGGACTGCGGTCAAAGTTGGCCGGATGATCCGGATCTGCTACAGATTGTAACGACATCCACTCATACCTTACCCAACTCGCGGCAGTCACGTTCTGCTTCGAAGGATGTGAAGGGTGCGAATGGGGACGACCGAGGCCCGTTGACCTCGCTGCCGGTGCGCGTGGCCGAGAGTCAAAGTCCAAGACCGATGATGGCGGCGCCACTGCGTTGCATCGCCGGCGGCAGGACATTCTTAGGCACGCTGGTCCAGATAAAGTACAAGACAAGGTGAAACTTCTGACGGAGACAGCAGGCAACAGATGAACTGGCTAGTTCGCTCGCTGGCGGCTTTGGAACTCCAGAACGCTCAATGAGGCAAGTACCCGGCTCCGTGTACGACACAGGAGGCATGGGCTTGCTGCAGCTCCCCGTACGGTCTGCGCGAATTTTCCATATTACGGATGCTCGGCGCCACGGTAATGGGACGGGAAGAAGCCTCCACGGCCTGGCCTCACCGGTCTTGGACGAGCATAACAAGCCCTTGAGGAATCATGCGCCTGCATCTGGTGTTTGCTCACGATGTTTGTTCTTCGGGTATGCTGTCAGCGGTGTTGTGGTCGGTGTTGTGTTCTCAGTTGGTGTACAACGTCTAGACAGTCACAGCTTAAAGCAAGCAGCTATTCTGCCATTTTCAGTGCAGTGGAAGCTGCACCCACTGCCGTGCGAAGCCGATTCACGGCAGCGACGTTTCCCGGGTTGAAGACGACCGGAATCTCCAGCAAAGACCTTGGAGGAATGTCTGGAGCGGCTCGTAATCCAAGACCTTTCCTCATGCAGGCATATGCCGTGGCCGGAAGCCCGGCTATGATGTCGGCCGGCTGCTCGCCTACATTGGCTGATTCGCGGAAGCAGGGCCAGCGAACCTCAACCCCGGGTTGGGAGGTCCTGCGGCAAGCACGTGGTTGTCCGACTCGAGAACTTCCGGCTGGCCACTTAGGGACCTTCCTAAGGCGGAGGCTCCCTCGCATGAGATACACGGCATCCTGCGTGCAGACGTAGAATGCAAGGATTCGGGGTGAAAGGCACACCAATCGTTTCACCTGCAACATCGAGCTCACTTGACCGAGGTTGTCTCCATTTACCTCTACCATCGGGCGACAGCGTCATGTTACTGAGCGGCCTGCGACCGCTGTGGCCTCGCGGCGATAGTGACATGCAGGCATGAGCTGCAGCAGCAGCCTCCGAGAAATCGGTTGCTCCCCAGTGAGTCTCCTCCTGTCTCATTGCCCGAATATAACGGCGAATGTCTTGTACCACTTCGCAATTTGTCATCGAAGGATGGCGGCTAGACGGGTGCTGCAGCAGCAGCTCCGACGGACGGCACCGAGGATTGATGGAAGTCATTGACCATCCATGTTCGAAAAGGCCGAGACTTTCAGGCAGTCCGAAGACAATCGGCACGGTCGATCTCCGTGGCCAGCCATTTGTCAACTGGACCAGCTGTCATGGTGCCCTAGAGTCAAGACATGGTGATCTGTGTCTCAGACAGCCTGACATGTTCCCCAAATCAGGGGAGTCCGCGGCTCGGAGAAAGTCTTGTGGTTGACTTCGGCTGAAATGGTCACTACACGAGGCCATAAAATCACCCAAAGCATGTGGATCTATCTCGGCGAATGAAGAGGATCGAGGCACAAGCTGTTCATCCGTAGACGGATGAAGATGTCATCTTGCGGAGGGCTATGAATGGGGATTGTTGGCACATCATTCAGGGATGAGGCACTGGAGTCTGGAGGCACGCCCAACCCATATCAATTTTCACAGATTATGGAGTGTTCTGAATGGAGCCCGTGGGGACGTGGTACACCAGGCACAATTACAATGGTGCTGGCAAGTGGTTGAGTTCTGTAGCGACTCCTGATGGGAAGAGACATGAATGAGTCAACTTCTGCTTATGTAATCATCAGCTGTCGTCAGTCCTCCCAAACTTCACATTCCGACCTCAGTCATAATCTCTCCCATTCAGAGGTACTGCACAACGCTAGCGACCTTACGTGAGATCCTAAGCCGGTCGCTCCGTGCTGCCTTCCATATACCGAGGATTTTGAGACACATCCTGGCATGTTGCTCCGAACTTGCGTTGACGGATTCGTGGAACTGCTAGACCGAGCCGTTGTTGAGCCGCCCATCGCCAGTCTAAGTGTCACCCGGTCAACCCCTGGTGGCCGTCGCTTACCAGCTTGCCCCTGGAGTGTATCATCCCGCTCCCCGCTGCTACATCCGTCTCATGGCGCCCAAGACGGTCTGCATCGTCGGCGCCGGCCCCTCGGGTCTAGTAGCCGCCAAGACCCTTCTCCACCACGCCTCCGGCTCCAGCCCCGGCTTCTCCGTCACCGTCTACGATGCCCAGCCCCGGATCGGCGGCCTCTGGCCCGTCGACAAGACAGATGGCGCGGGTCTCGTGCACCCTCTCATGGTCCTCAACCAGAGCCGCAATACTGTGCAGTTCAGCGACCTGGCCTGGGACAGCAACGCGCCGCAGCTCCCGAGGGCCTGGCAGGTCGGGAGGTATCTGCAGAAGTATCTGAGGAGATACTGCGCGTTCGAGGAGGACAGGTTTCGCCTGAGACTCGGGTGGAAGGTGGAGAAGACAGTGCCTCTCGATGAACCGTCTGGGAGGAGATGGCGGGTGACTGCAAGATCAGAGGACGGAGTCGTGGATGAGGGCGAGTACGACTACCTGCTCATCGCCTCCGGTTTCTTTGGGAAACCAGCCATGCCAGAAGTTTCAGGGTTAAGAGAGGCACACAGCATCCCAGTGGTGCACAGCAGCCAGTATCGAAATCTCGAGACTCTGTTACCGAATGCGACCGGGAACGGAGGCAAGATCCTCGTTGTTGGCGGGCAGATGTCTGGCGTGGAAATCGCCGGCACCATCGCCTCGCATCTTTCCTCTGCCGCCAACTCCCCGGGTCTGAAACGGATACCGGGTGCAGAGAAATACAAGATACACCACGTCATTCAACGGCCGACATGGGTGTTCCCGTTGTTTACCTCACCTGTCGCCTTCAGCCCTGCGGCACCGTTTCTACCCCTCGACCTCCCATCCTACAATCTGGCAAACCGACCTCAGCCACTTACCAATTCCCAAGGCCATATCAGCGTGGAAGCTGCCCAGATAGTCAATGGGATCTACAAGAGCGTGCTTGGCACCGATCAGTCCGAGTTCTCGCCGCTGCTCGCGCCAACCGGTCAAGACTTGGACGAGCCGCCCTATCTCACCGTCAGCGACTGGTACATGGATTTCGTCCGCTCCGGGTTAATCGAGCTATCTAAAGGCAAACTATCTTCTGTCTCTGGGACTACTGCTACTGTGTCTTCGGCTTCCTCCCCCACCGAGACAACGAACGTCACCGACATTGCAGCCATCGTCCTGGCGACAGGTTTCGAAGCAGCCCCCTCACTCGCCTTCCTCCCACCCGAGATTCAACGGACCCTGTCTGTCGACCGCTCGAACCTCGACAACACGGTCCTCCTCGCTTTCCACGGCACCCACCACCCCGACGTCCCCAACTTGGGGTTCGTCGGCTTCTACCGCAGCCCATACTGGGGCGTGATGGAGATGCAGGCGCGCTTCCTGACCGAGCTGTGGGCGCAGCAGCAACAACCAGGCGGACGCCTCAGCCCCTCGATGCAGCACGCCGTCGCGACCGATACCTCGATCTCACGCTTCACAGCCCTGCGCACCGACACACGAGTATCACAATTCCCCATGGGCGACTACGCCTTCCTCATGCAGGAGTTCGCCTCGGCGCTGGACCTGGGCATCTTCATGACGGTGGGCGAGACGCCGCCGCTGCCGCACACGGGCCTGCCGATGGACATCCTCACGCCGGCGCGGTATGCGTCCAAGGGCCTGACGGCCGCGCAGCACGTGGAGCTGGACAGGAGCCTGCGGCAGACCCACGAGACGGCGGTGGCGGGGCTGGCGCGGGGCAGGTACGTCGCGAGGGCCGTCTTCAGGTCCCTGCTGGGCGAGTGGCAGCTCGAGCGTGACCTCGTGTCCAAGCTGCCCTCGCACCCCAGCGGCCACTGGAGCGGGACGGCGCGGTTCCTCCTGCGGCAGGGCACGGCGGACGGGAACAAGTGCGCGGTCAATGGGACCACCACCACCAATGGCGACTCGGCGGCCGATCACGATGAAGATGACGAGGACGACGACCCGGGCTTGGAGTACCTGTATATCGAGGAGGGCAACTTCACCGCCACCAACGGGATGACCTTCCGCGCGACGAGGAGGTATATCTGGCGGTACGACGACAAGACCGACAAGCTGAGCGTGTGGTTCGCGCGCACGGGGGACAGGTTCGCGCGCAACGACCCGCAGCGGGAGGAGGAGCAGATGAGGGCGGACTACCTGTTCCACGAGATCGAGTTCGTCGTCCCCGAGGGCCACGAGGTCGGTGAATACGGCGGCGAGAGAGGATGGCAGGCGAAGTCGGGTCATCTGTGCATCGAGGACTTTTACGACGTCAAGTATGAGTTCTTGTTCAATGCTGTTAACCTGAAGGAGTGGAGGCTTGGGTATACGGTTAATGGGCCGCAGAAGGATTATACAATTGATGGGACGTATAGGCGGAAGACTGCGAGTTGATTGATAGAGCTTTTGGATAAATCTATCAAATGGGAGGGACAAGAGAGAGCGGTGTTCCCAGCCCGCGGACAACTCTCTACTTCTTTCTTGCTGTTTTATCTTTCCAGTGCTTCCCGGGACGACTTCGCAACATTCCCCTTCTCGTCTGTGTAAATACAGGCTGTGGAACGACCTAAGCTGGTGTGAGTCCTGAATGGCCTTTTCCGGTATGGCATGATTGCCCCAAGTCAAAGCACGTCAGGCTAAACAGAATGACAGAATTCTGGTCAGGAACGACTGCATAATTTCGGAAGTAACGTCATTTGCAATCACAAACTTCGCAGTACCACGTCTCGTTCCCAGGGGAGTCAATTTGTTGTCGACACTCACACATCCACTCGCTCTTTGTCGGTAGGTGCTTCTCGGAACCCGGTCTCACACAAGCAAGAACCCCGAAGCGACGTGCCGACAGTCGGTCATCAGCGCCGTCGTCACTGCCCTCATCCTCTTCTTCACTCAGAAACATCTCATCCGTCCCCACGGTACGATGCAAGTGCTCTGCAAGGTCCTCCGCATGAGACCTGTACGGCCAGCGAGTGTCAGAAGCGTCAGGCCCCCACGAACTGTCCCACCACTCGTCATCGCCGCGACGGACCTCGACGAGCTCCATCCCCCCGGCGGCCCTGAAGGTCCTTCTGTTGCTGCGGTCCTCGTCGGTCTTGTACCTGCGCTCCAGCGTGCGGGTGATGAACCAGACCCCTGCCAGCCTGCTTACGACGTTGTCGAAGTAGGATCGGCCGGGCGGAAAAAGGATCTCGACCTGTGGCTCGAGCCACTCCGGATCGAACTCGATAGCGACGTGCCTTGGGTGCGTTGCCTCATACCCGAACCCGAGCCCACCGGGGCGCAGCCGCCTGAAAGTGGGCAAGTTCTGGAGGATGTTGCAGTAGAATGCGGGTCCCTTGGCGAACTGGAGGCAGAGCAGGTCCTCTGAGGGCCGGATGGTGAGCTTCTGGCGCTCGCCGTTGTCGCGCCGGAACGGCAGGGTAACGGGTGCGTCGGATTCGAGGCACCAATGACGGTCCAGGGGTCCCGCAACTGGCGAGGCTTTTTCCGGGTGGAAGTGCCGTGTCATGCGCTCGAGGGACTCCCGGCAGGCGGTCCAGAGGCCCGAGTCTATCATGTAGGCCGACGGGTTTCCGTCCACCCATGAATATTCGTTGCTCGGGGAGTTTTGTGGAGCAGAAAGGCCGAAACGCCAGGCCCGGTGGTTTCTGCCGCTCATGACGGGAAATCTCCTGTCTGGATCGACTGTGAAGTTGCGGTCAAAAGCGCCGCGGCAGAAGAAGTGGGCGGCTGGGCTGTTGTCGCGGATCGCTGCGTCCCATATCATGTCACGCAGCTCTGCGGGGAGCTTTGAGAATAAGTTGAATTGAGACATTTTCTCTCTGCTCATCGATGTACTTCGTTGACCGTGCCGTTTCTGTGTTGTATGGGATTGCTGAGCTGGCTAGAGGCGAATGTGGCTATCGTCGCTTGCACATCTTCCGGGACACAGCAGATATTGAAGTTGGGTGAAAATTGGCTTGGATAACAAGTCGTGAAGGTGCTAGTTTTTAATCAAATGTAGATGTCCCAAAAGTTGACTGGACGCAATTTTGGGGTTTCTCATTTGTGCCCGGTCGAATGGCCTGGCTCTAGAGTGCCCAGGTGATCAACTAAGACGGACCAGTTCATGGTCGGTACCTTGATGGCGCAAACGCATTGTGAACCATCTACTCTATCTTCGCTTTTGTGTCATAACGGACTTAGGTAATAAAATCTAGCTTGAACACTGTGGCCATCATCACTGGCACAACTGTAGGCTCTCTATGGGTCTGATTACATGCAAAACAGAATGGCTTGAAGATAACCTCAACCAGACCGGTTGGAACAAGCTGCGCTAGACAAATTTATCTCTCATTTTCCATTGACATCTAAGCTTGACCAAGGTCTACAAAAGCTTCCAGAAGCTAGTTGTCAGTGGTGATATCTAAGCCAACACCCTCGCCCTCCTCCTTGCATCGGGCATTGGACGCAAGCGCCTGAGGCGGAGTCCACTGCCCGCCCGTGCAGACACTAAACCGCGTTCCTCCCACACACATCAGGCGTCCATCAGTGCAAGCCCCTCCCTAAGAGGCGTTGCCTGACGGACTCGATCCTATCTGTCCAGAGGCACCGGTCGCCGACGGTCCATCCGCGCCGGCTCCTGTCGCAGAGGCCGTGGCAGCACCAGTGGCTGTAGGTGCGGAACCACCACCGCTCCCGCCAGCGCCGTTGTTGCGGGGGTTCCCGTCACAGGGCTGCTTGAAGAGGCCGCCTGGGCCGTTGGGGGTGACGACGTTGCTGCCTGGGGATGGATACTGGATCGCCACCTGCTGGGCTAGGGCCTCGGATGTGTCGCACCCGTTGCTGGCTTCGCCGATGTTGGCAAGAAAGAGATCTGGATATGTCGATTGGCGCCGGTCGTAAGCCACGCGGCGGTCCTTGACTATCCGCTTTGAGCCAGCTCCGGCTTTGACCGTGATGGGGGCGCAGTTCATGTCTGGAAGGGAGTGGCTGTTAGTTATTTCCGACGAGAGCAATGGGAGGTACAAGATAAGATGCTGTGAAGCGTTGACTTACAGAACTCTGGCTGACCTCCGATTCGATTGACCCAGGTCCAAGCGAAAGTGTACTCGCCCGGGGTGAAGTCGTTCGGGATGGTAAAGGTGTACTCATCAGGCGACTGACCATCTTGCAGGTTTCCGTCAATATTTGCTTTCGGGCACTTGAACAATCCATGTAAGTCAGTAAAGAAAAAAAAAGTATGATAGCAATGCCTGATTGCTGTGCCACAAAGCCACCGCCAAAAGATGGGAAATGGAAGGCTACTTACTCCGCCCTCAATGGATTGAATCACCTTCCAGGCAGACTCCTTGGTGGGCTCCAGGCCCTCAGCCAGTGCAAACTGGCAGCTGCCTCCGCCGTGAACCGCTGTGCCGTTGAAGGACACGGTCTGGTCTTCGCCGATGACCATCTCGGTCGGAGCGCTGCTGATCTTGAAGTTCTGGCCCTGAGGCACCTTGCAAGGGTAGTCGGAGCCGTCTGGGCTGAGGGGGTTGGTGGGGCC
Organism: Diaporthe sp. HANT25; assembly: GCA_013435955.1. Taxonomy (NCBI): domain Eukaryota; kingdom Fungi; phylum Ascomycota; class Sordariomycetes; order Diaporthales; family Diaporthaceae; genus Diaporthe; species Diaporthe sp. HANT25. Next base: position 160,384 of record JACBFG010000020.1, on the reverse strand, counting down.
GAACTCGTTGAAGACAAAGGGCTGCGGCGTCACCAGCTCGATGTGGCGGGCAACAAGCTCGCCGGCGATGGATAGCTGCGCGAGAAAGAGGGCCAGGGCGGCCATTGCCAGGTGGATTCGCTGAGTGGCAGCCATTTTTACTCGAGTGTAGATCTAGTTTAGAGAGTGGTGATATCGTCGAAAAGAGTGTTTCCCAGGGGAGTGCGATGATCAAATGAGCGTGCAAGAAAAGGGGAGTATGGTTGTTTGGTTGTGTGGTTCTGCGTCAAAGGAGTGCAAGGTCAATTCAGAACGAGGTTTGCGCCGGCGCTGTCACTGAAATCCTGGGCAAGGCAGGATTTGACTGAGGTGAGTTGGTGTGTCTAAGTGGTGACACACAGCCAGTCAAGATGAGATGAACTCGAAGCAAAAGAGAATGTGAGCACACAACAGCTTGGGAATTTCCTGGCAAAGTGCAGACATCGATGCATTATTTCTATCAATCAGACAAGCCCTCGGTCTGCCATTCTGCCATTGTCGGACTTGTGTGCGAGTCAATGAAACAAAGGAATCGCTGGGGGCGATGAAGGATCAATTGTGCCGGGCCGAGGGCGACTCAATTGATGATGTTTCGACCGTGGTTGTGTCGTTGCGTTGTTTGGCCCACATTGGCTGCGGCCAGGGGTTCGACGGCGTGTAGGGTGCGCTCACAGCCAATCAAAGCAGTAAAACTGGGTCGCTCAACTAGACGGCGCTCCTGGCCGTGTGAAAAAGGGGGGCCAATCAGTCTTGGTAGTAAGCTTCGAACGCCATCATGACCTGCAGGTCTCAGTGTATCTTTGCTGGCCTGCCTTTTTTTTTTTGGCCCTCAAATTTCTTATGCCTTGCCATCTGGTCCGTCGCACAGGTTGAAAAAGGGGGAGGGGGCGCAAACCTCGGAGGCAAATTCCACGGCCATTGGCTCTTCACCCATTTGTGCTACGGCTTGATCTCATTGATAACAATCTGGCACCGGACTCCGATTAATTATAGCTTTTGCAATTTCCAGGCGAAGAAATGGAGGGAACAAATCCAACGGGAATATCACGCTATTGTGGCCGTAGACAACATGCCTGAGGACAGCAGCTTGGTCACCGGTTTGCAACCCACAGCTTTCCGTGGCGGTACGAGGAAGTGATGTCAAAGTAGGCTACAAGTCTCCCTGAATTTGCAGTGAATCCATCATTCCAGAGCAACAAAAGCCTGCTCAGATGTCTGAAAGCTGCATTCCATGTTCATCTCAAATTCAAACAGCGAGACTGGAGCTCGAGTGCTCGGCATCCTCGTCTCAATTCAAACTGATTATGCTGCCTATCTGGCTCAGTGACTGGGTTCAGTATGAGACATTCTTACATGAGCAACCTTAAGAGCAGAATCATATACTCTGGAAATCCTTCGCATGCGTGATCCCCACAGAGAAAAAGGTCCCAGCGGTAATGGTTCCTACGGATCATATTATGCTTACTACGGCAGGTCAGTCATGTCCTGAATCGGTTATGTCTTTCATCAGCAGCTTCTACACGCAGTCGGGTCAGAGTATTTTATGTCGTCCTTGAGTATATACGCAAACCGTTGGTTCATGTGGATAATGAAGTATAGTCAGACATGACCAGCTGTATCCAAATCCATGCATTTTCTCAGTGATTCAGAGAAATTGGACTATGGTGAGCGTTTAGCGGATCGCGCTCCATCACACTTGAGACGTCGTTTACGGAAGAGATGTTAGTTGTGGCAAGTCTCCTCGCTCTCAGGGACAACAGTGACCATTGTCTCAACTAAGCTTTTCATGCTTGATTAAGAGGAACTCGATACAGAAATTACATCTCATGGGCGTAGTCAGTCACAAAAACCATGTCACTGACAAATTTAAAGGCTTCCGGCCTATAGTCACTCACATGCTGGTTTCTATAATACGCGCGGCCTCGAGTTTCCAAATGTTCTCTGTTTTGGTCTCTCAATTAGCACACTGTGCAATCATATCTACACGCCAGCATCAAGCAGCCTTTCTCATACATTAAAGCATAAGCACGCTCCTACCAGTCTCTCACAAGCCACAAGTCTTGGCCCACACAAAATGAATACGAACTACTACCATCCACCGCCTGCCTCGTCTGGGGCAGCCCAGCGCGCCTACTACCAATCAACCAGTTCCACAGGACCCAGTAGTGCTCTTCCTGCCACTACTGGAGAAGCTTCTCAACAGCAACGAATCCAAGATCCTCGAATGGTCTGTGGTCTCAGCCATTTTCCACTGTAGTATGTTGCCCAGTACTGACACGTAGGATTACGCTACCTAGGTACCAACAATTAAGGGATACTCGGAAGATTGCGTGAAAGCTCTGCTGCAATTAAAGAACGATCCTAAGAAGCACCAGTGGCAATACATCTACGACGAATTGCGCAAACGATTCCCGGACGAGTCGTCTCTACCTGCTGTTAATAAGGAAATGTTACAAAAGGCCTACAGCCGAATTGACCCAGCGCTGAGAACCGCGCCAGATAGTCAACAGGGCGCTTCTATCGCAGGACCTCATGCGCCAGTCGGCGGCTCATACGATACATCACAGGCCGGCTACAACACCACATATGCCGCATCTCAATCGTATCCCGGCAGCTCGTATGCTGCCTCTCATTCCAGCCCCGGCGGCGCATTTGGCGGATCTCAATCGGGTCCGTGGGCCCAGCACGCACCATCTCAGGTGGGCTCTAGCGGACCGCACGCCTTCACACCGAACACAAATCCGCAGGCTTGTGACCCGGCGTGGCACTATGCTCATGGTCACGGAAATCAGTACGAGGCGGCACCGAACATATATCCGCAACATCCACCGAAGCCCACGGAACCAGCATGGACCCAGGCCTATAGCCACGGAGACTCATACGCCTCCATGCCTAATACGACACCACAGCTCCCGCCGCTTGTTTCTTTCGACCCGGCGTGGAGACAGAGTTGTGGCTCCGGCGGCCAGTATGCCTCCCCACCGAGTGCGAACCAACAACTTCCGTCGGTCGGGTGTTTTGACCCGGGGTGGAACCAAGGTTATGCCCATGGCGGCTCGTACGCGATGGCACCAGGCATGGAACCCGGGCAGTCGTCTCATCAGGCGGGAGATGTTGCTTTCGACGACCAATACATTCATCGTTTCCCTCTTGATTCTGTCAGTCCGGAGCAACGACAATGGATCTTCGAGCGGGGACTCAACATTTGTCCCGGTTATGGATGGAAGAACATAGAACAGGAGTATCTGGAAGAGTTTGACGACTATGGACTGGACTATCACCGTTTGAAAGAGGTCTTCGATGAAATGCGCAACCAACGTGGGTAGATAGTCAATGAAGCAGTGGAAGTGACGCCTGGCATCCCTACCGGCTTCGTTTCGGCTGGAGAAGACCAGACATAGGTACGCCCAATTGGGTCCTTTTCTTTCAGAAATAAAAAACGATGCGTTCTTTTCTACACAAGCGGACGAATTGTATTATGTGATGCTGTTTTCTCCACGATTTTCAGCCGCTTTTACGTCCAGAACTCGGACTTGCTCACTTGTCGTTCCGTCAATACACCAAGTTTGGCAGGACAATCTAGAGCATACTCTCAAAAAGAAATTTCATATGTTCGTACAGTCCACTCCTATCTTACGGGCTGGAAAATTTCCATAACAAGTTGACCTCAAATCCCACGTCTGGGGACTGCCTGATGGCCCGAAAGCCATGGAATGTTCCTCTGCATTTACATCGTGTTTGCTCAAGGCTGAACGCTGCCCCATGTTCCACATTTCAATATTTGAGCAGCATAATTGATGGATGGTGCCTTAATCTACAACATTTGCTGCCGGTTCGAAGGTAGTCAAGCAGCCGACCATGTGCCACTCTCATGAATCAGCAAGAATCGGGAATTGTAAAATCTAGCACGTTGTCTCCAAAAGGCCTCGGTGGCATCGTCTCGGTCGAGTCGTCCTAATGACAAGAGAAGATTGTCTCTATATTTATCTCCACCATCATCCTAAAAGACCCAGTTCCAGCTATATCACTGATACAGAGCAGACGGCTCTCCTTCTTTTACCTCGCAGCCCCTCTCACCCTCGGCTGTGAATCCGTCTTTCCTCGCTGTGGACTCGCCTTTTGCACACTCCGCAAGTAGTTGGGACCAAATTCGATGCCCACTGGATCGAGTTTGTTTGATGTGACTGAGATATTGATCTAAGAGACGTGGAAGCATTCCGATGGGCAAAATTACCCAGTCACAGCATACCTCTTCCAGTGACAAGCATTGAAGCTCATTGTCTGCAGAATCACCGGTCTGCTGATTTGTACCTATAAATATCTGGAGTCTTGAGTTCTTGAGCTCCTTTTTTCTTTTTGTTGTCTTAAGATATATCACCACAACACCAACAGTGCACTAGGAAAGACTGCCAGTCGTCACAGAGACTCTCGGATCTCCAAACATATACAGTAGTATACGCAGCTTCTGCCGCTCATACAATTGATCCAAAAAAGCAGTAACAAAAGTCTCAAAATGGACCCAAACTACTATTTCTATTCTCAAACATCAGGTGCAGCCCAAGCGGCTGACTACCAGAATGCAAGTCCAGCAGCTGGTGTCAGGGACGGAGCCTCATTCGGAGGATCACAAACTGGTCACGCTGGGTGGCAGGGGGGACCACAGCCTGGTTACGGCAACCAACACGCCGTCCCTCAGGCGGGTCCCAGCGACCCATACGGAGTACCACAGCCTAGTCACCACCACCAATACGAAAACGCTCACGCCGGTCCTAGTGGTTCATTCGGGGGATCGCATGTCGGTCATGGCGGCCAGTATGGAACCCTTCCCCCGAGCTTCACCGGACCACACCAGAATACGCCGGGTGCAAACCAATACCCCGTGCCTGCCGCTTCTTACGACCCGCAGTTACAGCTCCCGCCGATAGCGACCGCTGCTCATGTACCGGGTAACCCAGTGCTTCCGGCGGTCGAGCCTGCATACCAGATGTCAGACCAGAACTACAACAACGCGGCCTGGCAAAACGCGGCACCAGCCACGCAGGAACCAATGACTTGGGCTGGCCCTGGTGGCAGCGGCTCGAGCATTCAAACTCCGTATGGTGTTGTTATTCCTCATGAACAGGCAGAATTTGATCGGAACTACCAGTTTCCCAGGGAGGAACGTGAGTGGTTACTTAATGAGGGAATGTACCTGGGACATGGAAATGGCGCAGCGCAAGAGTTCTACGATAGTTTCGTGCAAGACTTCGGCGACCACAGACTACCCAGCCAGAAACGAGTGATGGAAGAATTCCACAGGTTGCGAAGGTTGCGAAGTTAGCTGCTCTCTTGGGGTTGTCATTGGCCATATCAAGGGGCGCGGGGCTGGAAGGTTGCCAGTCTTTCTGGAGTCGCAACAAGGGGCGTGCAAAGAGCTTGAGAGTCTTTGCTTAATTTTTGAGACTTTTTGGAGGCCATGATGGGGTACTAATGGATGAAGTTTTGGAAGCACATGGTGGGGAATCAGAGATCTGCAGCACCTAGAAAACAGCCGTTGTGGGTAAACTAATAGAGGTTTGCGTTGTATACGCCACTGACTCAAGCATTCCCTACGAAGGCTCTCTGTATGGCCCCAGTGTTCAATTCGCAGGGTCCCCGTCTTCACACGGCAGTACACACGACGTAAATGAGCGTTCCCCCACCAGCCCACAGGAATGACATCAAACCGTGCGATAGACGCCGCACCAGATACAGTTTCAAAGGGTAATTCCCTGTGGTAACTGACATTCTGACGTACATAAATTGCTGAGATGATGAGCTTTCGATCTCTCCTCTCATTAACTTATTTCGTGCAAATGAGACCATGACGTCCATTCGGAAAAGAGACCTTCCCACGTACACGCGTAACTGGCAAGTACTCTTAGACTCATGCCACAGAGACGCGGCGAGCAAAAGATCGAAAGTTTCAGGAGATGTCGGTAATTATTATCCACGAACTTCCTCGCTACTTATTTAATTACAAGAGGGACCGACCTTTGCCCTAGCACATCACTTCTGTGAGTGACGATTGCAGAAAGTCTTAGTTTGGTCGCGGCCGCTGGAACTAGGTGCCATTAACAGTCTACAACGCTCAATTCGGCTACGAAGGTTTATATCTCCATCTTCATACAGACCCTTCTGGGCTATCACTACTCACATGGAAGATCGTGTGCTTGAATACAGCAATGAACGTGAAAGCCCTCGATACCCCTACACAAAACTCAACCTCAAATGTTTACAGTCGGCAGTGACATGCTTCGCTTTCTTATCTTTCAAATCATTTTTTCAACAACAAGATGGTGTGCAGCATCCAGTTGAATGTGTGTTAAGATATGCATTATAGTCTACTCTTTCAGAATTTCAGAATTTCATATCTTTAACGCCGAACGTTTAAATCTACTGTGGCGGTCGCTCTCCTAGAAGATCCCCACTCAAGCTCGCCTCACGCCTTTTCCCTTGGGCACCCTAAACACCCAGTACAGACCGAGCGCCAGAATAATGTTTGCGACGATATAGGCCCACATGACACCAAAGTCCCGCCACCGGGTCGCGTAGGAGATTTCGAATCGGGCGAGGAACTCATCCGTCGAAGCTATCGGGCAGTAGCTGCACAGGTCCCGCGCTTCCGGGTTCAGCACCACCCCACCCGCCGAGTCAACATACGGGGCGAGAAACTCTTCACACGACGAAAATTTCTCTGGTGGTACCATTCGTAATATCTCGTTGTCGGCGCAGGTTACACCGGCGTGGGAAACGGCGGCAGACATGATGCCGCTGGTGAGATAAGTCGCCGGGGAGACGCGGTACATGAACGTCCAGAAGCTAGGTAGGTCACTCCTAGGAACTCCAACTCTGGATTTCGATAGTTAGCTTCTGGATGTTTCTTTTTCTTCTTCTTGTCGCCGAAGCGGTTCCACTTGCGCCGGACCGGACTCACCCGCAAAACAAAATACAAAGCATCCAGAACAAGCTGGTCAGGACAGCAGCCACCTCGGGCAGCGCGATCCAGGATATTGCAAAGTAGCTGAAAGTGCTGGCTAAAAGTAGGTAGGCCCAGACGAAGAGGAAGACGAGGAAGCTGCGAATGCTTTTATCGTCTGGGGTTGTATTGCGGACGAAGTCCATAGGGTAATACCAACAAAGATACATGAGTATGGCGGAGAAGGTAGTCCATGCTAGTTCCACCATAATGTTGGCGCTCAAGTACACTGTAAACCGCCCATTACGGTTAGCCCCAGCCAGACACCATTCAAGTGGGATTCTCACTTACCAGACCATCTGTACATCTTAGAGGGACGCTCTCGTGCCTCATACAGTGCCCGCTGTGGTACAAACATGGGCATGACTTGCTCGTTGATATTGACAAATATGACAAGAAGCATAAAGATTGCCCAAAGCTGATTCTGTAGTCCCTGGATAGTGTTGTTTGCCGTGAAGCTGAAGCCGAGATAGAGTGACTAATGGACCATAATGTCAGCCTTGCTCCCTAGTTGAGGTTGGAATCACTCACGGCCAGTGTGATCAAGATGAATTTGGACCAGATATACGTCGGTGACCTCCAGAAGTGCTTCGACGTTCGCACTATCACTTCCCTATATTGCGTCCAACTTGAGGCCACAAACTCATGATGTTGAGAGGCCTCACGGGATTCCACAGCACTTTCATCGGTCGAAGCGCCAAGAGCGCGAAGACGGCGGAGCTCTTCCTTGACAGCCCGATGTTCTGGCGAGTTGCGCCATATGTGGTGCCAATCAGGGCCGGTATTGTCATATTTCGGCGATGCTATGACTTCCAGCATCCACTCGGCTGGGTTCGCACCCGCCGGACAAGGCGAAGCGCCGTTGGCTTCGAAATAATTGATAAGGGTTGAAGCCCCTTTCCCGAGATCTAAAGAGAGTGTCAGCGACCGCGGCTGAAATACGGTAGTCATTTCTTCGGTCATACTGCCAAAGTAAGCTGTCTTCCCTCCAGGGGCAATGAGGAGGAGTCGGTCAAACTGGTCGAAAAGAATGGCCGACGGTTGGTGAATTGTACATAGAACCGCTTGCCCGCTGTTAGTCAGTCTTTTGAGGAGCTCAGAAATGGTCCAAGACGTCTGGGAATCCAAGCCTGACGTCGGCTCATCGAAAAAGATTAGAAGCTGGGGCCTGGCAGCAAGCTCAACGCCGATGGTCAACCGTTTCCGCTGCTCAACATTTAGCCCTACGCCAGGCCATCCGACTACAGCGTCGGCAAAGTCTCGCATCTCCAACAGTTCGATCACATGTTGGACATACTGAAGTTTTTCCGAACGAGGAATCTCTGCTGACTGTCGCAAGAGAGCACTGAATTCGAGAGCCTCGGCGACAGTCATGGTGGGGAGGTGTAGATCTTGTTGCTGGACGTAGCCGACCTTGTGCTGAAACGAAGCACCTGCATCTGTGCGTCTGCCGTTGATCATGGTATCGCCGCTCACGACACCAATGGTGACGCGAGCCGCCAGGACATCCAGCAGTGTAGTCTTCCCTGCTCCGGAAACACCCTAAGAAATTTGGGGTGGTTAGTCGCCCAGATGCACAAACTGAAGAAGGGCTAATGTATATATTACCATGAGCGCAGTGGATACCCCGGGCTTAACCCAACCATCGACGTGATCCAGAAGGCGACGTTCCTGACCCTTGATTTTGATGTCGTAACAGATGTCTTCCCAATGAAAACACGCCGTGCCTGCTGTTATACCAGCAGTTCCACCTATTCGGTCTCCTGTCTCAGCCGCGACGGGATTTCTCGGTAATTGGTCCTCAGAGTCTAGAGGCTTGGCCTTTTGAAATCTCATCTGAGAGCCCTTATTGCGACGAAACACCAGGACCTCCCCTTTGGTGCTGGGAGGCTTTGATGCCTCTGCCGCCAAAATATAGGCAGGTACGCAGAAAGCCAAGAAGGCGCAGAGAATCCCAACGTTTCTATGTTTCACCGAAAACGGAATCATTAGTTCAATCTCTTTTCTCCATTGTGGGAAACACTTGCCTCCATTTGTGAGAATCCCAATAGTCGAAAGACGAGTTGATGTAGTTATCTCCATTAACAATGAGAGAGCCCGGCTCTGCGCCGACGACAGAGCAGATCTGCGATGCTGATGGGAGACCAATATACTCTGGTCCCAGGGGAACAAGCTCAGCGCAAGGGAATTCTTGTCCATGGAATTCGTTAGCCATCAACGACTCGAAGGCGTAGGCAAGTGGATTGATGTAGGCCATCCACCGTGACCAACCAGGCATGTACCGCGTTGGGGTTGTGAAGCCAGTGTAAATCATCAACCCAAGGCACAAGAGAGCACTAGGGATCATGACTTGATCTGAAGTCCGCGTGACGGAGGCCAGTATGCGGAAGATAGCCGATTGGACCAGGGTGATGAGGAAGGTGACGAGACAAAAGAAGAAGAATGCTCCTGGTTCTCGTTTGAGGTTGGCCATGAAGTAAATGACCAGGTTGAACACAAACATATTGATGATCTTGTAGGGGAGATCTATCAGATAGCTTGCGATTGCCTGTGCCGATTGATGGTAAAAGGCATACTGCTTGCTTTGCTTCTCCACTACGGGACGCTCGGCGTAGATCGTCAAGACCTGTTAAGTCTCAGTACACAGGTGCATCCGAGTATTCAGGTGCACGAATAGGGTTGTGGGCCACATACCTCTAGCTGACTGGCAAATGCGTTAAAAAGAAGGGAGAAAAACATTACTCCTCCACGGTAGTAAAAGCTGGATGAGTCTGGCCTGAGATTGTAGAACATGCTTCCCAGGAGCAAAGCCATGATAAGATTGAAAAGTAAAGAAGCAATAGTGAAACCAGGGTCAGCAAGCAGTCTGCGGTATGCACGCCAAAGTGTGAGAGATAGCTGCTGGAAATAAGAGATCGTGTAAGGAGAGTCAGGACGTAGGCTTTTGGCCTGCTCTGCCCGCCGCGATTTCTGATACTGGGCCATCCGTTCCTTTGATGGGTGGCTCTCCTCGTAGATTTCCAGTTCATGAATCAGGGCTTGCCGCTGCTTGCTTGATCTCCATCTCTCCGCAAATTCATCCGGCGTACGAGGCACCAGATTGTGGAATCCGGCTCGCACACGACGCTCGTGAGGACTTGTCATGGATGTCAGGAAGTCAGGTACTATTTGTCTTTCAGGGCCTGAAAAGAACAGCTGAATTAGCCTTGATGAAAGTCGGCAAGAGCACAGGGAGACCATCAATTATTACTTACACTCGAAACCCATTTCCTCAAAATACGACTTTGCCTCGGTGACTCGACCAAAATATATCTGTCTTCCCTCATATATGACGGTGACGCGATCGAAAAGCTGCAAAGCGGTTAGGAATGGCCGTATGATGGCGTGGTCACGGGAACTCACGTCGTAGGCAGCCTGTGGAGCCTGATACAGGCTTACCACAGCAGCCACATCGAGCAGATCGGCCTGTACGCGCAGATGATGACAAAAGCTTATGGCGTTGATGCTGTCGAGACCTCGGGTAGAATTATCCCAAAATTGGCATTTAGCACCGGTGAGAGCAGCCTCGGCGATGCTGACCCTTCTCCGCTCTCCCCCACTGATTCCCCGGACAAAGTCATCCCCAACCAGAGTGTTCGCCGTATGGGTTAGACCAAACGTGGCCATAATGACGTCCCGAGTCATGGCGTCGAGCCTTTGGCGGCTGAACCCTTGTGGAGGGTGGCGAGGTGAACGGGCCCGGGCCGCGAACATTAATGTCTCGCCAACAGTGAGGTGCGCCAGGTGGGTATCGAGTTCGGCATTGTAGAGAACCTCCCCTCTTAGCGACGAGCGGATATTGTCTAAGCCGATTCCTGAATACTCGAAATGAGGTGTCAGCGAGATCAGAGGAAGAATCAGCCACTCGTACCTGCCTACCTCGAAAGTTGATGTACGAGTCCGGACTTAACTTCAAACCAGCCGTCTGGCCTGACAGAGTCTTCAGGAGGGTTGAGCAACCCGAACCAGGTGGTCCCAGTACCAGCAGCATCTCTCCTTTTCGCACTACGCCTTCAAAGTCTCGCAGAATCTCCACTTGTCTCCCTTGACGAGTTCTGACAAGGCGTCTTGCCAGATACCAAGCAATGTCCTTCAAGATACTGAGACTGGTACTCTGTGACTCGGTCCCGGTAGTCCAGCCGAAGACACTCAATCGTCTAAAAGCCACACTGAGTGCCCGTGGTTCGGCCGCCTTAGGATCCGACTCGAGGAGCCGAATGAACTCTCTAACCCATGCGCGGGGCTTGAAAGTGTGCGAATTTGGATCCAGATGGCTTCCAGGTTCGGGATTGAGCGCGCATGGAGTGGAATCGCGGTAGGAAGTAGCCTGTGAGGATATTCGCCTGGCGATATGGGTTAGGTTCTCATCAATCAGGGACTCGTCGTCGCTTCTATGCCGACCGCCTGAGGCATGAGAATCGGTATTGAGCGGCGTGGTAAAGCCTCGACCCATATCGTCCAATTCGAAGTCAGTCTCCATTGCCGCCGAGCGTAGTGCAGGATCCATCTTGTTTGGGGTCACGATAACATTTCTGAAAAATACTGCCTAGTAGCCTGCCATTGAGCTGTTTGGGGTTATATATACCTATCGATGTGAATTCACGGGGGTCTGACTTGTCAGCAAACGGGCCCAACACTGTTGCACGGGTCACAGCACTGGGGACCGAAGGCCGACATTACAACCTTCCAATAATGGGGGGGACTTGGCAGACTTGGTCTTGCTTGTCCGTACACAGTCGTGTCAGCAGTGATCGAGACTGTTGGAAACCCATTGTACAAAAAAACAGTGACTACCCTGGAAGCCTAGGGAGGGCAGCGGCCTGTGGCGAGGGAAGACAACGCACAAGATTTCACAACACGGCTGGTCAAGCAGCGTTAGACTGATGCTTGGTACCACCCCAGTCACTTTGTACCACGTCGGATAGATTGATAGCGAAGTCTCACTTCGGTGCTCGGGTCTTGGGATGCAGGCACCCAACCCCGGTCTGATAAAGTGGGACATGGCACGATACGGGTAGATTCCTTCCGCCACCCAGCATCTCCATCAACATGGTCAAATATGACAGGAAAACACGCCGAGAGCCAATTCCCAATTCCGCTTCAGAACGCATGAATCTGCCCACGCATCTTCGGAGACAGCAGTATGAATTCCAAGACTGAATATGAGTTTGGCGGCCCGTAAGTGCTTGAATTTGTATTTGATACCGGTAATTCTTGCGCCCAGACCTAACAATACCCTTTCAGCTTGGGAGCAGCGGGCATCATCTCAGGCCTACCTGTCATCCTCTACGGCTTCGCCTTTGTCTGCAATGATGTCTCCGGATGCCCTGCGCCGTCACTGTTAGACCCGGCCACTTTCACCTGGGACAGATTCAAGTCTGAGATCGGATGGCCCAGGGAAGGGCTACGGGGACTTGGCAGTTGGGAGGCCACCTGGGTGGTTCTGGGCTACTACTTCCTCAGCCTAGTCCTGTACAGAGCTCTTCCCGCAGAGGAAGTCTACGGCACAAAATTGAGCCAGAGTGGAAAGCCTCTCAAGTACCGGCTGAACGGTAAGGTCATCATCCCCTAATTATCACACACAGAGTCGAGCGCGTGATTCCAAAAGGCGAAAAGGCTAATCATTATTTGGACTTCGAAGCCTTTTCTTCGACTATGGTGCATTTGGCTATTTGCGCCCTCGGAACCTACGCCCACGGAGCCAACTTTATCGTCTGGACCTACATAGCAGATAATTACATGCAGCTCCTGACGGCCTTCACCATTTTCGGGTATGCTCTGTCCATTTTTGTCTACGTTCGCAGCTTCAGTGTGGACACAAACTATCCGAACAAGGATCTTCGCGAGCTTGCCGCAGGCGGCGACACCGGCAATCTCATCTACGACTTCTATATCGGTCGTGAACTGAACCCACGCGTCGTGCTCCCCTTCTTCGGGGAGGTAGACATCAAGGCTTGGTTCGAGATGCGCCCCGGTTTGACAGGTTGGATCTTACTGAATCTCGCATTCGTGGCGAAGCAGTATCGCAATTACGGCTACCTATCCGACAGCATTGTGTTCGTCACTATAATCCAGGGCTACTACGTTCTCGATGGGCAATACTTTGAATCGGGGCTCCTCCGCATGATGGATATCACCACTGACGGTCTGGGGTTTATGCTTGCATTTGGCGATATTCCTTGGGTGCCCTTCGTCTATTCGGCCCAGACTCGATACCTTGCTGTCTATCCGCTACAGCTGGGAGTGGCTAATCTTGTCGCTGTTTGTACGATTTTTGCCACGGGCTTGTTTATTTTCCGGGCCTCCAACCGACAAAAGCTTGTCTTCCGCACTCGTCCCGATGACCCTAGTGTGAAGGATCTGTCCTACATCCAAACCAAGCGTGGAACTCGACTCCTCGTTGACGGATGGTGGGCCTTATCTCGCCATTTCAACTATTTTGGCGATTGGCTCCAGTCGTTGCCCTTCAGTCTGCCGACTGGAGTCTCGGGCTACCTCATAATGCCTGCTGCTGGCGCAACGGCTTCCGGTACTAGCTACATCATGCTTGATGGGCGTGTGGTAGTGCAGGGTGCCGCTCGGGGCTGGGGCATCATTTTCACTTACTTCTACGTGCTCTACTTCACCACTCTGTTGGTGCACCGCGAGCGTAGAGACGATGCAATGTGCCTCAAGAAATACGGCGATGATTGGGTCAAGTACCGAAACATGGTTCGATGGCGAATAATACCTTGGATATACTAGGCGTGGCTCAAGACTTCCATTGCTTGATGCTTCATAGGTTTGACTAGGTGGTCAATACTTATGAAAAGGAATACATGAGTGGCTGCGGGCCACAGATGATGAAGGGTACTGCCAGAGTGTGTGTAGGGCCACGATATCTGTAAATCACAATTTATCCATAGTCAACTTGTGCCCCCAATTGCCATTAAATGTGAGTTTTATCTTAGAGTGAAGCGAAGCCGGACCACTTACATGTGTATCAAACAAGCAAGCCAGCTGAAAGCATGCCGCATGGGAATATCCCGGGGCAAACGTACTGGTAGGTGCTGATCAATCACCCCGGCCCCGCGATTGTTCCGTTCCGCTGTCCCTTGCAAGCGAAACGCTACCCCCCCCTTGTCATTTTTGACTCACACGCACACACACTTACAAAACAGCAAAAGAATATAATAACAGCTATTTTTAAGATACCTCCCTCTACTTAAATAATAATATATATAATATATATATATTTATAAACCTTACTTAATAAAAAATATTAACAAAATACTTTTAAAAATATATTATTAATAATACTATTAATATATATAAATTAAAATATATATTTCTTTTTAATTTTAAATATCTCTTTAATGCTTATATTTATTAATTACTTTTAATTTACTTTTAAATATAATATTATATTTAAATATAAAAAGTTAAAGAATATAGTAATAATAAAATCTTATTAAATATAAAATTAAAATTTAAAATATTCTTTAAATATTATATTATTAATATTAAACTCTATACTTTTTAATATTACTTATATTTTATAAATAATATATTATAATAT